>CM074291.1:14253196-14850696 GCA_037194245.1 Opsariichthys bidens
ATATAATAGAACATAACATATGGATCATCTAATCATAATATTTAATGAAAATAAGATTAATAAAATTATTAATATTTTTTTTAAATATAAAATGAATACAATTATTAAAATATTTCAATTTGATAAAGCATGCAAATTATTAAAAAAATTTATTTTTCTCAGTTCACTCTTGGACCTGACACAAGGGGAGCTAACACTTGTGGTATTTTAGTTATTGGACCATGGTTAATCAGATATATCCATTAACTACTAATGTTTAAATGATATCTTTTAGTATTTATTACAGGTTAATTTCTAGTAAGCGAGGGAACACCGTAAAGAGCATCTTACCTGACCGATGTCAATGGACGGATTAATACTTCTACCGATATCAACAACAATATCAGTTCTTAAGGTCTATGAGGAAAAGATGCAGCGTGTAAGATGAGTTTTACTGGGATTAATCAAACAGCAGAAAATTTATTTGCCTCAAATTTCATATCTGCATTCACCCTGTATTCTCCAGTCAAACAGTCCAGCTCAACCTCACTGCAGCACACCGCATACGTGAAGTAAGCGTACGGCTTGCCTTCCTGCTTCTCCCAGTCCATGTCTAGATCATGACCTCTGAAAACAAACAAAATGCTAAAGCATCAAACAAAACCTCCATGTATTGTCTAGTTTTAAGCCTTTCTTCTCGTCTTTGTTTTTCAACTGCGTGATCTTCAGTATATCATCACTCTCAGCTAGCAACTTTGTCTTAAAGTACATTCAAAACACAAACCAGAAGAAAAAAAACCCTAAAAAAAAGGCTCTTTTTAAAGGAAATCTGGATTGATTTACCTGTAGTATCCCGTGGCTGACAGACTGATTTTCTCCAAAAATGCTGTCATTATCTTTAAAGACAATTTAAAACAAATGAATACAAAAATATAAAATACAATACAAAAATATATATAAAAAAGAGCAATTAAATAATAATAAAATAGTATTAAACTACTATACAAAATAGTAATTTAGCATAGTAAAGTCCTTGTAACATGAGTGGATTATTGCTTTCATATAACAGCAGCAACAGTAATATGATATACAAATACACCAATATTTAATAATTAACAAGTAAAAAATGCATTACATTAAAAAATAATATATTAATCCAAATATGAAATGTATTTATTAGTCATTAAATAACAATCACAATAATCCACAGAATAACATAGTTCATTAACCATAGATGATAGTATGTATAAAAAAAATACAATTAATATCGTGCATTATTATAAATCAACTGAGGCCATTTCGAAACACCTTTGAAAGTCACCGAACCATCTACACTATCCATTCATGACACTGTGCTCATCATTTTTATGTTGCAAAAACTTGTAATTTTAATAGTTTGTCAACTTTACCCAGTTTTGCCATGTTCCCTCAGGATTCTTCTTTCTGATTGGCTCTAGTCTTTTGTACAGTATTTGGCAGGCATCCTAAAAAGGAGGATTTTAACAATCCAAAACAGACATTAAAAGCACAAAAAGGCCAAATAATCAAAATATATACAGTTTATGATTTCATCAAATTTCCCTCCTATAGACAGAAGGCAAAGCACAACAAATTTTGTTGTCCAGTCTGATGTGGCGCTGATGGTGCCCGATACCTGCACAGCCATTCCGTTGGCATCGGTACCAAACGACGCAGCAGACGGGCAGGTATTCGGGACGCATTGTGTGCTGGTTTCAGAGATGTGGATCAAAGAAGCAGGGATATTCAGCTCCCGACTTGCCACCTGTGAGAAAACAGATGAGATAAGCACAAAAACTCTTAAATGGTTGTGGATCTGTGCAGAAAGCTGGTACCTGTTGAACTTTGGTGTGTATGCCTTGACCCATTTCCGCCCCACCGTGGCTCACTAGTACAGATCCATCCTTATAAATATGCACAAGAGCGGCAGCCTTTATTATAAACACACAAAAATATCAAAAGATCATTTGGAGTTCATCTAAAATAATTTAAAAGTTCATCTAAAATAATGTTTTAGGTAACAGTAACCTGGTTGAGGAACCCCTCTGCAAACCCAATGCCATATTTAATGGGAATAATGGCGATTCCTCTCTTTTTGAACTGATTCTGCTGATTAAAGAGATTGATGGCCTGGCGTCGCTGCCTGAAGTCAGCTTTTTCCATACATTCATTCCAGCAGCGGACAAGATTCTCTGGGTCAAACTCCATCTTGTAGTGAGTGAAGGAAACTTCCTTGTACATGTTTATCTCCCTGATCTGCAACAATAAAAAAAAAAAGAAAAACGTTAGTTTCCATATCGTCAAAGGCTAAATTAATGACAAATAATAAACAAATAAATATTAATTTACACTTACGACTATATTCATGTAAATAAATATGTATTTATGTATATGTATTGCCGTGTCAGCAAAGGCTAAATTAGTGATAAATCAATCAATAAATAAAAATAAATATCCCCATATCACCATCAAAGTCTAAATTAATAACAGTAAAATCAATAAATAAGTATTATTTGTCATATCAGTAAAGGCTATATTGATGACAACGAATAAATAACTAAATAAAAAATCATTGCCATATCAGCAAAGGCTATTTTCATTCCACTAACAGTATAAACAAATAAATAAATATTCTTTACAATATCAGCATCAAAGACTATATTTAGGAAAGACAATAAATACACAATATTCATTGGCGTATCAGAATCAAAGCTATTTTCATGCCAGTAAATAAATGATGAAACAAAATATACATATATTACAAAAAACTAAAAATATATATTCCCTTAAACACCAACAGTTCATTATCTTTATCAACAGTATTATATGATGTAAACATTTTTTTGTGACTGCTTCACACCAACCTCCTCAGGTAGACGGCCGAGTTTAAGAGCAACGTCATCGATCATACTCTCAATGACCAGCATGCATTGGGGCACACCGAACCCTCGGAATGCAGTATTGGAGGGCAGGTTGGTCTTGCAGGCCGCCGATCGACCACGCAGGTTTGGAATGTTATAGGCATTATCAAGATGTAGGAGGATCTTCTCTGCGACCTGGCAGAATAAAACGTAAGAATAATGATAGGGTGTAAACTCCGTAATAGATATTCTCCAACGTTTTTAACATAGCCCTCTGGAGTAACGCTGAACATCTTGCTTTCACTATTAAGCCACTATTTTGATCTTCAGCAGGATGTCATCTCACCAGTATGGACTCATCTGCTGTGTTTCCGGAGTTGGCGTAGTACTGGAAATCGGCTGCTGTTATCCTTCCGTTATTCAGAAATCCCACCTGTTGGAGTCAAAGTCAGAAACACGCCAACATGCAATTAAATTACATAAATAAAGACTAGCTAATAAATATACTAATGACAGCTACTAAACATTCACAGTAATTTTATAAATAAGTGTTAGGAAAACCACTAGCCTTATACTTTCCCAACACCGGGTGGCGCCCTCCAGTTATCAGCATGTCCTCTCCTCTCTCTAAAACACATCTTACTGGCCGTCCAGTCCTGGAGAGAGAGAGAGATACTAGAGTTATACTAGCCAAACTCCAACATATCAAAATTATTCATATGGGAAATACTAAATTTATATATAATTAATATTTAATATCTAATTTAAACAACTATGATGAATCTTTCATGCTGATGTTTGGGTCCAAAGTATTTTGACTCACTTCCAAGCAGCAACAGCAGTGATAGAGGCTAAAATGGCAGTTTTGGTGACCTTGCCTCCGAAAGCTCCGCCCAGTCGCTTAATGTGACAAGAAACACGATTGGATGGGATTCCCAACGTCTCAGCTACTGATTCCTACAAAGAATTGGAACAAAAACGTTCTTGTACATTTTTATCTCCCTGGTCTGTGAATATAAAATAAAACAAGACATAAAATAAAAATGTAATGTAAACTATAACATAAAACAATATAATATAAAGTCTCAGCTATTGACTCAATCATCACATGACAATCATTTCTATATGTAATTGATCATTAGGGCTGCCCCTTAATAGTCGACTAACTGTTAAGAGGCTTTGTCGACCAAAATTGTATTAGTCGCTTAGTCAAAAAGTTACGCTGTTTGTGACGGACTGATCGTTAACAGCTGGTCCTTGTAGTAATTATAGTACCTCAGGACATCCAAACACTCGACTATCATTCATCCACCTCAAATTTGGCTTATTATCTGAAATACGCAAGTAGTGCCAACTTTACACGGCCGCTCGCTTTAACGTTAACCTAGAAAAATGTGGTCTATTCCAGTGTCTGTGCGGAGTGTGAAAGCTGAATAGTAGCGCTCTTACTGCATGACAGCTAACATGGAGGTCACGTTCATGCGATCACGTTCATTTAAAATACTCCCTCATTTTTGGTCATACAGATAAGAGTAATACATCTTTTGAATATGTGAAGGGTAAAAAATATTTTTATTTGTGTGCGCTCACAATAAAAACAAAACGCTGAGCTTTTGTAAAATAATGAAAGCAAACAGGGTGAGCTCTCTGCTGTCTCTCTCTGTGAAATTGAGCGTGCTGTAAAAGAACCGAAACACCACGTAAACTCGCCTCACAGACATGAAAAATATATCTATAGAATGTAAAATGTCTACTTTTAAATTAACCAAATATTCTCAGGTTATATAATCTGTATGAAATGTGCATTTAGGTGCGTCCACTACTGCGGAGATGACGAATCAGCATTGTAAACTTCATCACTGCAGCTGAAGTTTATCAATTAATTAACATATCAAAGCAATCTCCTTGTTGTTTTTCCACAACACATTCATAATCGTTAGCCGTACTTCTGTCGATGCACTGTGGCAATCTTTATGTGTGCGCTTGATTAGGCCATGTAGGCATTAAAAGCTCTTTATTATGATTTACATGGTTTATTAAAAAACATGCGATTAGTTGACTAAAACGCTTAAAATGAACGACCAGTTGACCAGAAAATCCCATTGCTACAGCCCTATTGTTCAAATATAACAGGGGTGGCCAACGTCGGTCCTGGAGAGCCACAATCCTGCAAATTTTTGCTCCAACCCTAATCAAACACACCTGAACAAGCTAATCAAGGTCTTAAGGGTTACTAGAAAGCTACAGGAAGGTGAGTTTTTATCAGGGTTGGAGCTAAACTCTGCAGGATTGTGGCTCTCCAGGACCGACGTTGGCCACCCCTGAAATATAACATACTTGCGTAAATGTAGGATTCTGAGTGGACAAATAAACTTTCATCTCCTTCTCTTCCCCAACTGGAATGACCAGAAAACTCTGTGTTTCCATGTAGAAATGCTCCTGTCCTCCAATCCGAATCTCTCCTATGAAACATGAAGAAGCATGTTATATGTTGAATCAGGCGATCAGAGAAGGAGTGTGCTTAATCATGGATATGGCAGCACAATCTAACCTTCATACACTTGTTCGGCCTCTCTCAAGCCTTTTTCTACGTCTCCTCGCTCAATCTGTCTTTTAGGTAGAAAGAAAGACTCTTTCCCGATGGCCTCCTGAAAACAAGAAGATCCAAGAGCAGTTTTATAAGAATGGATCTTGTTAGACAGGAATAAAAATGAGAAGGTGATTTCTTCTCACCTCCACAGTGAAGATGCGATCCTGCAGATCTTCATAACCGATCTTCACCGCTGCCGCCCCACGTTTAGCGTGCGCTTTGGAATCTGCGACCACAGCGCAAACCATCTGACCCACGCAGGTCACCTGAGGACACAGGGGAGTATAAGATTGGAAATTTTGTTTTATTTTGAACAACTTTAGTATGTAAAAATTCATACTTCAAAGAAATCCTTTACAAGAAAAATTATAATACACAGACCTCATCTTCAGCCAGCAGCTCTTCATCAATGCCAGTGAAGGTTCTGAACTTTTTCCCTGGTATGTCTTTAGCTGTTATCACATCCACCACACCGGGAAGCTTTAGAGCTTCGATGAAGTCAATATGACTGCGATAGTAGGACAATGCAATCATTTAGATGTGAAAAATATGTACTCATTTATACTGAAATATCCATTGCCCTCTCAATATCAAAGGTTTTTTTTTTTTTTTACTATTACTTGTGGCATTTAGGATTAGTTTAATGATTTTATCATTAGTTGATAGCAGATCCTCGAGTTGAATGAATGAATGAATGAATGAAACAAACAAATAAATAAAGGCTATATCTCTGAAAATATATAAATATCCATTGTCATATCAGTATCAAAGGCTATGTTTATAACAATAAATAAATAAGCAAATAGATAAAAAGCCATTGTTTGATCAGTAGCAAAGGTTATATTTATAATAAATAAATAAATATCCATTACATATCAGCTTCAGAGGCAATATTTATGACAAATAATTAAAAAAAATATTCATTGTCATATTAACATAAATGCAATATTTATGATAATAAATGAATAAAATATATAAACAAATAAATATAAATATCCATTGTCATTTCATCTTCAAAGGCTATAATAATAATAATAATAATAATAATAATAATAATAATAATAACAACAACAACAACAATTTTTATCACCATATTAATTTGCTAATATGGAAATGAATATTCATTCATTCATTCAGTCATTCATTCAAATGATTGTACACATAGATTTTATCTGTTTTTTTTTTATGTTGTTTGAATAATTCAGTTTTTTTGTGGGGGCTTTCCAGACAATGCAAACTGTCTGTATCCGTCTTACGTGATTTTGGCATGTGGTCTGGAGCTTGTCACGATTGTGAGGAAAAGTTCACCATCGGTGTGCGGTAGGTCATCACAATACACAGCCTCTCCGGTAGCCTGACTCAACGCCGACCGGTGCATCATGGGTCGGCCCACCGGATCTTGGGCTGACTGACCATCTAAGACATTCTGTACACATAAAACACACACAGTCCGTTGTTCATCTTCTATAAGTTCAGTGGTTTTCCTTTTCGTGCACTTTTAATTGAAAAAGTTGAACAGATAAGTGTAGAGTTAAAGGAAACACAGGAACAGGAATGTTGCAAGCCGGATTTGAACGCAAATTTTCCATATGAGCACCATGAGACCATGATTTTGCCCATTGCAGGGGTTTTATAGACAGCTACAATGAAAACGCACATCAGAAAATTGTTACCTAGCGTTATTTATGACAACAAAAAATTAAATATTTATTGCCATATTAGCATCAAAGGGCCATATTTATATCAAAACAACAAACATTAATAAATATCCACTGCCATATTAGCATCAAAGGCTATATTTATTACAATAAATACTTAAATATTCATCACCAAAAAACACACATCGGAGGATCGTATAGCGTTTACCTGAAACTCTTGGTAGCCAGGCTGAATGTGTTTAGGAAGAGGCTGAATTGCACTTTGCATCTCTTGAGGTATTTCTCTTTGAGTCACATCCTGTTAAACAAACACACACATACACACACACACGGTATAAAAATTATTTCCATTTGATTTTATTATATCCATTTGATAACCATCTACAAAAGTCATACATACCTTTTCCTTCAGGTAATGGAGGACAAGCAGGTGGAATTTAAAAAGCAAACTCAAGGTCAGGGATTTGCGGAAATCCACCTTCCCGCCTGGAGCTGAAGGCCCAAGTTTGATCTCATCAACCAGCGCGCTGTACGCATCACTTAACGTTGCCTCCTCCCAAGGCCTTGCAAAGAAACAATGCAAAGTAGTAAGTAACTTAAAGAGGTCCTATTACACGTCTTTAATGTGTAAAGTTGGTTTTCAAGCATGAAAAAGTTCTGCAAATTTACAGAGCACAAAGTCTAATCGAAAAGGAGTTATTGTCTATATCAGTGCACACTGTTTCTGAACTTCCTGAAACACCTCAATTGTAGTCTTGAGTTTTCTTCTGTGACTGAACAAGACACAATATTCCTCATTTAAACAATTCCAGCTCAAGGCATACACAAATAGGGGGGGCAAGGCGTGGTTGAGTTGCTTTAGTACAGTGTCGAAACTCATGGTTAGGGTTAGGAGTGTGACATTTCCCAAACATGCTCTTGACTAATCACAACACACTGATCCATCTGACCAATCAGAACACATTGTGCTTTTCAGAAGGAGGGGCTTCATAGAGACAGGAACTAAACAGAGCGTTACTGACTGACTGGGAAGAGAGGTGCTGCAACAATGAAAAAATTTATGTACAAAAAAAGTGTTTTCAACATTCAAGCATGAAATGTATTCTAGTAAACCCCAAAACAAAACGTAGACTTAGAAAAAGAGCATAATAGGTTTAAATTTTAGTTCCATCCCAGAAGAAGTGCAACTCAAAAAGATGTAAATTTGTGTCCTACCTTCCGACAATCTGTTTGCACGTGTGGTCAGCGCCGAGGATGGTGGCTCCCACTCCTCCGTAATAAATACTGATCTCCTTCACTACATTGGAGTTCTCGTTGAACCAAACACGCATCCCAGCGTTCACCGTAGCTAGCGCGTTCTCCTTACGTGGGGCGTGTCGGAAGGCATGGACGATCTCATTCTGCAGAAAATTCATGATCCTTTAGCAAACAACGCACAAAAAACTAGCCAATAGTTCATTTCTTACCTGTCTTGTAGCTGGAATAAAAACGGACAAGACTATCTCTTCTGGCTTTAGAGCGGTCTTTGAAAATCCCAGGAAAAAATCTTTATCGATAGGCACCCTCCTTCGTCCATCTGTAATCAATATTTGGTAGAGAACTGAGACGTGACAACATAACATTCTTGAGGAACATAACTACTTTCTTTACTACTTTTACTTTAACCAATGAAAAATATGACATTTCTGTGGTGTGAAATGGTAAATATCATCTACAACTGATTAAAACAAAATTACACTTGTTTACAGTTTATTTCGATAGTCCACATTAGACATTCTACTAACTGTACAACAAAATTTCAGTACTAGAATAGGGTTAGGGTTAGTAGAATAAGCTGACGTACTTGCAAAGTTACTTATAGTCAGTAGAATGTCTGCTGGCAGGTGTGGAAAGCAGGGTGAGCCCGAGAGCAGTGGGAATGGAACCATGCCGGTGGCGCGAGTGTAACCGGCCCAATTCAACCTGCTTCAAGCGGGATTCAAACTGGTGTCTTTAGCATGTGAGATAGGCATGCTAACATGGACACTAAAAATTGTCTAGTGTCAGTTGCTAGTACGCCTCTTGAGGCCAAGAGAGTTAAGTTTACTCGCACAGCTCTTACTAGCTGGTCGACTTTGCAACAGTGTTGTACACCAGTCTCCAGTCCCACGGATGAGCTCAGGAAGGATAAAATGAGGAGTGATGACAGTGAAGGATGCCTGGTGTTTTGTTTTAGTTTATGTGGCAGTCATCTGTGAGGAGCTGCCACTTTAATTTCGTTTTGTGGTTTATTTTATTATTAAAGTTATGGTGAATGTTTACCGGGTCCCACTGCCTGCTTCACTGAGCCTTTAAAGGAAATGTTCAAACAAAAATGAAAATTACTCACCCTCATGCCATCCTATGTGAATATGACTTTCTTCTTTAAAACTTTACAAAAAAGTAAAATAGCGAGCTTCTGGCGCGACAGCCGTACGTCCAAAAAGCGTTAACTTCCATGATGCACTACATATTGACATGATGTTCTACACTATGCCATGTCATGCCAGAAGCTCATTATTTTCCTTCATAAAGTTTTAAAATAAGGATATTTGTCTTCCACAAATGCATCGATTATCTTCAGAAGGCCATTATTAACCCCCTGGAGTCGTATAGATTCATTTTTTCATGGATGGAGGCAGTTTTTCTTTGTCTTCAAGATCTGGGCAGCCAATTACAACCATTATAAACCTTGGAGGACTAAGGATATTTTTAAATATATCTCCGATTGTGTCCGTTTGAAATTATATAGTCATATACACGTAGGATGGCTTGAGGGCGAGTAAATCGTGGAATTATTTTTATTTTTGGGAGCTATCCCTTTAACTTCATTACAGAGGACTATCAAAATAAAGTGTTAGCAGATATTAAGCAGAGAGTCTACTAATAATTTAAAGCTTTACAGTTACAAAGTTACATATAGTCAGCAGAATGTCTAAAGTGGACTTTCAAAATAAAGTGTTACCTTACACTTAACCACTTATTTAGGAAGTTTGGTCACCTTTTGAAAGCGCCACTAGAGTGCATCTCCCAGCAGCTAAAACAGGGGTCAGGTCGGAGTTTGGATATGCGCTTGCAATATTGCCACCCAGTGTCTACACATTTTAACAAAAATAAAATGAATAAATATAAATACAAAAAAAATTAAATAGTTCATTTTTAATGGCAGACTGTTCATTCAAATAAATATCTTTTAATAATTAAAATCATTTAAAAATGATATATCTTTCACAAAAATTGTTTATAAATATTAATTAAAGTCTTTGTTTATCAGTATTGTTATAGTTCAACTTTTAAAAATAGTTTTGGGAAATTTAAATAAAGCTGAAATTAAATTAGAAAAATGAAATAAAATTAAACAAAACAAAAAACAATTTATTTATTTCATTAGTTGCCAGTTAATTTGAAGTCCTAAAATTATTAAAAAAAATAAAACTGAAAATGACTCCCAAAAAAGACAAAAGCACATTTATTGAAATTATACAATTTTTTATATTAGTGACTAATTACACTAATTATTAAATCACAGAATTTTCTTTTTCTTTTTTTTTTTATCCACAGCCTTAATACATTTACATAATGCACATATTTTTGGTTACATATAAAGTATATGAATTAATCTATAATGTACAAACATTTTAATTATCTTATGATATTAATAGTAGATATTTTTCCACTGAACTCATTCATGTGTATTGTGGGATTCTTGGCCTTCTCTGCAAAGGATACATGAACTCCTGCCTCAGAATTTAAATAAGGCTAAAATAAAGTTTTTTTTAAAAGGGCATAAGAAACTGAGAAATATGAGTGTAGCAAGAGAGACGTAATGCATTTAGGGTCTGTTTACACTTACAGCCACGTTTCGGATCTGCTGTCCGCCCACAAGGTTTATCTGCTGCAGAAGAGCCCGAAACAAGTGCGTGCTTTCTGGCAGGAAATCATTTATACTTCTCTCCAACACACTCTTCAAAACAGACATACTGCACCCGCACCAACACACACACCTACAAATACAAAACATTCTTTAAGGCATCAGGCAGTCAACTCAAATCTGTCAATCTTTTTCCACCTTAACCCATGCCCCATAACGCTTTACGCAAATTATGGGAGACAAACATTGTTGACTAAAATGGTCCCACTGTACATCAAGTGTCTTTAAGAACCAAGTACTAACATTTAAATAAATTATTTGATACAATGCACTTATAGTGTACATGGTTTTACATTGTACTTTGACCCTTCGCAAAGATCCGCCCCCTTTAGTTACTGTTGCTATGCCCGACAAGCCATGCGCTCTCACATCATGTTCTCACACAGTGAAAAATACATGGCGGAGCAAAGAGGACACAGACAACACGTCGACAGACAAGACAGAGCAGGTTACTTTTGATATGAAACAATTTCATATTTAAAATATTGTAAATTTTTTAAAAAAAAAGTTAAAAAAATAAATACCATATAGTGTCTCTTTAATGTGTCGTGACAGACTGCTATAGCTCCTCAGTTCAAGCGGCTCGTGAATGGATCATCTCTTCATACTAGTTCATTTATAGTATCAAATAAGCATGAATGAACATCAAAAGGAATGTTGTTTCAAGCGCGGAAAGACGTGAATACACACGTATTTGGGGTTATGATTGTTCAGATCGCCTGTCAATCAAACTGCCGGCGAAGGGTCAGCTGTACATCATTTCTTATAATTACACTGTTGACCTTCCTTTATACCTTAATAAACCAATAATAATAAAACTAACTGAAATAAGGTCAAGCTGAAGTACTAAAAAACACATACCCTCTGATCTCTGGGTAACTTTGAATAGTTCTGGCACTCGTATTGGTGATATTATTATGGGATGAAAGACACCCTTGAACTTCATGTCCAGACCTGAATAGAATAGCAGAGAAAAATGTCATAGTGACCTAATAATGTTGATTTAGCAAACAAAAATACATTAGTGTGTCCACAATTTGCCCATATGCAACCTATGTTGGTGTTCCCCATGACAAGAGGGGCTTGTGGGTAATCGTTCTTCAGCTGGAGCAGCTCATCTAGAGATCCAGGGCTGATCCAAGTCATTCTTTCCCCACAAAACTTCTGACTGGTTTGGTCCTTGATCTCTGCCATTCTCTAAACACGAAATAGATGATGATTTTTTGTTATTTATTTTTAAAATGTGTTGCTTGGTTGATAGATTTGAACTTCAGCTTCAGCTGAAACCTAAAATCAAATAAATGATAAACTAGAGCTGAATGGCGACCTTGTTAAAGCTTAAACATTAAACGTACGTTTTATTTAAACCTTTTAGTCATAGTTGCATAACCTGCTCTATAGTGAAGACGAATTAACAGTTTTGAACAAGCCTGACAAACCATGAGCTCAGGGGGGAAGATCAGATCCTGGGTGGGGTCGAGGGGGAGCAGATCCTCTTTCTGAAACAGCTCTGGCTGGCCCTGTTAATCACAAAACTATTATCAGAATATCAGAATTTCTTGATCAGTACTCAATACACAATGATATGAACAATGCCGGTTTTATGGTATCAATTCGAGCATTTCCTTTTCCTTTGGAAGTGCATGCATAGTGCTGAAAACAGTGTCTTCTCATCATGTCACTTTTTTTTGGAACCAAACTCTTTCAGGCCTCTTTGAGGGCGGGTCAAAGACAAGTTAGTGTGTGTCTGTTTATGTATGTGTGTGTGTGTATATATATATTACACACACTTTATGTATTACATCAGCAGTCTTCTATAATTATCAGTTGTTGGACAATCTAATTTGAACTAGTTTATTTATGCAATGTCAAGTAAAATTTTAGTAACAACAGTCAGTTTGTGGTCCAAATGAAACATTAACAAAAGAATTACCCAAGTCAAGGATAAATAAGCCTTGGAGTTCCAGTTATATCTTATATATGGACATTGGACGGTTTTTACTGCAAACAAAAAGTGCAGCAGTACAAAAAAACAGGACAAAAGTGAGTGCAATAGTCAAGATCAGTGTTATTTTAGTATCATAGAGATACTATTATAGTTGTTATTTATATTTTCAAATAGTTATTTTTAAAAATTAATTAATTAATTAATTAAAATTTTTGTTCTAGAATTTTGTGTTGTCGTCATTTTTAAAAAAAACAATGTATATAGCTTTTATTACTTTTGTATTTAAGTTTTAGTTATAGTTATTTTAGTACGTCAAATTAAACTAAATTAAAATGTGAAATGTTGCCAACTAGCTGAAAATTTTTATTTCAGGTAGTGTGTATGTATGTATATATATATATATATATATATATATATATATATATATATATATATATATATTCGGATTTATAACTACAGTATATATTCAGATTTACATTCAATTATTTCCTGTTTGGCCCCCCACATATATATATATATATATATATATATATATATATATATATATTCAAGATTTACATTTATATATTCAGGTTTATAACTATATATTTGGGTTTATAACTATACATTGAGGATTTACATTTATATATTCAAATTTACATTTATATATTTGAATTTATAACTATATATTCAAATTTACATTCAATTATTTCCTGTTTAGCCCCTTAAATACAAACATACACACACACACACACACATATATATATATATACACACACATATTCATTTTTAGTTTTGTTTTACTAAAATTACCCTGGTCAAGATGAAAATACTCACATTCTCTATGGGCTCCACGGATCCATTTCCATTAGGCAAACTGCATGCGGTGCCATTTAACTGACAACAATTCTCACTCTATAAAAATAACAGAAATGTTATTGTATGTGATTCTTACCGCAACACACAAATCACAGTTATGTAAAAAATTAAAAAAAAATTAAAAATCAGAAAAGCATTTAACTCACTGTCACATTGTAAAAGTCACATTTTAATTGATGACGAACACACAGTTTGTCAGAATGCATATTAGTAAATGTCAACCATAGAACAAAATGTTTAAAAAAAAGAAACAAACAAACAAAACAACATTGCATCAAAAAATGTGGAGTCATAATGGGTTGCTTTGAGATAAATCAAGAATATTAGACACGGACAGACACTGAACAAATCCATAAAGGATTTGGAATGTCATGCCACATGAGTGCCACATGATTCAGCTGCTGAAATTAATCAAATAAAGGATGAATCTGGACATCGGGCGCTGTTCACCTCACAGAAGGTTCTGTAGCCATCAACGATGGGGCGGTACCCTGTGCACCTGCATAAATTACCTGCAATGGGAACATTCATGATTGGTCAAAGTGCTAAAGTTTTTGTAGATTTAAGATCGTGTTTGTGTCATTATACCAGCGAGACCCTCCGTTAAGTCTTCCAAAGTAGGCTGTGGGTTGTTTCTCAGCAATGAGTACATTGACATCACCATCCCAGGAGTACAGAACCCACACTGAGACCCATGAGCCTTTGCAACACGCTCCTGATGAACAAATCACACATATACGGTCAAAGATGTATTAAAGTGTCCACGATAATATCATGTTGACTTTGAACCATGTAATGAAATATAATGTATAATTACATTCATTAATTTAATAAAAATGTATACAATTTAATTTAAAGTAATACATATTTGCTTAAATGGCATTATATTATTTTATATATATATATATTTTTTTTTTTGTTATATATATATATATATATATATATATGCATATATATAAATAAAATTTGACATATACACACACAAAATAAGTCTAATAATATATAATAATATATAACAAGTACAAATGCACACATACAGTACATACATATAATTCATTAAAATACATAATTTTAATTCTAATATATTAAGAACAATAAAAAGAAGAGATTTGAAATTTTATGTTTCATGGGATTTTTTTTTATTATTACACGAGAAAAAATTAGTGTCATGTCACTAACCTAAATAAAATCAAGGATGAAAATGTTAAGTTAAGTCATCATATGATATCGAAAATGTCTGTAATTTAATCTTATAATCGGCACTGAGTGTAATCTATATTCTAAAATGATATATCAGCGGGCAGTAATCTAATCTTGATAATAATCTGTCTGCATACTAATCTCATGATCTGGATCTCATAATCTGGATTGGGCATAATATAGATTAAAACATGAATCCAATACCTGGACCGGGTGCAGTTTGGTTTTGGTGCTTCCGATGCCTTCAACGGTCGTCACTGCCACTCCATGAAGTTGGCACACAGGAAGCAGGCAAGCATTGACCGACGAATGACTGGCCAGTGAAGAAAAAATTGCTTTTTTGAGGTATATGAAACAAAAACTAATATCTAAAGCACACAAATACTAGCAGTAGACATAGATTTCTTGAGAAATAAAAAGAAATCAGACTAAAAACAACCTAGAATTTGAGTTTGTGG
Source organism: Opsariichthys bidens (assembly GCA_037194245.1). Classification (NCBI taxonomy): domain Eukaryota; kingdom Metazoa; phylum Chordata; class Actinopteri; order Cypriniformes; family Xenocyprididae; genus Opsariichthys; species Opsariichthys bidens. The sequence continues at coordinate 14,268,716 of CM074291.1, forward strand.
TTGAAGCTTAATTTACAAGAGTGAAAAGTGGGGGGAAAGATGAAACGCAAAAAGTAGCGAGAGTGAGTGAGTTAAATACTTGATGCTCTTGGTCTGAGGGTCGTATCTGGACACCATGACGGTACAGGCTCCACATCCACCTCCACCACAGCCGTACTTGCTGCCTGTTAACCGCACTGAACACACACAAAGAGTGCAAAACTAGAAGCTACCAATAAATAAATAAATAAATAAATGCATATCTCCTCTATAATTAACATCAACAAACCTCATTAACCTCAAACATAACTTAATATATAAATAATTAAATTAATAAAAAGCAACATATCAATAACCATTTACACTAATAATAACATCAATAATATGTATATTTATTCAAACGTTTAAAAATACATTTCTTCCTCAGATAAGACAGCAACATAGTCTCAGGGTCTGGGTTCTTCTCCATTATCTGTCAACAAGAAGTATAAACATATCCATGTAATTTATGCATATTCACTGTCTTTATGCAGAATACTTCAAATGTCTTTAAAACAGATTCTAATCGCAGTCTAGATTCAAATTAGACTTTATTCGGATTATCTATGTTCTATGCATTACTATAAGGACTGAACTTGACAAATGCGCAAACAAACAAGTGTTTACAATCAAACACATGACCAGAAATTCTGCCTGAACATAAAATACTTTTATGATATGTATAAGAAATAAACACCTTTTTCCCGTTGACATAGAAAATCAAATCCTCTTTCCAGGTTTGTTCAGCCATTTCCTCAGAGTTTACGCCAAATGCAAACCAGCTGGAGCAGATCTGCGTGATGGATCTCCAACAGTGTGAATGCAAGTGTCGCCTAATCGCTCGAATTTTCTGCAAACTGCGAAGTGTAGAACAGAAAACTAGGTTAGCAAAGGCGGAGCTTATTTAATGAAAGCTATTTAAGTTATAATTTATCTTATAAATACGATGAGTTTAAATAATACGTCAAGTTTACTCTCTTCTTTGTGTATTTGTGTAATTCGTTGCTATTAAGGTGTCTCAGTAGATTTGTAACGCCACTGTTACTTTTCTCAGCGGTGACTGGTTGAACCAATAACAGCGGTTTGCGATTACTTAAAAAACACCTTTTAAAGAGACTGCTTAAATTACTGGTTTTGTTCACATATTAGATACCAGTTCGTTAAATTAGATTAAATGATATGTTTTAGTACAAAAATACCTCCAATAAAAGACAAAACCCGTTGAGATTTGAATGCAACTTTTAGCCACCGAACTCAAAACACTTCTTTAGGCACTTTAGGCAGAGTATGTCTCTGTCCCTGAAGTTCTGTTTTAGTTTGGTTTTGTCTTGAGTGACCAGACTTTAAAAGACAAAATTGGGGAAGATGGCAGTATTTGAGTTTTATTTTTATTTATTTACCCTTACAAAAAAGAACTGCAGTATATTGAAGTAGAACTGCAATAAAACTGCAGTACCAAGTAGTTTAACTGCAGTTTAATTCAAATTTGCAGTATAATGAAGTATAGTCACAGTACAACTGCAGTACATTGAAGTTCAACAGCAGTAAAACTGCAGTACCAAGTAGTTTAACTGCAGTTTAATTCAAATTTGCAGTATAATGAAGTATAGTCACAGTTCAACTGCAGTACATTGAAGTTCAACAGCGGTAAAACTGCAGTATTCATGCGGTAAAATGAAGTACAACTGAAAGTTGCATGAAGTATAAAAGCAGTATAACTGCAGTTGTATTGCACACTCAAAAAAAAAAGATTTTTCGATGCTGTTCACTTTATTTAAACAACTTATTTTGATTCAACACCATTATATTGGTTTTAGGTTCAAACGTGATTGCTTCATGTTAAATTGACTTGAAATGATTACTTTTTGACTTAACGTAATGTTTTCATTTTAAAATAACATGTTTCACTCAAGTAAACTCAACCAGGACTCAATCAAACAGGACTTTCACTTCCCATCATGCTTTGCAAAGCGGCTAAACTGGGAGAGTAAATGTTGAAATAAAGTGTTATTTTAAACCGTTTTTAGCAAGATGAGAAAATTGAGAGATGTTTTTAATGTTTACTGTTCTATTATGTTGATATTTAAAAGTTTCTGTTATGTTAATAGTTTTGGGGTTACCATTGTGGTGAAGTGTTGAGCTTGTGCTTAGGTTAAGGGCATGCCAGCTGCTACTCAAATCACACTAATAATTGAGTGGTCCCTGTGCTAGTGTTCTGGATGAAACCAGTATGACTTCTGGACCATGAACAAAGAGCATCACAAAAGTTATACAGAACCAAACAAGAAGCATTAATTATAGGGTTAATTAAACAAATCATATTAAATTCCCTTACAAAAAGAACTGCAGTATATTGAAGTAGAACTGCATTAAAACTGCAGTACCATGTAGTTTCACTGCAGTTTAATTAAGCACAACCATAGATTTGCAGTATAATGAAGTATAGTCACAGTACAACTGCAGTACGTTGAAGTTCAACAGCAGTAAAACTGTAGTAAAAGTACAGCTGCAGTAAAATGGAGTACAATTGAAAGTTGTATGAAGTATAAACACAGTATAACTGCAGTTGGATTGCAGTTTTATTTTACTAGTACTTTAGATGTATTGCAGTAGTTGTACTTCAGTAAAACTACAGAAATTTGAGGTTATACTGCAATACTGCAGTTTTTTCGTGTCCAAAAAACTGCATTTTTCTATATGTAACAAAAACTGCAGTATTACTTCTAAAAAACTGCAGTAATTTTTTGTAAGGGTACCACCAGATGGAGCCAGAGGCATAACTGTAATAACTAAATCCGACCACAAGATGGCGCCAGACGACAAGGCGTATTTATCGCATCTGACCACAAGGTGACGATAGAAACAAGTATAAAAGGACTAAATAAGAATAAAGGTATCACTTCCAGAATCATCCATACATTAAAAAAGAGACTAATAGTGTTTCATTGTGGTTTTTTCCACTTGTAGGCTCCACATATTTAGTTAATCAGAAATATCCCTGCTTTAAACTGTACGAAAACACACTAGTTACACATATTACAGCATTTCCCCTTTAGAACTATAGACGGAAATGTATTTTCACAGTTAATGAGTCTCTAAGAGCTGAAAAACATGTCAATAAATTGTGTTTGCCCACTGTCTGTGCCTCCTGGAGCTGTTGAAATAGAGAAGAAAAAAAAAAACAAAAAAAAAACAGAGAGAACCCCTGCTGTGACCCCCTGTGAAGTGTGATCAGGGAACCCCAACAGAGATTATAGCAAGTTAATACCCTACACAGTCAGAAATCTCTCCCTGCAGGCCTTTTAGGATTAGCTAACACGCTAACACGCATACAAAACATGCACATATGCACTTATGTGCAAGAGATCACACTGGGAAAAACATGTCAATAAACTCGACCACTTAGCACACATAAAGGTGTTAAATGCAAAATTGTATTGGTCGGACACATGCAGTTTGCAGTAGAGGACGCTCGTGTTAAGTGAAGGTCCACACCCATCGGCAACTGTCTATAAATGTAAAAAAAAAAAAAAAAAAATGCTGTTCAATTTGACGTTTGTGTTACCTCATATGTATATCTCATGCATGTGAAACAGGAGGCCATGGCTGGACGATTTCATTTCATGTTCCAGGTCACCCTGGTGTGTAAACATTTTAATATGAGTGAATACACTTGAAGGAATAGTTTACCCAAAAATGAAAATTCTATCATTTACTCACCCTCAAGTTGTTCCAAACCTATATGAATTTCTTTCTTCCATTGAAGAATATAAGTAATCAAATAGCTGAATGTCCCCACTGACTTAAAAGTGAAAGTGACTTGTAGCCAAGCATGGTGTCCCATACTTGGAGTTTGTGCTCTGCACTTCACCCATCCAAGTGTACACACAGCAGTGAGTGTTGAACACACACCCGGAGCTGTTTTTGTTTGTTTGTTTGTTTTTCGCTACGGAGCCCAGAGAGCAATTGGGGGTTAGGAGCCTTGATCAAGGGCACCTCAGTTGTGGATAACGGGAGTGGAAGAGGAAGAGAGCGCTGTTCATTCACAACCCCCACCTACATTTCTTGCCGGTACTCAGACTCAAACCTGTGACCTTTGGGTTACAAGTTCAACTCTCTCAATAGGCCACAACTGCCCCATGGAGAAAAAAAAAACACTCTGGAAGTCAAAGTATGAAGTCAACGTTCTTCAAAATCTCTTCTTTTGAGTTGCGCAGAAAAAATAAATTCATACCAGATTCGAACAACTTGAGGTTGAGTAAATGACAGAATTACATTTTTGGGTGAACCATCCCTTTAAGAGATATTTTACTTATATGAATGATTGCGTGAGTGAGTGAATCCTCTGTGTTGTATCTGTCTAAATGGGTTGAGTAGTTCTGTACTAGAGCATTGATTCAGCCAGTGAATTTTGAGGGACAGTGGCAAAGGTTAAGCTGGACACAAGGTTACACATTGCAAATCATTGGTAATGGAATGTTTACTTTCACTCAACATGACTAAGAGTCTTCGATTTCTTGGCAATCATGTCAAATCGTTTGCTTCAGAAAATTATCGACACCTAGCTAGTACAGCTAAAATATGTCTCTGAAACAGCATCCCAAGCAACAGTTTGAACCTAATAGTTTTTCAACCCTGTTGAAAAAAAACATCATATGCTGGTTAGGTATGTTTTGAAGCATGGCAGCTGATTTGAGATGGTTTATGCGTAACCCCTCTACCCAGTCCTACTTGGCCCGCTCTGCACGGGCCTCGACCTAGGTTTTCCGACATGGGAGTCGGACATTCTAACAAGGAGGCTAAAGGCTGTAACCTCTAGTTTCTGTTGCTAGAGCATCTCTTGAGGTCAGAGGAGTGAGGTTTACTCACACAACTACTAGCTGGCCTCCATTACACTCTCCCCCCTAAACCTCATTCCCATCCAGGTCACCACACCAATGTAACCCCTCTGCCAAAGTTCTACTCCACACACTCTGAGCGGGCCTCAAACCCGGGTCTTCTGGCATGGGAGTCGCATGCTCTAACAAGGAGGCTAAAGGCTGCAACCCCTAGCGTTTGTTGCTAGAGCATTTTTTGAGGTCAGAGGAGTGAGGTTTACTCACACAACTACTAGCTGGCCTCCGTTACATATGCTGGTCCTTAGTTGGTCATGAGCTGGTTTGAGTAGTTTTTTCCTGTATTTGACCCAAGTGTTCAAGTAGGTGTGAAGACTGCAAGTGTGTATCGAACTTGTAGTCTTGCAAAAAATGCAAGTTTACAGAAGCTTTTTAATTTTCTTTGAACTTTTAAATGACAGGTATTTTGACATATTTTACTGGTAAAACATCTTTAATAATACAACAAAACTTTTGTGATTCATATATTGCTAGGAAAAAGTCACAATACATGGCTAATTTTGAATGTCAGTGGAGAAATATGCTAACCATGCTAAAGCTAACCAGCAAAACATTGACCCTGAAACATGACAGGAGTGGATTTGTATGTCATATATAAATCTTTTGTACCAAAGCTACTACTTAAACATAGTTTTACAAACTTTACACAGATTCTACACAAATGTACACAGACACAGATTGTGTTCATGTTCTTTGAATGTGGGCTAGTGAATGTACACTGCAAAAATACTTTTCTTAATCAGAAATTGTGTTGTAAGATAAACAAATCCTTAAATCAAGAGAAATTCACTTAAAAAAACAAAAATTATTAAGAATATATAGAAAATATTCAGATATAAAACAGAATGTTTTTAAGTTTATGTTTGAATAAAACTTTATATATAAATACGTATATTTTTGTTTTCTGAAAAGGAGTTTTATTCTCATATACATTTTCCTTGTTAAGTAATTAAAAAAAAAAAAAAACATCTTTGGTCAACAGCTTGATGTGTTTGTAGGTGTAGGGTGTTAAATGTGTTCATGTACTGTTCCCCCTCTCTTTGTGTTTCTTCATCCCATCCCCCTCTTTTATGAAAAGAAAGACACATCTGCTTTCCATCTCACCTTTACCCATGACTCCCTCTCTCTTTTGTTTTGTTTCATACTTCTTTCATCTCTATCCAGTTTCTTCACTCTCTATCTTCCTTACCTCTTGCTCTTTGTTCATCATTTTTCCTATAATCTCTTTCTGCTTGACATGAACCCAGTAACTTCTGTAATTACAGTTCTGGATCGGTTAACTGTGAGCTTGTTAGCTTAGTTTGCATTTAAAGTCTCTCTCTCTCTGTGTCTCTCTCTCTCTCTCTGCTTAGGACTTCTAATCATAGACCAATGCATTGGAGATGCTGACAGAAGCAAACTACCGTTCAGCTAATCACAGTCTAGCATAGGATGTTTGTGAACGTAGTTACGGTGGATTCTGTGAATATGGATAAAGAAATAACCTCTCCACCAGTCTCCTGATAGTGATATGTAATTTGGTTGGTTTGAATGTACTGTACCATATTCCATTGTTTTGCCAAACAGGTGGATCTTCTCCAAAATCACATTTGGTTTAGCTAATTTTTGCTTTTTCCAGCCCAGTCGGGATGTTAAACAGTCTGGAGTTCATTTGGTGCTGCTTGTAGCACATAAACCGAACACTTTAACTTTAGTTATCTGTTTTTCACTGCATTTACAACCACATGCTTCTGTCCGTTATTATCCGAGATACAGCTGCCTATTAGTCATGATGGAGCAAAACAAAGAAGTTCTGTTTATAGGCTGATCAATTCGACATGCAGGCAATTTGCTCGGCCAAAACATCTAACAAGTGGCATTTAAAATAGACACATAAAGGCCATTCATGCTCATCCATGATAAATCATTGGAAAACCATTAAATCAGTAGGCTATATACACACATTTAGTATCACTGAGATAATATTATAGTTTTTATGAATATTTTCAGAATTCCTGTTTTCATTTTAATTTTAGTACATTTGTTTTGTTTGATATATACTTTTTATATTTTATTTTATTATAAATTTATATTATTTCAAGTAACAAAAATCTAAATGTATTTTTGAACACTTTTGGTTTAATAATACAGACTAGATTAAATTAGTCATTTGACAAATATGCCTTTTTCTGAACTGGAATTGGTAACAGTAAACGATTTTGTGTAACGCTACATCCATATCAGTAGGTGTCAGTATAAAGTATAAAGATGGTCAGGCCAGAGAAACAAAAATTGCGTCAAAAATCGAACACTTCCGTACTATATAGTATGCGAAGAACAGTACGCCAAAAGAGTAGCAAATGCACACTATTCAAAAAACAGTTGGCGTAAGTCCCTGAAAATTCTGAAGTAAGCATTCAATGGACACTTTACTATCCCATGAGGCCACGGGAGTGGATTTATGAATGGCAGTGAAGTGATGCAACTGACGCTGAAAAGTCACATGACAGTAATAACATGGTGGATGTAGTATGTTCGAATTTCATTTATACTTCCACCACATTCATAGAACTTACTCTTTTTTTATAGTCGCGAAATAAGTTCAAATTCAAGTGTAGTACCTACTCAGTATGCGATTTCAAACCTAAATGTTTAACTCAGCAAGCATCAATTAAAAGATGTTAGCATTGCTAGTCTTTGTTAGAAATGTTCAGTCATACGAAAGACACCAAACTGAGCTTGTTTACTTCAGTAAGCAAATGAGGGCTCTTGGCCATTGTCAGCAGTGCGGCAAACGGCAGGCTCGGGACTGTCCTGAGGGAGCTAACATTTGCAGTAGCCTTTGAAAGGTCCTGCAGAGAGAGGTTTCTCTTTAGCTAATGAAAGAGAGGATCGCTAAGGGGACACTTAGCTTTCATTACTTTCCTGAGAGAACATAATGCACTTCAATGTTGCATAAAATGTCCTCAGGGGCACCGTCTACGTAAAATACGTCACTTTTATCAAGAAAAGGGCTGAAAGTACTTCATGCTCTTTTCTAGGTGGAGGGATGTTCTGATTTTATGGCTCGTGAAAGTAATGCAGTTACTGATGGCTCGATAAGTCTTGTGGGTCACTATTAAAGTATTTTGTTGTGCTAGTAAATGATTGAACTTTTGCTTTGTTTTAAACATATGTATAGCTCAAACAGTAGACGCATTATGTTAGCAATGCCAAGGTTATGGGTTTGATTCCCATGGGAAGCATGAATTGATAAAATGTATACCTTGAATACAAGGTTTCTTTGGATAAAAATGTCTTCCGAATGCATAAATGTAAACATTAGAGTTCCCACACCTTTTGAATAATAATTTATAGCCCTATTATTCACATTTCCGGATGTTTTCAAATCAAATTTTATATTTATGTAAATAATATTAAATATGGAAAATTGCTTTCAAATATTTAAACAAAAAATTATTTATTGTAATATAAAACATTTTAATGTTTATAAATAAATGCAAGTGTATTATACATATAATGAAAACATATTATATAATTGGTTTTTAATATCAAATATTAAACACTGAAATGTTTTATTTCAATAATTATTAAACAATTTTTAGCATTTCAATGGTTCACATTTTTCTGAAGAATCATATTACTTTCACCAACTGTAAAATTACTTGTTAATTTTCCCTCTGAAATATGGTTCGTTAAATGTTAATGTTGGATGTTGCCTTTAAGGCTCTCAATTTGTTAACACATTTGAATAACACTATTTCATATCGTTGACCCTATAACCCTCATAGACACGTATACACCCACCTGTGCATGCAGACATGCATTGGAAATCACTTTGCTCTCTTTCTTGCATTTATTTAGGTCAGAAGAAAGAAGCACCCAGAGTAAAGCCTGTTATGAGTGGCTCTGAAGAACCGTGTACATGTGAAGCCCCAAAGCGTAGCTCTTCTGGGGAACTCAATGTATGTGCTTTCTGGCAGACTCGTTAATCTATAGAGCCGCTCTGTACGACTCAGAAATAGGTCAAAGCTGAGACTTGGCTTTTATATGTGTGTGTGTTTCACCTGATTCTGTCTGCACTGTGGTTGTCATTACAAAAGATAAGAATCACATGGTTTCAACCGACTGTGATTTTATGGATACATAACTAACTCATTCTGTTGGTGCCGTGCTCTTTTATACATCGACTGACTGTGTATTATGCATTATGTATTATGTGCTTGACGTGTTTGGAACTAGCGAGCTAGAATTCAGCTAGCTTGAAATCGCTAGACCCCACAAAAAGGCATTTTTTTGTTAATGTGAATGATGTTTGCCTGCACAGAAGACACTGCTATGTTGCTAGGTGGTTGTTAGGGTGTTGCTAAGGTGTTCTGTTCCCTCTTTTAAAGATTAAGACTGTGACTTTTGCAGTGTGTGAAAGTGTATTTAAGAGCCTGATGTGTTTGGAACTAGCAGCGGCTAGCTAGAACTTGAAGCTATCTAGGTCCAAAAAATGTATGTTTTGTGAATCTGAATGAAACTTGCCTGTGCAAAAGTCACTACCATGTTTCTAGGGTGTTGCTAAGGTGTTCTGGATCAGAAGAGTTTGCTCTTATATTGTAATTAAGAGCTGTTTGGAACTGTTAGAACCTAACTAGCTAGAAATTGTAGCTAGCAAGGCCCAAAAAAATCCCCCCCCCAAGAAAAAACTTGCCTGCGCAAAAGTCACAACCATGTTTCTTAGGTGGTTGCTAAGGTGTTTCTGGGTCAAAAGAGTCGCTATGACAATCTGGTCTTGAGATATGACTCAGATTTTTCCTTAAATGTAAGTTCCTTCATTATCACACCAAATGAATATTGTAGTTTGTATAACTTAAACTAATAACATACCTCTCCTCAAAAGGAGACATGATTTAATGTCTCATTAACATCTGTATTGTCCATAGATAGGGCAAACTACGCACCGAAATTTAAAACGTAAGGACTGGTAAGGAGTTTCTTCAAATCATGAAACCTGAGTATGAGCAACAAGAGAGAGAGAAAACTGGATATGATAGAGTGCACGAAAGAGCACCTTTGATCAGCAGGAAGTCATTTTATAATTGAGATCGTAAGCCTGGAAAATATAGCGGCTGTCTTCTGCGGTGTATGTGTGGTTTAAGCACGCCTGAGAGGCCAGACTGCTGTTGACGCGACAGTGTTTTAAAGATCAAACACTATAAGCAAACACAGAGCTCGATAGTCCACGATCAAAGCATGGCACACCCCAGTCGACATCGTAAACACACACATGCTTACGCTCACACTCTTATATTCACACTGAGATGCTCTGGATCTTGTGGTTGTAATAAAACACTTCACTGATAAAATATTTGCAAGTGCTTTGATGCATAATTCTATTGTTCAGTCTCTTTTGTACATTTTTACAGGCTCTTCCACAATTCTGTTCTGAAGGAATGTTCTGGATTCAAAAGAAGTTTTTTTTATCAATATCATTTGTGGCATGCACTTGATTGCACAAAACAATAATTGTCTTGTCTGTCAGTTTGTAAAATAAGGCAAAATGTGTGCCTGCATTTATAATGAAAGTCTTTAGAGAGGCAGTAAATACGTACAAATTTAAATCTTGTTTATGTATACTGCATGTACTTTAACGTTTATCATGTTTCATTATACATGCAATTTTTGCTTGTTTTTAGAAACCGAGAGAAGAGTCAAATTTATTTTATATAATCGAGAGAATGTCAAAGATGCTGTCAGTAGAACTTAAAACTTGAATGCGAAACATTCCTTTATTGTAACAGCTCATTTTGGGTAATCCGTGTCACATGCATTTTTTTTTTCTGTACAGACCTTAAAGGGAACAGTTCATGGTGACTCTCTGAGACTTCAAAAGACAAACTGGACAACTTGTTTTGTTGTCATGAATCATCTGATTGACTGTCGCTTTTAGAGGCAAGGTCCCAGTTACGACCCATTCTTTATTAAACATTTGATCCAGGATTAAAGGATATTGCTCGATTTGGAGTTTGTGTATGAGGACAGACAGTATTGTGACCCTGGACCACAAAACCAGTCATTAGGATCAATTTTTAAATTTGTTTAAATTGATACATTAATAAATAATATCTGAAATCTAACCAAATGAAGTCCTTAGCAATGCATATCCACTCACAAAAATATTTTTTTTGGTATATTTATGGTAGGAAATTTACAAAATATCTTCATGTATATGATCTTTACTTAATATCCTAATGATTTTTGGCACAAAAGAAAAATCGATAATTTTGACCCATAGATTGTATTGTTGGCTATTGCTATAAATATACCCATGCGATTTATGACATTTACATCCATGAATTATGAATTAAAACTATTATTATTTGAAGATTGTTTGGAAAGCATTCAAACAATGCTCTGATGGCAGAATAAGAAAATTGTTTTGGTAAAGTTTTGGAATGTGTCAAAATCAGCAAATGCTCATGAACCTTGAGTTCATAATCTTCTGGTCTCCACCAAGACGTCTGGCATCTGAACGAGGATTATACTGACTAGCTAATCTACTCAAATAAACGTGGTCACTAAATCAACTTTGTCTCGGTCTTGGGAGCAGAACTTAAAAGTTCCAGACAGCGCTGTAAATATTTAACCTATCGACCTTTAGTTTAAGCTAACCTATAGCAAACAAATCTAAGCTTAGGCTTCTTTTATGAACAGTAAAGTTATTTACGTAAATTGTCTGTTTAATGCAGTGCGAAAGTTAGCTTGTTATCCAGAAGTAAGCTAATAAAATTATGTTATATGTAATCCAAAATATAATACAATGTGGGAATGTTTTATTAACATTCCAATTAAGTTAAACTACGTTAAGTGTTTACAAGACACCATTTTCAACTAAAAATGGGAAACTTTTATGCATCTTAAGGTCAATTCACACCGCACAGACAAACGCCAACAAACATGTTTGTTGGGTTTTGTCAGACAAGTGTTACTGTACCCCTGTTGGCGTTGGTTGGGTTTTGTTTTCACCCTACTGAACATGATCAGATAGTGTCTGTTGGGGCAGTGTAAGCATGACAGTGATTTTTCATAAAATTCTAAATCCAACAGCCAACTTGGTAGTTGCCGTTGGTCTGTGTGGTGTGAAGTGGCCTTTAGCCGTTCATTTATGCGACAGTGTTGTTTTGGGGGCCTGAAAATGCTAAAACGGGTTTCAAATTACACATTTTCAAAGTTATGCCAATATCGTCTCAGTGTAAACTACAAAAACACAAATTTGTGAAACGTGACGTCATGTGCAAGTGTATTATTGGGGCGTAACGATACCCTCATGTTACAATTCGATGCATATCACAATACTGAAATCACGATATGATATTATTGCAATACTCCAAGACATATGGTAAAAGGTTAACAAAAATGTACTGTTGTCTAAAATGCTAAATTTGGTATTCCATTGGGGGTGGAAATGAACAGGCTTGGATTGGTGCTGGTAACCCAAAGCACAGGACAATGGTGACACCAGAATAAAAATATTCATGATTCTGAAGGCGAAAAACAGAAGGTTTTTAGACGAATATGCTTTCACTCTGTCACTAGATATATTCAAAATAACGCAGGACAATTTTTTCTAGTAACATAAGACATTTGGCATTATTAGGACCAACAAATATTCCCCCATTGCAATATTATACATTAAACTACTATATATATATATATATATATATATATATATATAATGTTGAATATAATGTATTACTGACACTAAAACTCACAGTAATTTTCATTTTGCTATAACTATACACTATACATACTGTTGCATTTTTGTATTGCAATATATTGTGACACTATATATATTGTTACACCGCTAGTATTACGTGTTCAGTCTATAAGTTTGTAGTACTTCTTTACAAAGGGACATTGCCAACTATTGGCAGCATATTAAAGCGTTTTTAGTCATTTTCACAGATCCATGGGAATGGGCATCATTTTGAATATGTTTGAATATTTTACATATGTTGTCATATGTACGTGAAAAAACGCAAAGGAAAACTTTTTTTTAGTAACCTGTTTTTTGTTTTTGTTTTTACGTTTTTTTTTTCTTGGTTACGCAAACATTAGGGGAACATTCCGTTTGATCATTTTGCAAACATTATGGGAACGTTCCTTTTGAAAATTCTTTGAAGTTTCTGAAACAAGCAGCAACATTTAAAACATGTTAGATGATCGCCCAAATAAAACGTTTTAGAAAAAAACGTTCCTGGAAGGATGTATAAATAATGATTTTTGCTAATGCTCTAAGAGCAATATTAAAGCCCATATAATTTGAAAAGAATGTTCCATTAATGTTACTGGAAGAGCATTTAAAAAAACAATGACATAATGTTTAGCTGGGTAATTTAATTTAAAAAAAAAAAAAGTTAGCTGTTAACTTATGGTACGATTCTCATTCTGTATATTGTCAGTAGAAGTTATCCAGTTTCTGTACAAAACTTATTATTTCATGTTAAAGGCTGTACAACACATTTTAACAGGTTCTGCAACTGTTAGCTTGTGGTGCCATTGATGTATGACAAGCTGTTGTTGGCCATGTGATGAATTTGTTTGACCTCATCAAACCATAGAGATCAGTGTATAATCCATCCAGTATGGACGCAACTGTCTTTGCATTACAAGATGCTTGGGTTTACCTCCACCCACCCCTGTAAAAGTTTGATCCACAGCTCCAGCTGTTCCTGGTGTTTGCAAAGCCAAGAAGGGTGAGCCCTTTGTGGTGAGGGGTGAACGCTGAGGTCATCTGCTGAACATTCACAGTCCAGATGTACTGTTTATAGAGATATGGAGGTTTTATCACTAAGGTATTTAAAAGAAGTCCAGTCACAGTTTGAATTGGAGAACAAAAAGCAAGTCCATATGGAGCCATTTTCTAGATTCAGCTGTTTGTTTGCGTGATTCAAACAATAACGTTCTTATCGTGGCAAAAGTTGATAAGACCTGTGTGCTTACTTGGCATATGGTGCAATTAATATTTAATATTATTAACGTCATAGTTTACTCTTTGACAGAAATTTCCCTCATTTGTGAGAAAGCACTTACGGAGCCCCGTACATGACATGCAGGAAAAATACGCACGATTTAGTAAATCAAGGGAACGAGATTTAAACAATTAGACTTAGTGTGTTGAGTTAAATAACATAATTTGTTTTCTGTCATTTAATGTATCCAACCAAACAGTTGCTCACCTGTCTAATAAAACACATAATATAATGAAGCGTCTTTGGAGTTTCCATGGTTTCTACAAAATAAAACCGAGGGTAACGTGGGTATGATGTCATTTCTAACGCACGGACACGCTCTGTGTCCTGGTTGAAAATTGCTTATTTCTCTGGATTTAAACCTACTCAGAAACATTTGGAATAACCTAAGTACACGTCAACAAAATATATAATAGTGTTCTAGTGGTTTTTGGATTATTTAATCATAAAATCCTACATATTGTGCCTCTAAGTTAGTTTCCAGTTGATCTGTGCTTCAAAATACATTTGTTCAGGTGGATTTTTAATTGGTCAACTTTACACACGTATAAATCTTTGCAAATCCTTGACCTCAATTCATATGGGTTGATTTTATCGCATTTATTTACAATTTAAATTCTGACCAGTTTACAGAAGTTTTGTAAAGATTTGTATGTCTCGAAAGTTGTACATAGTTTATTTTAGATGCTAGCAAAACATTGATATTGTTCATTACAGTCTATCCAAATATTAAAACATTAACATGTACAGCACATATAAATAACTTAATATGAATGAAATCACAAAGGTTGTAACAACAAATCGGTGCTTGTGCATTTCTCTTTTCTTAACCTTAATTTGGTTGATTAAAACAAACATTCACTCTATTAGGGAAATGATTTTGGGGTAGTGTTTCAGCTTGTAAAGCTGGAGTTGAATTGTCTGGACTGAAGGACAAATTTTCCTGACAATCAACATTTGAATGTTCTTCATTTGAAATGTCTCAGTGCGCCTGGTAAAATGGTCTCATTCTCCCAGACATAGTACGAACTTCCAAGAAGTTCTAGAAAGCAAGCAATATTGTTTGCCACTAAAGGTGTGCCGGCCCCCAGAACCTTCATTCAAACTACCTCCTGTATGCAAATAAGTGCCCCCTTCTACAGGTACCAATAACCCATTCAACCTGATTGCCCATTTGTGACCCCCTGAACAGGGGACCAAGCAATTGCAGACACCACCATTTGGTCCTATTGAATTATCTGGGTATTTAGGGAGAGCTGGCAAAAGGTTCTGGGAATCTGTAGACAGATCCCCCGCACAATCGATGTGTGTAGTCTATTTCTCTGCCAGGTAAATGCTTTTATGTTCTTTTATTATTGATTTGATGTATGTTTTATTCTTTGAATTGGATTTGAATTATTATTCTATGACTTGCTTAATAAATTGTTATATTTGAATTTATTCTGATTGACTCTGAAATGATTAAACTCTAGTATGTGACGTTAACTCCACAAATCTACGCTCAGGTTAGTAACGGACCAAAACTCAATATTGGAGCTCCGACTAACACATTGGCATTAGTCATGTGTACTTAGACTGTAGAGGCTAATATGGGTTTTTCCGTTCAGAACAACAAAAGGGTTGTCAGACCAGTCTGAATTCGGGTCAGCCTCAACCTCTGATTATTGTAATATTATTCTAACTTAGTGTACGTGGGAAACTACGGCATGATTATGTAAAGTTGTCATCAGAGGGAGTTAAATTGGTCAACTTGGTTCTATGATAATGGTCATGACCTCTGGATAGATATAGGTTTATTCTAATTAAGTGTTTACAGATCTATGGGGACTAAATCACATATTTTTAGAAATATGCAACATGGTGCGGCGTCTAAAAGTATCAGTCAATTTGCCTCTGTCTAGATGACCAAGACTGACGAGTTTGTGATTAGAGATCATATTCCCGATCGGTGCGAGACTGAAAGGGTTATAGGAATCCGAACGAACGAGTATAAAGGGTTAAAAGGAATAATCAAACATTTATTGAAATGTATAGCGAATCAAATACGATTGAAACCTTTTTCATAATTGGAGTTAGATGAAAATATAAGGGTAATGCATTTAAAGAAATGTATTTAATTCAGTTGATATTGCGTTGTATAAAGGAAGACAGCAACACGCAGATCCCTTCCCAGCTCTATTGGAAACCGTCATTGGACCAGTGGGCGGGCCTTACAAGCTGTATGTATTGTATTAGGCTGGTTAAATCTGTGACCTGGTTTAGCTGTGGAAATGCCAACAGTAAAACCTACCAAACAACTTTATGCAGATGTTTCCATTAAGAATAATTGTATCTAAATACATATCTAAAACAGCAAAAAGTTAAATAGTGTCTTAAAACCTTATTTCATAAAAGAAAACATGTAAGGGAGGTTGAATAGCTTTGAATTGGTCTAGTAATTTGAGTTGTTCTAATTCTTAACAGAGCTGTATTGTGTGAACTCGGTGTGTTTGTTTTCAAATGGCTGTTTTACACCAATTGACTCTGGCCTATTTTAGCAGTTTGTCAATGGTAGAATGATCAGGCGACAGTTACTAAACACATTAGAGTGTCAGAGAAGAGAAACTCACAGAGTGCTGAAGCGTGAAAAATGTCCTCTTTTAGCCCAAGGCTGTGACACTTGCCAATATTCAGATCTTTAATGCGTATGTGTTTTGTTGTTGTTGTTTTTGGTGTTTCCTCTGTAATGCATTTAAAAGCCGCTACATACATGGGACAGTCCTGCTGGAGATTTAATAATTCAGCATCCAGCTATGCTCACAGACTTACAGGAATTCGTATACATACAAGCTCACAGCAGAATTGGGAGTTCTTGGCACTGGTGGCTGGCTCAACTCAGTTGCCTAGCAACCAGGTGGCTCATTGAATGAGGGATGTCAGGATTGAGCTCTGTGTGTGTGTGTCTATAAGAGTACACAGCGTGCACTATATTCCCCAAGCCTGCTTCACAATCAACATCTTTCCGACCAATTGTAACGGACGCAAGCTAGTTTGAGCTGTACGTGTAAACCTCAATCCCATCCGGGTCACGGCAACAAATGCAACCGATTCTATTCGAACGGCCGTCGCGTGGTAGACGGACGTGCTAACAAAGACGCTAAAGACTAGCATTCTTGTTTTCTTTGTCTTTAACCGTTTCACTCTCTACAGCTTGAGGCATAAATGTAGTTCTCGTTTGGCAGAGAGAAGCCCCTCTCGTTTCACGCCCAGTCTTTCAATCGTCTGCTCTCTTCCCCCAGGAGGGAGAAAGATCAGAGTTCCAACTTCACTCTGATGGGACTTCACACCAGGAAACTCTTGCGGCTCCCGCCTCCTCAAGCAGCCAAATGATATGCTTGGCTTTTACAACTGCATCAACAGCCTGTCCCGATGTCTGTCATTAAGCTCAATAAATTCTTCACAAACAGCAAGAGCAGGGCTGTACATGTTTACTGTAGATGTTACAACTCTGCCTCTAACAGAAAAGTTGACCCTGCAGAAATGTTTTGTTGTTGTTCTTGTTTTTATGTACGTAACTCACCTTTCAAACTTTAGGAGACGCCTGAGCATGTTCATACTTGTTAGCGTTGACATGTTTAGCAGCATTAGCATTTAGCCTGTGATTTAGCCACAGTCAGCATTCACCAAACCGAGGTTAACAACATGTTGTGCATCTTTCTGGGAAAATGACAAGCTATGTTATCCTCTAATCTAGGCAGTGCCACCTGAGAAAGACTGCTAATCAGGATATGACCCATCTTGGGTTTCTGTTGTCTCTGATTTTCTTTTTTGAAGACAACAGATGGGATATCCCTTACAAAAGATTACTGCAGTTTTTTAGAAGTAATACTACAGGTTTTGTTATATATAGAAAAATTAAGTTTTTTGGACACGAAAAAACTGCGGTATTGCAGTGTAACCTAAAATGTACAATTATACTGCAATACATCTAAAGTACTAGTAAAATAAAACTGCAATACAACTGCAGTGTTACTGCTTTTATACTTCATGCAACTTTCAGTTGTACTTCATTTTACTGCAGCTGTACTTATACTACAGTTTTACTGCTGTTGAACTTCAATGTACTGCAGTTGTACTGTGACTATACTTCATTATACTGCAAATCTATGGTTGTGCTTAATTAAACTGCAGTGAAACTACATGGTACTGCAATTTTACTGCAGTTCTACTTCAATATACTGCAGTTCTTTTTGTAAGGGATATGAAGTAGCCTACATTTTAGAGTACATTATAACGGGTGAGGATGTCTGTTTTTGTTGAATAATAAATGAATTATTTGTTGCATTCTCAGAGTTGACACAAGTGGCACAATAGGCATTGACACAAATTGTCTTCTTTCAGGTGAACATTATCGTTCCATCGCAACAATTTGAAGAGAATCTTACGGCCCCCTCAGTAGCGATCGTAATTTGTTCACATTTGTTTCTTCATTTTAAATCATGCATGTTGTACTAATTCATTCCTTTGTTGCCCATGTTGTAGATTTAATTCCCTTGTTTTATTAATTTGTGGCAACAGTTAAGTACAAATTCTTAAATCACTTTGGTAATTATTTTGTTCATTTAGCCGATATAGCAAGCTATATTAATAAAAATGCCAGATTTGAAGGAAATTCTATCACTTGAGTACTGCCGCAGTATAAGGTACAAGTACTCAGGACAAAGATAAACTCTTCGATTGCTACATGCCAATTTGCTAAACCACCATTTGGCTCTATAGATGTAATGGATGGAGTAGATTAAGCTCTGAGTGTGGGAAAAAGATAGCGCTTTGCCAGCAGTTATCTGGCAGGGTTGCGATTAAATTATTTCATGGGTGAAAATGAAGACACAGTCACACACAGTCTTTATGGTGCAGTAATACTGTAGCGCTATTGTTTTACTGTTCTATTTTCTAGTCTCTAGCATTATTGCACATTCCACACGACAGTGTGTCTGGGCACATTCATCACGTGCAGACGGAGGAATTACTGCTTTATTTTCTCGCTAGCGCTCTAACCTGAGGGCTTCATTAGGGAGAAATACCAGTGCACTCAGATTAGCACGCTAGTTTTGGAGCAGCTACCTGCAATTCAGTTCACCTCACACAAGTCAAAACATGACAACCACGAATACACACGCTCTTTTCAATGATCTTTGAGTTACTGCCTTTTCTCTGGAAATAAACTAATTCATGTCAATCTTTCTGTGGAAACACACACAGAGGCTTGGAATACTAGCACAATGCTTATTGCACAATATACACTAAAGACTGCTTGCTATTTAAAAATACAGCATGTGAAAGTGCAATGATAAACATGCAAATTAATGAGGTCAAGTGATAATGTGTTAATGAAGTTTAATTTAGCGAATAGTGTCTAGATTGAAAATAAATACTGTTCTTTTGTACTGCATTGTTTTGTTAAATTTTGTATTAAATATTCACGAAAAAAAAAGTCAAAAGGTTCAAGAAAAGTAGACTGTGGACTATATTAGTTCGAGATTATTTGTTAAAAGGAAATAGAAAGTTAAGTGAAGTGCATTGCAATCTGGGATACAATATTTTGCACTTGAAAAAAAACTTTTTTACTTGTCTGGTACAAATATCTATCTATACAATCTATCTTGAAAATACAGTTTTCACTTGTTTTAACTGTATACTTAAAATTAAAAAATGCCAGTACAATACAAAATACATGTACTTGAATTAAAGATACAATCTATGAAAATATATATGCAGTATTGACTAAAATACTTACGAATATGATTACTTGAAGTGTCCTCATGCAACCAAAGGGCATAGCAATATAATTTTGTAACGTCAGTGTGTATTTATCATTATGTCAAAAGCCAAATTGGAGCTCTTTACGCAACAACGCTGGAAACAGAACCGGTGTCACATCATCTTGTTCATCATCATATTCACAGTCAGAAACCGAAGTTGAAACATAGTCTGCAGCTGCTTAGGACTCAGCACTGGCATTGGAGTTATAGCTTTTAAGAAGTAGAAAATTGCTTAGGGTTCTTTATGAAAACGTTATTTTAAATTGGGTACTTAAAATGAGAATTAGTGTCTTCACAAAAGGCTAAACTTAGTTCCTTCAATTGACCATCATTTTTATCCTTCGTTAAGAGCCTTGAGAAAGGAACCTTCATGAAGGAATTCAGTTGCTCACTTTCATTAGGAACAATCCTTCAAATAGTGTGCTGTATTTGCTGAAGCTATCTAACTAATGAGACGTAGCCTTGGATTCCATAAATGCTTCAGAACATTACAACAACTTCGATTCTTAATGTTGAAGGTTCTAGAACTATGGTAATGTGTTTGTGTAGTTCTAATGTGTATGTCATAAAGGTTTATCATAATTATTAGTTTTTCCCATAAAAATTGTTTGTCAATATCGAAAGAATAATTACAAGTTAAAAATTCTCTCTCTCTCTCTCTCTCTCTTTTTTGATAGCTCCCACTTTTTGAATGAATGTGATGAACAAGCACCCAAAATCGCAGTGGTTTAGGATCTTTTTCTATTTAATATGACATTTTATAATAGCAAGTATTGCAGGTTTCTTGAACACACCCCCTGTCTGCCATCGGTCTTATAAAATGATTGCTCTATTCTAAATTCACACAATTGACCCTTTGCAAAGACCCGCCCCCTTTAGTTACTGTTGCTTTGTCTGACAAGCCATGCGCTCTCACGCCACATTATATATATATATATATATATATATATATATATATATATATATATATATATATATATCGTAATTTTTTAAAGACGTTTAAACAAAAAATACTGTATAGTGGCTCTTTAATGTGTCGTGAACCAATAATCTCTTCATACTAGTTCATTTATAGTATCAAATAAATATGAATGAACATCAGAAGGAATGTTGTTTCAAGCACGGAAAGACGTGAGGACATACATGGTTATGATTGGTTAGATCGCCTGTCAATCAAACAGTTTGCGAAGGGTCAATTAACTGAGTTTTTTTTTTTCCCCGAGATTGCTGGGAAGCTCAAATTAGTTGTTGTTGTTTTTTGTTTGTTTTTACTTTGTTTTCCTGTTAAAATGATTAAGATCAATTTACAATTTACAAATCAATACAAGTGCATTTCATCTAACTGCACTGGCGGATTTTTCACTTATTTTTTGTATAAACAAGTGTAAAACGTAAAAAAAAAGGTGTCATTTATGTGAACATGTATAATCCAAATACAATCTATGAAAACAAGTCTTAAGATCTTATACAGTGTTGCTCCTTAAATAAAGATATCTTGTGAAAGAAAATGGAAAAAAAAAATCCTCATTAGGAATAAGGTTTTAGAGGTGTGTTTACAGTTGTTAACGTAATGGCCAACCTTAGCATACTTCAGCACATGGCTAACAAGTTGCTCCTTATTAGCAATAACCAAGATGTTTTCAAGATGTCATCTTATAATTGCAGTAATTCTGACATGAATATAGCATTAGCACATATCGAAGTCAAACAGTAAATCAAAAATCCATTGAATTATCTTAAATTTCATTACAAGAAAATCTGGCCCGAAAATCCCACTGAGATGAAGGAAACTTGCAATTTCTTGTCTGAACTAATCCACTTTGAAGAAATTAGACCATCTGTCGAATTAAATCCAACCCCTCACGGTAAGACAGACCAAACGACCTATTTGCCTTTCTGATCTCCGCTGGATTTCTTGTCTTTTTAATATTTACTGAGAGAGATGAAGTCTCAGCCAACGAAGGCTCTCGACTCTAACTGGTCCTGCTGAGGTTCAAAGGAAACTTCAGTCAAGTCCCATAACCCCGTCTCCTCTGATTAGCTAATTGGTGGTCAGAACTGTGTCTGGTTGACTGGACTGCATGGATTGGCAACATGTAATCTCACTGCCCATGTATCGTCTTAATAACTGGTCAGTTATCTTGTGGAGATATACATTCTTTGATGCTAGAAGGAACAGCTCTTGTGACTGGCTAAGTCAAACCTGACTCACGATTTGATGTTATTTTGTGTTATTTTAGATGTATAGCACCAAGTGAAATGGTAATGTTTTTCAGAGTGATATGACACTGTCTCAAAACACCCTTTGTGAGATCTTGTTGGAGAAACTTAAATTCTTGCAGAGTTCAATTCGGTTAAAGCTTTTATTTTATGACATTTCATGTCATCTCAATGTAGAGATCACTTCTTCAGAGTGCCACTGAATTCTGTCAGCATCAGCATGCCAAATCTCTTCTTCCTTTCATTGGCCTCTTTCCCGGGTCTCATATCAGAAATAATTGACAGGGATGGAGAGACAGAAAAACAGAGAGATAAACAAGGGGAAAACAGGGTTCCGTGGTAATTGACATATCTAAGCTTTGCGATCTGCAGGTTGTTTCCGTTCGGTGTGATTTGTCATGGTGGGAGATACGGTGGCATCTGTGAATGTGCGAAAAGGAAGGAACTGATGCCAGGAGCAATAGCTTTTTTTTGGACAAAGAACAGAGGGGAAGAGCAGATACTTTTTTAAAACAACTCTGTATCGTGTTCGTCTGAAAGAAGATAATCATACACCAAGGATGGCTTGCAGGTGAGATCATGGAATAATTTTTATTTTTGAGTGAACTTTTCCTTTAATAAGTATTTCCAATTTAAAATCCATGGTGCAAGATAAAATGTACTGTACTTGACAAGGAACTTAATACACTTAAATTAAAAATACTGAGATATTAAGTCTGTATGTCTGATGTAGTGTTGTTTCTCAAGTTATTTTGTCTTGTTTTGAGAATTTTTAGACATTTCACTTGAAAACATGTCAAAGTAGACTAATTAAAAATGAAGAAGTAATTTTTTGCTGTTGGCTCACGTTTAATGAATGGCTAACTGTATTAAATTTGACTGTCTCACCACTATGAACAGGGAAAATATCAGTATCTTGATTTTTATAGAAATGCTGAAAGGCAAGTCAACTAAAAATAATGTAAAACATGATATGCTACATTTGGCCTGTAGCATTAGTGGTCTAATTTCTGTACTGCAGTAGTTGAGACTGTTAGGATCTTTCTCTGTTTGATCTAAGGCCTTGTTTACACCTGGGATTAAGATGAGTTTTGGTCGATCACATCACAAGTAGACGAGCGAGACATTTCAATTTACTCTTTTAATCTGTCTTTTTTCCACTTTTGACCACTTTCTGCCCTGATTCTTCGTAGGCAGGGTCTATGGGCGGGTAAATGTATGTTTTACATATGAACAGAATCAGAGACAATGGAAAAACTTACAGAGAACAACAGATTTCGTTTCGCCAAACAAAGTGCGTGCGATTTGTTTGAAATCAGGAATGGTCAGAGAACATTGTGCTTGATATATTTTTTGTCTTCAAACCAAACTTTGGTCTTCAGCTGACAAAGTTTAAATTCCATCTGGTTAGCACCCTTTCTATAATGTTTGCGGTTTAGGTCAGAAGGCGGAGAGCAGGTGGTTCTTCGAACACATCCGACCACATCAGAGTTTACACTATAAAAGCAATCCGGTCAAATGCGTTTTTGACAACCTCTGGAAGTGGTCGAAAGTGGACAAATGGACAAGTGTTTTAGACCCCATTTACACCTGTATTTAGCACCGTCCACTTGTGATTGGATTGAAAATAATGCATCTTAATACCAGGTCTAAACAGGTCCTAATATGTTTGTAACACATTTTTATATATGTGGGAAGAAGGAGCCGGGAAGAAGGAGG
Source organism: Opsariichthys bidens (assembly GCA_037194245.1). NCBI lineage: Eukaryota > Metazoa > Chordata > Actinopteri > Cypriniformes > Xenocyprididae > Opsariichthys > Opsariichthys bidens. The sequence goes on from CM074291.1 coordinate 14,292,368, forward strand.
CAGGAACTGGCTAACTTTCAGTAAACTTTAATAATCATAAAATAAGCAAACAACAAAACAAAAGTAAAAATGGTGCCTCGCGGACAACTGCCGCCCACATAAACATAATAAAACATAACCTGGCCCTCTCTCGTCCTTTATCGTAGCTTCCCCTTTTATGCTTCCGCGGTTCCTCTGTGAGAGAAAGTGAAACAGTGAAACATTACACACTGACTTACAGTAGTATTAATACTTTCATAACATTAGTACATTAGTACTTGCATAACAGTTTCTTTGAAAGATTGCTTGATTTCTCTTGTTCACTAAGACCTTTCTGCCCTTCTACATTCCAGAAAGTGATACACTACAGTCTCTCCTGACCGCACCTGGGATAGTCTAATGTATCATTGACACGCACACATTCCAAACAGATGATCGACTGTTCCGTCATTTCCTGATCAGTGAAAGACATATTGTCTTGTTTTATCAGCTCAAATCCTTGTAAATGTGTGATCCACCTGGTGCTGTCTGTACCTCATGAAATTGTACGATGAAACACACTGACAGTGTATATATGGACATCTGAAGTTTAAAGAGCTACTTTAGATCTTTTCTTAGAGACCACAGACACACAGATTCACAGTCCTTCCTACCAAATGGAATGCTTCTTTTCAGGCTGAGTCAACATTTTTCCCGATCAGCAAGGTTCAATCGCTGTCAGTATAAATGCACCTTTCAGTGATTTGTTCAGTCACTTGGTCTGAATCGAAGTTCGATTACACACCTCTCTACTTCTACAAGTTAGTCCTGATTACTGTCACACCAGTTGCAAACAATACTGCAGTCCACATGATCTGTATTCCAGATCTTTCAACTCGACTCATATGGTATATAAAACTGATGGGATCTGCACCAAAACTTACAGAGTGAAAGTCACCTTTTAAGCAAGTGTATCTGGTCCGATTCAAACTGGAGTCTACAGCATGGGAGGCAGGGGTGCTAAATGTAAGGAAAGTTAAAATGACATGTTGTGTAGCCAAGTGTGGTGTCCCGTATTCGGAATTTGGTTTCTGCATTTCACCCATCTAAGTGAACACACACCCGGAGCAATGGCCTTTTTTGCTGTGGCGCCTGGGGAGTGATTGGGGGTTGGTTGCCTTGTTCAAGAGCACCTCACAAGTTACAAGTCAGATTCTCAAACCATTAGGCTACAACTGCCTCCAACCCTCCAACTCCTACTCTACCCTTTTAGAACAGAATTCAAAATGACATCTTCGGCACAGGAGGCGGACGCTCTAACAAGAACGCTAAAGACTGCAGTCTCTGGTGTCAGTCACTAGTACGCGTCACAAGGCTGGGTGAGTGAGGTTTACACACAAAGCTCTTTCTAGCTTTTCTCCGTCACACAAGTAATTAAGTTATCTTTGCTCTCAGGGTTGTATCTGATTTCACAGGCTCCTAAAATCACAAAATGTCAAATTTACATCTTGGTCAGGCAAACCCTTTCTGTGGATGATTCTTGGCCAGAACTACACTAGACTTTACACAGACTAAGCAAAATGGCTCATGTGGATGATACATAAAACCAATGAAATAGCCCCCAAAAAAGATGCACGCAAATATATGGAGAGCAGTAAACTCTCCAGCAGACTACTCACCAAGTGTTTGGCTGTTGAGGCAACAAATCTCTTTAGTTAAGAAAATCAATTAAATAACTTTACTCATCATAATACCCTTCCAATAATAACAGGGATTACTTAACCTAAGGAGTTTGCTGCAACTGGGCCCTGATCTTTACAGAACAGGCCCAGAGAGAAAGTTTTGGTAGCCAACAACAACAGTGTTGTTGGGCTCTCCCAGAGTCTGTTGAGTGAATGAAATGGCACGCATCCAGACTACAGCTAAAACCCTCTTTCTCCTTCAAGCGAAGAGCTTCACTACTCAACAACTTCCAGGAAGCCCAACATAAGTCACCAGGCTAATATTGAACTAGCAACCGGAAAGACCTGTCATATTTCTTTGACAGGAAGTATAGTAAAATAGATACTTTCAAACTCGCTGACCTTCAGAAATACAGTATTTACAATATAAAACATAACTGTAAAAATTATGTAAAAATGTAAATATTGCCCAGTTTTCCAAGAAGTATAGGCTTCTTTTCTTAAAACAACAAACATTACCCAGAATATTTTTTTTTAAATGTATATTACTGTTTCAATGGAAACGGTAATTTACTGTGTAAATTTGTTTCATTTTTTGTACAGTTATTTTTTAGAGTTTTGTTTAAAATGCATACAGTACTGTATATGTGTGTGCTTATGTGTTAACAGTTTTTAATGCATGCTTTTTAAAAGTATGTACATTTCTTTAATCTGTGAATATGGTCACCACACATGTGCTGGCACCAGCACCAAACCTTTTCAGACACTCAGCCAGGAACTAGCATGAACAAACCCACATCAGAAACAACAGCTGCACGTCCCCACCGTTTTCCCGGAATTTACCACCAAAGCTGCACTGAGGGTCCTTGAGTAAAACTACAAATTGAGACCGGAGGAACATGTTTACAAATTGTTGGCATTATGCAACGCTTTTGGCTTTGATGATGTATCGGACAAATTATACATCAGTAGTTGGCAGGGTTGAGTACGTGTCTTATGCACCTTCTTTGGAAAGTACTGCACCTTTCCCTGATTTGTTGCTGCCTTAAAAGGGGCAATTTCCTGGAAAATATGCTCTTTTGTAATAAAACGTGGTTGATGTTCTTTGCTGACATAATCAAATGTTTAAAGGACGAAGCTACACCCTAATTCCAATCTGATTAACTAGACTACCAAAGTCATTCAGATGATGGGGGAAAAAATCAGGCCAAAATATCTTTCAAATGTTTTAAACAGTTTGGCTTAAGAAAATATATTTTTCAAATCGAAAATATAGTTTTTTACCAAATGTACTTCATGTGTTTTGAATATATTTAAAATGTATATGAAAATGTTTTTTGTTTTTTTCCCCCACATATAGGAATGAGAAATTGCAAATTAGTTCTTTTAAATATCTCAGTTGTTTCTTCCAGATAGTGATGAGATGAAATGGTGATGAAATAAAGACTTGGATCATGGCATCTTTCCCTGCCACAGCACAGCAAATGCTTTCTTTGCTCTGCCAATTAAAGTGGTAATGAAATGCACCGGAAGGCTCCAGTATTCAGATGAGGCTCTCGTTCTGAAGCGAATAAAACGTGTTTCTGTAGAAACACATTCAAATCGAGAGAACAGCTGAGTGGGGCATGTACATGTGGAGACACACACCTGGAAGAGGGATTAGCCCCTCTCTGAACTCTCTATGCTGTCTGAACACGCTCTTACAAGCACTTTGTGCAGAGGAGCAGAGGAGTAAATTGCCGAGAAATGAAAAGTTGGGTGGATTTAGGCTGTAAATGACAGCGCATTCTGAACACTTTATTAAGTGGCTTTACATTTTTTGAATGGATCTGATGGCATAGCAACATAAATTAGCAGAAGAAAAACAGGCATAAACTGTGACTAACTTGACATTTTTTCAATGGCAACCTTCTCATTCTAAGCAAGTATCACAGTTTGGGATTGTTAGCCTTTAGCAAGAGACAATACAGGGTTGTTTCTCTACAAATTGTAGAAATTCTTTCACACAGTACTGTCTAGAACAAACTGTCAGTGACCTTGCAGGACAGCAGTGAACTACAGCCCGTTGCAAGTATGTTACGTAACAAAGAGCTCTCAGTTTAACGGCCAGTCTCGATGATAGAGTTGACCAAGGCACCATAAATTCAGTGTCCCCTCACTGACAGGAACACAGAATGTCTTGTTTATTATGTTAACTGTCGTCTTGCCCAGCTTTTAAAACAGCCTCCCTGTTGTAGATTAACAGTTTTACAGACACTGTGGTGTCCAGTGATGTCCATACGGTGAGTTTTTACCTCCCTGCGAGTACTCCATTCCTGTCCTGACACTTGTGTTGGGAGTTAAGACTTTCTTTAAGCCTTGGCAAACAGCTGAAATGACTCTGATGTTAAACTGGCGTTAAGAGTTAATCCCTTTCCCTCCAGCCGAGTTGGGGTCTGTTGAGGGCGGGAATTACAGGTCAGAAGTCACGGTGTTAAACCTCCTGATTCACAAAATCAAAGACTTGAGTAATGTGCTAAAGCTGAACATATGTGGAATTATGAGAGTACAAGAACTAGCTGCATTTTAAAATTCTGTCTGTCTGGCATCAGTCTATATCGTTCTTTCTATCTTTCTGACTGCTTATCTGTCATTCTGTTCTTTTTTATCTATCTATCTATCTATCTATCTATCTATCTATCTATCTATCTATCTATCTATCTATCTATCTATCTATCTATCTATCTATCTATCTATCTATCTATCTATCTATCTATCTATCTATCTATCTATCTATCTATCTACAGTTGTGTTCAAAATTATTCAACCCCCCAATGCTGTAAATGGTTTTAGAGAATTTAGAGTACATTTGTAATTGAATTCAGAATGAAATCCTACAAGGACTTCTTAAAGAAGCATATGCAACTAAAATGACATCAATTGGTTTTGTAATACAGTAGTAAATGTTTCTTTTGTGAATTCTTCATTGACACAATTATTCAACCCCTTAAAGACTACCACTCTGAAGAACAGAGGTCCATTGAAGTGTTTTCAATCAGGTATTGAAAGCACCTGTGGATGTCAGGGAGCAGCAATAAAGCCTAATAAGCACCAATTAGGCAGCTTTAAAATGACTGTGATACTCAGCTCCTTCTAGACATTTACTGGTGTGGTTACAAACATGGTGAAGTCAAGAGAATGGTCCAGGAAGACAAGAGAAGAGGTGATTACTCTTCACAGGAAGGGCAATGGCTATAAGAAGATTGCAAAGATGTTAAACATACCAAGAGACACCATAGGAAGCATCATTCCCAAATTCAAGGCAAAGGGCACTGTTGAAACGCTACCTGGTCGTGGCAGAAAGAAGATGCTGACTTCGACTGCTGTGCGCTACCTGAAGCGTAGAGTGGAGAAAAGTCCCCGTGTTACTGCTGAGGAACTGAGAAAAGATTTGTCAGATGTAGGTACTGAAGTTTCTGCTCAGACAATACGGCGCACCCTGCGTAATGAAGGCCTCCATGCCAGAACTCCCAGGCGCACCCCCTTGCTGTCTCCAAAGAATAAGAAGAGTCGACTGCAGTATGCCAAAAGTCATGTGGACAAACCACAGAAGTTTTGGGATAGTGTTCTGTGGACTGATGAAACAAAATTAGAACTGTTTGGGCCCATGGATCAACGCTATGTTTGGAGGAGGAAGAACAAGGCCTATGAAGAAAAGAACACCTTGCCTACTGTGAAGCATGGCGGGGGGTCAATCATGCTTTGGGGCTGTTTTGCTTCTGCAGGTACTGGGAAGCTTCAGCGCGTGCAAGGTACCATGAATTCTCTTCAGTACCAGGAGATATTGGAGGACAATGTGATGCAGTCCGTCACAAACCTGAGGCTTGGGAGACGTTGGACCTTTCAACAGGACAATGATCCCAAGCATACCTCCAAGTCCACTAGAGCATGGTTGCAGATTAAAGGCTGGAACATTTTGAAATGGCCATCGCAGTCACCAGACTTAAATCCGATTGAGAACCTCTGGTGGGACTTAAAGAAAGCAGTTGGAGTGCGCAAGCCTAAGAATGTGACTGAACTGGAGGCTTTTGCCCATGATGAATGGGCGAAGATACCCGTAGCTCGCTGCAAGACACTTGTGTCAAGCTATGCTTCACGTTTAAAAGCTGTTATAACTGTAAAAGGATGTTGTACTAAGTATTAAGATTGAATGTCACTTGGGGGTTGAATAAAACTGATAATGATGTGAGCAGAGAAAAGACATTTGTGGTTATTTCATTATAAATGTTATGTTATATTTGTCTGACCTACACGTGCCTCTTTGATTTAATTGTAAGCAGGATGACTGAATGATCAAAATCAATGTCAAACCGGCCAAAACAATCAATTTCAGTGGGGGTTGAATAATTTTGAACACAACTGTATCTATCTGTCTGGTCTATTGGAGAGTCAGCAGATGAGATCCAAGTCCAGAGGCTTTATTTTAGCAAGAGTAGTCACACAGGCAATGGTCACACAACAGCAAAACAGGTATGTAGGAGGAATGGCAGAATTGTGGTCAATGGGCAGGCAGAAGTTCAGATCAGGCAGATATCATTCATAATCCAGGAAACAGGCAATAATCCGAAGGCAGGTGGCGAAACAATCAGAAAACAGGAAAACAGGCAGATTGGCAACGGGAAAACAAGACAGGGAAAACCGCGCAGAATTGTCAACATGGAGAAGAACAAGACCTCGCACGGATGTGTGTGTGTGCCGAGCTTAAATAGTGTAACTGATAAGAATGGGCTGGGTAATGTGTTGCAGCTGGTGGAGTGATCAGTGATGGGTGCGGGGCTTCTGGGAAATGTAGTCTGCCTTGGTGGATGAATGAGTGAGTGAGTGGATGAGAGAGTGAGTGAGTGATCCATGGTGGAGTGCCCTCTCGAGTTTCTAGCGGACACTACAACTGACGATCGTGACAGTCTGTGTATCATTCTTTCTGTCTGGCTGTCTATCTAATTCTGTTTGTCTGTCTATCTGTCGATCTATCATTGTTTTGATCCGTCAATCTATCATTTTGTCTTTCTGTCTGTCTACCATTCTGACTGTCTATCATTCTTTCTGACTGTATATCTATCATTCTGTCTGTCTTACTGGGATCTATATGTCAATCTGTCTGTCGATCATTCTAACGGTCTATTTGTCATTCTATCTACCATTCTGTTCACCTGCCGGTTTGTCTGTGTCACTGTACCTATCCATCCATCCATGTATCCATCCATTTGGCTGAATGTCTGTAGATAAGTTTTAAATAATTTGTGACGGTGGTTTCTGATGTTGGATTGTTGACACAGTGGTACGAATGTAGTAAGCATGACCTTGTCACCAAGCCCTTTGATTTGACTTTTTCAGCACAAAGGCCTGAGGCACAGCACAGTATGCCATAAACAAAACACAAATCCCCTGGAAGCTCAGCACTGACAACAAAACATGAAAGCTTTATTGTATTTTTAAGACAGCATTGATGTTAGCATATACAGCAAATTCCCATAGACTTAATCCAGACAGTGTGATTTAAATGGGCCAAATGCAAAAACACCCACACAGGATGAGAAGATAAACATAAGAGAGAGAGACTTGATAGCACTGAACTACTAAGCAGGATTAATCAGTTCTCAACAATATGCAGTAAACAAACACGGTGGCAAAGCAACGTCTTCCAGATCCATGAGCGCAGAAATGAATGATGCATATGCTGAAAGAGGAAGACAGAAAAAGATGACAGGAAGGTGAGAGGGGGTGGGTGGGTGAAGAAGTTGTGGAAAAAGTAGGGCACAGAAACAGGAGGGAGAATGATAGATTTCTGCTTAGGTGGAAGATATCGGTTTCAGCAGAACAAAAGGTGAAAGAAAAACCAGGGAGGTAAAAAGACAATCTGTTGGGATGAACATTGAAAAGTGGGAATATTATCTTATCGGATAGTACACTGCTATGTTCAATGTGCCCTTCGTTATAAAAAGAAAAATATGTTGTTTCAGGGATTTAGAGTTATATTTTGATGAAAGAGTATGAAAAAGTTTTTTTTTTTTTTTATGTAGAATAATGCACATTGATAAATCATGCACAGTAAGCCCAGAAATATTTAAGTAATCTTTTTATTTTTTTTATTTTTTAACAAACAAAAAGTCACATTACAAACAACAAAAACAGAATTTTTGGTTCACCAAATGGACACTAAAGTACTGTATTCATGGATTGCACCATTTGCTGAAGGCTTTACTAATACTAGGCCACATTTTAGTTCATTCGACCAGTGAACCATCAGTTTCCCCATGTGACCCGGCATGGTCCGTGTGTCTCTCTCTCTCACTCTGTGTGTGTGTGTGTGTGTGTGAGAGAGATGGTAATTTAATGCTTTTACCTCTTTTCTGAGAGCATCTGTTCTGCTACCATAGATGTCTCCACTCATTCCAATCTGGTTAGCTGCAGAATGACGAGCCTAAAAGCAGGCAGAGAAAAAGAAAGCTTGGAGAAGATAACAAGAAGTCACAGAGCGATGAAAAGTGGAAGGGAAAGAGGGGTAAACAGGTGTCAAACAAAAAGAGGAGCAACATGAGTAGGCATGTCACAACGGGCAACAAACACCCAAATATTTCAGTCACAAACATCCAGGTGTGTTTTCAAAGCTTCATGGATTCACCCAGAAAACCAGGACGGAGACATACGGGAAAGGTGTATATTAATAGACAAATCCTTTGATATGACCCAAATAAATGCAGGAACCATTTTCCCTGCTCCTCCATGGCCATTTTGAGTTTTACTCTAAAGAGTTCAAAATAGGGCCTTCTCTGTGTCTCATTGATGAATTATTTCACACTGGTCATACAAAAACATACAATTTGCATGCAATTGTAACTCATTACAGACAGCAAAACAAAACATTGGCTTCATGTTCAGAGTTACAAATGACATTTTAATAACTTGTTTGTATGGGGAGAGAGTTCCAATAGCAATAAAGCCTTCAATCTGACAATGGTTGTAATTGTACAACAATTTTAACTTGCATAGTGTATAATTAAAGAAATCAGGAACAATGAACGCATGAACGAAGGCTAGCTTGTTTATATTGTAGTTTGTTATTTGTGGGACTTGCCAAGGCAAAATGTATGTCTTTCTGTCTGTAATTTTGTATTGCATTACATTGCATTTTATGTAGTGTATGTGTGTGTGTTTATTTTATTTAATTGTAATAAGTGCTGAGAACGGTTGTTACCATAGTAAAAATACATCAAAATAATGTTTCACTTTTTTTTTTGCAACTGGTAGTTGCTGGTAACGGTCTTGTCATGAGTCTTGTTTGAGTGTTGTTTACTGATAAAATCAGACAGTTTCCCTGGGAACTGAAATACTCTGATATCTGCAATTCCATAAATAACTATGAGTAATCCCTGCCTTCAAATATAACAAGACAACAACATATGAGCAAATCACAGTAAATTCAAAATCACACTTTGGATCACATTGACTGTCTAGCTCAAACATTGCTAAGATCCCCATTTCTGGCCTTTTCGTAGGATTTTCCAGTGGGTGCCACATTCATTATTAAGGTCTATTTATAGGATGCCATTACCTGCTGCTCCAAAAAAAAAGCCTGTCATTCCCACAGCCTAGGTTTTTAAATAGGTGGATGTTGAGATTAATTATCTATATCATCTTTCCTGTCGCCTCTGTGGGTTTCTGGATTATTCAGAGCCATTCTCTCATCTCTTGACGTACCTTTCCAACCTCTACAGAATTTTACACTCAAGGCCATGGGTTCATTGGGATGACGGCTGATATTATAGTGCGCCCCTTCTGCGATCATGAAACAGGCATAAGCGGAAGCAGTACAAATATAGCAGAAGATCTTAGCTATATTGGTTTATGGGTCAATGGCAAATGAGAATGTTTTGGAAGATAAAAGGATACTATTTTAAAAGCCTATTTCATGATCATGCTGCATTGAGGTTGGTTTAATTCATTTTTGAATATACATTCCAATGTATTTAAAGATCAAAAAATTTACATCATGATATTTACTATTACAGTCACGTGTATTTTTTCATAGAGAGTACACTACTGGTCAAAAGTTTGGAATAATTTCTGAAGGAAGTCTACATGATCCAGCAGAAATCATTCTAATATGCTGATTTGGAAATCATTTTTGCAAAAACTGTTTAGCTCTGATAAATAGTAACCATTAATAATTGGCCAGCAAAACAGCAGAATGATTTCTGAAGGACCATGTGACAATTAAAAGGACATTAAAAAGTAACGGCAAACTGAAAATCCAGCTTTGCATCACAAATAAATTACATTTAAAAATATTTTAAAATTGAAAACAGTTCTTTTAAATTGAAATAATATTTCACAATATTACTCTTTTTACTGTATTTTGTATTTTTGGTAAATGCAGCCTTGGCGAGCAGAAGAGACATTTAAAATAAAACACATTGCAAAATCTGAATTATTCCAAATGTTTGATTGATACCAGTGTATAAGTAGGTGTATGTATACACAAATATATATTTACAAATTATATATATGTTGTGCTTTTTTATACTAAAATTAGTTTCTAAATTGCAAGTAATTTGTTAAAACTGCAGTTTAGCGTAACAGATTTCACATGCAACCTTTTCCTAAAAACTTTTAATAATAAAGCTAATTATTCAAGGGCCATTTTTGGTCCTCGAACCTTCCAGTGAACAGTTCTCAATCATTTTTGGAATAGAAAGGTTCCATGGATGTTAAAGGTTCGGAACCATCAATGCCAATAAAGAACCTTTGTTTTTAAGAGTGTAGTACAGCCTGGTAAAAAGTAAATTTTTTAATTTAAAATCATGCTTTGTTGCCCTGTGTATACATCTGTGTGTTTGCCCACCCAGCAGGTGTTGTGTTGCACGCCTCGAGGTCCCAGTCGCACTCCCATCAGAGGGATTTTTCCAGCCCACTGTGGCTTATTCTAATTACACAATGGGTGAGTTCTCCTATTAATATCCATTTTCAATCTCGCTGAGCACTAAAAGGTCATTATCCCGGTCCCGAGAGTGTGCCACGCTCAAAAGCGAGCACGTGTGGGCCTCGGCCAGCCTGGAGCTAAATCAAAGGGATTTACGTCGTCCAGCGCTGTGAAATCATGTAGATCTGACAGCTCTGGGAAATATGGGTGATTGCTGTCGTACTGAACGGCAACTTTAATTACAGAAAACAGGCTCGCTGCCCGTGATAATGCTGAATGCAGACTTTCGTGAAGTGTTTAGGTCAGGCTGCAAACCAACAAAATGCTACATGTGTTGCGTATATTTCAGTATAATTTATTTTTGGCATCATGTGCATAAACAGTCTTCATTTCATTACATTGTTTCATTATACAACAACCTCTGATTGTAGTTCAAAGTAGCACTTCTGCAAAACAAACGTATCTGGGCTGTGTAGGGCACTTCAGCCAAATTTAAAAAAGAAAGACAGATGGGAAAAACTGCATCGGAGGAACTATATGGTTCAATGTGCTGCTATGCAAGAAGAGCATAATAAAATGTACAAAATAATCATTTTAATCATTTGAATTTACGTACAGGTGCATGTGGGCATTCAGTTTAAGGAGTAATTTTGTAACAAAATTACTCTTCGTATAGGTTTTTTTTTTTTTTTCAAAGCACAGGCTACCGTTTATTAGTAATATTTATGTAGTTAATATCAAGCAGCAACATGGGTCCGGCCCATTTTTTTTTCCTCTTATTTTTATGCATTTTAAATGATTGGCTAGTTACATATTTTTCCGCTATTTAAGTAGTTTTTGGTTCTATACGCAAGCATATTATTTATCTCTTTTTTTGTATCTTCTGTAACACTTTATAATAACTTTCATTAATAAGTCAGTAAGAGACATGCTTAAAGTGTGTAATTTCTGAGCAACAGCACCAAAACTGAATTGCAAAACTAATGATTGTTTTCAAACATGTCTGCCTTTGTTCGGCCAAACAGATTGTCCTGCCCCAAACTCTTGTCTTTTTAAATTTATTTTACCACTTACTGAAATAAATATTTCAATACATCACAGTTATCAAGATGATCAAGAGTTCATGTAGATTCAAATATGGATATTTATGCGAACATTTCAGACAGTTTGAATGGACATTAACAAAATATCTGTTGCCCTATAGATTATTGATGAAAGTTACTATAAAGTGCTACCGAATCTTGCACACCAAGGCAAAACCCGTCATATATTTCATTGCAACATTTAGCTCACTCAAACATGGAAATTCTGTCATCATTTACCCTAAATCTGTATGGCTTTCTTCAGCAAAACACATAAAGGAGATGTTTTGAAAAATGTCTGTGTTGCACAATGAAAGTCAGTGGGGTTCAAAACTAACACGGTATACAGGATTGGAACATAAATGATGACGTAATTGTCCTTTTTGTGTGAACCATCCCTTTAAATGTGTCTACAAGTCTGCAATTATCTATCGTTTCTTCTTCTGTTTGAGCGATTTCCTTCGTTTGACGATCATCTCGTATAGTTTGTCCATTCCTTCATGGAGACCTTCGCCAATGATGGCGCAGGCCGGTTGGACGTGGTAAGTGGTGGAAGGACTCAGTTCATGGAGCGCCAGGTGCTTCTCGATTTCGGTAACTGTCAGGGATTTGGGGAGGTCCTGCTTATTGGCGATCACCAGCAGAGGAGTTCCTTGGTTCTCTGCGAATTTAGTGACTTTATGCAGTTCCGTCTTGGCTTCCTCAAGCCGGTCGACATCTACGGAGTCCACCACGTAAATAATACCATCCGTGCAACGGCTGTAGGATTTCCATAAGGGTCTTAACTTCTCCTGTCCACCGACATCCCAGAAGTGACAGCTGATCCCTTTGGCGGTGCCATTGCTGAGTTTGATCTTCTCTGTGTTGAAGCCGATGGTGGGAACAGTGTTGACGAATTCGTTGAACTTTAACCGATACAGTACTGTGGTTTTACCGGCCGAATCCAAGCCTAGCATCACAATGTGCAGGGATTGGAATGCAGCGATGTTGGAGAAACCGTTGCCCATCTTATGATAAATATAACAACCAATAAATCACATAGCAACGTCGCCTATCTCGCCTCTTCAAATGTCGAGGCTTCCAGGCTTCCGATTCATTGGTTATTAGCTTCCAACCTGAGATGACTTTGAGGTTTGAAGGAAAAAACACCAGGTTACGATCCCATAAAGCGATCCATAAAACACCGGCCACACCACAGACAGGAGAGGCACCTCAGCATGTCAATGGTGCATACTTATCCATGCAAACCCATAAAAGCATCCTAGATCTCCATTGCACATCAACCCAGGCAGGTACGCATGGTCGTACTGGGAAGGGCGTCGGGTTCTCCTCCTGTTTTCTGATGATATGTTGTACTGCAGACCGCTGGCCTCCGTTTGTCACGTCACTGTGAAGAGTTTACGAATAGCCCAATTGGATTTCTTCCCCATGCAGCATAAGTCCGAGACAGTAAGGTCAGGGAGTGAGGCGTTTCCTCAGTGGTGATAAAAACAAGCCGACAGTGAGAGTAGATGGAGGTTTCCCCACTGTGCTCTGCCTCACACTGAAGCACTGCTGCTGCTGTCTGTGCGTGTGCATGAGGAATACAAATCTGTGTGAACTCCTCCCACACAGGCAAGCTGAAGCACAGAGACACCAGTTCAGAAAGTCACATCACAACACTGCTCGCAAAGCCACCCCATGTACATCCTGAGACAGTGAACAAAAGGTGCTTAAACATTTTTGTTATAGTTGTGATTTTAAAATCTTAAATTTGATGTATTTAAATGCAAAACTGTATAATGTATTTTATTGTATTACGGTGAGATGATTTTTCTCATATAGAGTGTTTGAAACAAACAAACAAACAAAAATAAATAAAACAATAATAAATAAAGGATTCATTCTTTTAAAAAGTCTGCGGTTGAGTCGCTTTAAGATTTTACTTTGAGGGTCTGCTGACACCTGGTGTGAAATATATGTATAACATTCTCATTAAAATAAATATTTAAAATCCTGATTAATTTTATTATTATTATTATTATTATTGTTTTTGGTGCTATTTTCTCTGGCATGTGTTACATTTTCAAAACTCTTAGTACTAATAACACAACAGATCATCAAAACTTTTTTTTTAGGTGTGTTAGTACAATACACAAAATCACCTTTCATTTTGCTGTTACTTTCAAACTTTTCATTTGGATCTCTTTTCGTTCAGTTTAATACATTTGATTATTGAATCCAACTGATCTTAATGGATAATCATTGAATCATTTGGTACACATATAGATAAAGATTCTATAGATGTAGTTTCTACTTTGTTTGCGATTTCCGATACGCGTAACCAAATATAATGAATTGTTTTTACATTATTACATTACTTTATCATCTTAAATGAAAACCACTGTTCAATATCTGTGTGTGTGTGTGTGTGTGTGTGTGTGTGTGTGTGTGTGTGTGTAGGTGTGTGTCAGAGAGAAATTTGCAATTTATGAACAGGAAAGAGCAGGAAAGAGTTCAGTGGAGTACTTTATAACATCAGATGGATCAGAGATGCATCAGAAGAAGAGAGACAGATGGCATCAAACAGCATTTTACAGTACAGTATGCCATGTGATACTGTAAACAGATTACCATGGTAGAGAGTGCCACATTACAGTAACTCAGCCTTATAAAGGTCAACCACAGTATAGACTCAGTCACATGGTACAGTGAGAACACATACTGTAGTACCAGCATACCCTGGCCTTGTCATACTTCATCACACCTTTTGATAACACACTGAATAGATACTATTACAAACATTATGGATTTCATTTTACGAAGGAAAACTTACGAAGAGCATCAGTTTTCTTTTCTGCTCTAACATCCGCCAGACCAAACGCTGTGAGTGTGTGTTATAAATCAAGAATGGCGAGAGAATATTGGTGTGTTTTTCGTCTTTAAACCAAACTTGGGTCTTCCGCTGACAATTTAAATCCTGTCTGGGTAGACTGGCATTCCATTATGTTTACACATTTGGTCAGTAGGCGGCAAGTAGACGTCTTTTGTGGTTGTTCGAACACATTCGACCACATACTTCGAAAGCATCCGGTTGAATGAACTACTTCTGGACGTGGTCAAAAGTGGACAAGCTCAAAACCTTTTACATATCGTTTAAACCTGTATTTAGTGTATGCCACTTGTGAAACTACAACGCATCTTCATACCAGCTGTAAACAGGGCCTAAGTGTTTACTTTGGATCGTTGACTGCCAAAAATGTAATGTTGCTTTTCTATCACTAGATGGCAGGATTGCAGAAGTTCACAAAAATAGGATCCTTGCATGAGTAAGTGAGCATCAATTCCTTTAGTAAATTAAGGCACAATGTTTTGACCAATGAACAAAAACATTTGCATCCACATCAGTAGGCATCAGTATAAAATATTATTTACTCTTTTTAAATATTTATTTTTGCTTTGTGTAAAAAATTCATCCCTATTTTTTATTTATTCTCATTAAGCTTGATGTTCATACTTCTGTCATTTTAGACATGAAGTTTTTAGTGGATTGTTTTACAAAGTCAAGTTTTTTACATAATATCATCTAACACAAGAAGGCATTAACCCGACTGGATTCAGTCTATCTGAGAATTTCATATGTGCAAGAATGCCAATACAAAAAGGATTTAGAGAAAAAAAAAGAAAAAAATTGTGAGTTCCTGCCATTCTGACAGTTCTCCAGAAGGAAGGAAAGGGCTCAGGAAGGAGTATGTGGGTCTTACAAAGGAACTGAAATGGTTTATTGTGGCCGAACAATTAAATCCAGATCAAAGCTCGCTTTACAATCAAATGGGCCTCAAAGAAGAGTCAGACTTCAAAAATGGTGCCTTAGTAAAACCCTACATACTAGCTGAGCTGTTCCGAAACAGCATGCTGGCTACCTAGGCAGCATTTTATGGGATTATAATAGGTATGTGCACTGCATTGCAATTGAGTTTAGTGTGTTTGAAGTTGAGAGAAGCTTTTCCCAATATTTGTGGGTAGGCTATTTATCTTTTCAGTACCAGATTAGCTTAGCAACATGCTAGTGTGTTATTGAATAATTGTAGCAGGATTAAACTAGCAAAGTTATAGAATATACAGCAACTACATTTAGTATCCGAGCAAACATTTCTCTGTCATTTTTCCGTTCAATCGTGACGGGATGTATCGAAGGACGTCTTTTCAACAGTCATTACAAATCCGAATGTTTGCTAGGATGTTTCTGTACTTTTTAAAATTGACATTTCTATGTGCTAATTGATCTACAGACAGAAAGACAGATAGATAGATAGATAGATAGATAGATAGATAGATAGATAGATAGATAGATAGATAGATAGATAGATAGATAGATAGATAGACAGACAGATAGAGACAGACAGATAGATAGATAGACAGACAGATAGATAGACAGATAGACAGACAGATAGATAGAGACAGACAGACAGACAGACAGACAGATAGATAGATAGATAGATAGATAGATAGATAGATAGACAGATAGACAGACAGATAGATAGAGACAGACAGACAGACAGACAGACAGACAGACAGATAGATAGATAGATAGATAGATAGATAGATAGATAGATAGATAGATAGATAGATAGATAGATAGATAGATAGATAGATAGATAGATAGACATTTTTAGCAAAAAGAGCTTAATAAAATAACCTTAAAAATGTCATGGCACAGTATTTCACAGGTGTTTATTATCCGTTCCTCACAGGAGGTATTGGCTCCTGCAGGAAGTGAAGTAATGAGGAAATGTTTTAAGACAGAGGACACCGGGACTCTAACTGCCTGAGGTTTCACCTTGTAATAAATGAGCTCAAACAGGTCCATGCTCTTTAGTCCTTCCTGTCCACTTCAACAGCTGCTCCCGCAGTGAGGAAGAGAGGAGAAGAGGACTACACCTATCTATCTATCTATCTATCTATCTATCTATCTATCTATCTATCTATCTATCTATCTATCTATCTATCTATCTATCTATCTATCTATCTATCTATCTATCTATCTATCTATCTATCTATCTATCTATCTATCTATCTAACTCCAAAAGACCTGTAAATCCTTCAAAATGGAAAGTTTATACATTTTTGTGTACTTTCAGACAAGGTTTTATCAAACCATGAATCTGATTCTCAAAACTTTAACTCAGTGAACTTCATTGGCCCTATTTTTCACGTTCTTTCCAAGCAAAATTTAGCATGGCAAAGGATTTTGGATCTTACAATCATTTCAAGCTGAATATTTGAGAGCTTTTCAGATGCCATGGGGACATAATCCTCAGGGATAATATAACACCAGCTGCTCCAGAACATCTAGCATTTTTTGTTCGCTATGGAGACCAGGACCTAGGGGAGTTCCTTTGAGGTTCCTCCAGAAAACAGCAAGCAAACAGACCTACTACTTCATATTTATCTCCCTTGCGACACCCTTGCACTCTCGAATGCAAAGCGGCCTCTTACGTTAATGTGTTTTGACGTACAAATTTGCTGTCAGCGGAATCTTCTCATCTCCTTTCTGTTTTACCCACAAGAGCTCCTGCATAAGGAACAGGTAGAGGGGCCGCATTAACATGCAGAGAGGGTTCGTAGCCAAGCAACAGGCCTGAATGGGATGTGCTGAATGGGATGTGCTGCTAATTGGTTTCTGTTCCCATGAGACTCATCGATTTTGTATTCATTGATGCTGTAAGATCAACCAAGACACGATCAGCGTTCTTACATCAGATCAGGGTGATCAACCGCCTGGAACCACCGCATCTCAAATGAGATATTATTTGTATCTCAATTGTTTCTACTAGCAATGTTAGCAAAGCTACTTGTTTAAGTATATATATATATATATATATATAATATATATATATATATATATTATATATATATATATATATATATATATATATATATACTTATAAGTACTTATATTGTACCTATTTATAGTACAGTATATACTCTTTAGATTACTGTACTAATTACTCTCTAAACAAATGTTGAATTACTTTTTAGTAATTACTTTTAAATCCCATATCAGCCTTGACAAGTTGCACAATACAAAGATAGATATTAACCTGCTCTTTTTACATTTTAACATTATGCATTAAATTTTGTTGTTTCATTTTTTTATAGAATCTTTCTACAGTCTGTACAGTACTTAATGAAATTACATCAGTGGTAACTGTAATTAAATGACAGAAAAATTAAAAGTAATCTCTTACTTTACTTCTTCAAGCGAAAAGTAATTAAATTACAATAATGCATTATAACCAACACTGGTCACAATGCGAAATATATATGTGTATATATATATATATATATATATATATATATATATATATATATGTATATATATATATATTATATATATATTATATATATTATATTATATTGCCACTGATGTCAAAATGAATAACTTAAACAACTTATGCTTATTGCTATTCCAAACTAAATGTTCTTGCAAACAATTGTATTATTATTATTACTAATTACATATTATGTATATTATATTAATATAATTTACTATACAGTTTCAAATCCAAATAAGCAAAAAATAATTGGTGGATTTCTTTATGAATAACATAATTTATATAATTTCTTCAAACATTAGAAATGTACAATACATAAATATATTACTATTACAGCCTGATGTATCAAATATGAAAATATGTTGTGAAACTTTTCTTTGTTTACTTTTTCTACATTTCATTTGTTTACATGTGAACCTGGAACTCTTCCAGAATTATTTGAGTTATGCAATGCATAAACTATTGATGCTCTTCATTTTAAACTATTGACTTTTTTGTTCCATTTCAAAGCTTTATAGAAGAAACATCTAAAACAAAGTCGCTTCCTGATGAAGTGAAATAACTGACACTCCACCTGTCAGTGTTACAATCCAGTGTCTTGTTTACAATCCTTTTGTTGTTGTTGTTATTTGTTTCTCTCTTTCCCAGCATCTCCCATACTATGATAATCTCGTTTTCTCGCTCTCTCTCTGCATTCGCTCAGGTGTAATACAGTCCACCTGTTATTCACAAAGCTCGACCAAGCAGGAAACTCATGTTTTTCACAACAGATGCAAGCACGCACCAGAGACATCGTCTACCCCTCATTGCTCTGAAACTCATTATTCTGCCTTTGAAACAGATGGAATCAACTTTGTTTGTGACGTGCTGAAAGTTATAAAGCATTTCATACGTGAGGCAGTACACCTTTTTATCCAATGCGGGGCTTTGAAGCCGTTCTGTATTGTGAATAGAGAACAGGGGCTTTGAAATACATAATGCAGAAAAGGAAGGCAAAGATGTTATTATGTATTTTAACATGTCCATAAGGATCAAAAGCTGGATCTGATTTATAACAGTCTGGTGTCTTGAGACTTAGCTTGCTAATTTTCCCTCTGCTTCACGACTAACTTCATAATTAATTTTCTGCATACGCAGTACTCATTGTCTTGGCACCAACCTTTAAATTGAAACTGAGTAAGAGTTTGGTTGAACATGTTTAATTGCTGATGCCAAATTGTATTTAATCAAGCCAAAAGCTGGAATGAGACCCTCAGCGGTAATTGTTACTTTCCTCCAACGGTGCAGCACTAATTGGAGGCAGGGTGATTCTAAATAATGCCATTCTGTGTTTATGTGCATCTCTATTCTTGTAAAAAAAAGAATACTTGCTTAAGATACTTGCTAATGTTGAAAATTTAGCATAGTTTAATTTCTATCAAATGCAATTAGCTGAAGTTGAGAGTGCTTTTAGACCCACTTAAAGGAATAGTTCTCCTAAGAACGAAAATCATCCCATAATACGTTGGGTCAAAGGTCACCCTTCCGCCGGAACCTGAGTCTGTTATAGGAGGCTAGTGATTATACTTTATTAAACGTATTCTCTACAGAAACTTTTTTTGTTTTACTGGTTGAAAGTCACCTCATATCCTGATAGTGATCACTATATTCAATGGTCTAAATGTGTTTTTATAAACAGATATCGTCTATGGAAGGCGTAGGACCATAATGTTCATCCAATTATTCAATTCAATTCAAATTGATTTGTATAGCACTTTTCGTGATACATATCGTTTCAAAGCAGCTCAGAGTCTCAGAGTTAGCAGTTTAACCGAAGTTGGAAGCAAAGAGCTCCTGGAAAATAAATTACATAAACAATTAGGATATAGAATTGGGCAGTGTGCATGTTGATCCAGATGATCCGGACTGAAGCTGATGTGCTCTCTAGTCACCTCGGGGCGGGTGTCCTGAGGTAAAACAGAAAAGCAAAAGGAAAATAATTAGCGTAGCTGCTGTTCATAACTTTAAGCACAGATAGTCATAATGAGCAGTTGATCTGATATGAGATGCATTATGTGAATGCTTGGCTAAAGAGATGTGTCTTACTAACATTATCTAACATTATCAGGAAGGCTATTCCAGTGTTTCGGAGCCAAATGTGAAAACGCTCCCCCTCCTTTAGTGGACTTAGCTATCCTAGGTACAACCAGAAGTCCAGAGTTTTGTGATCTTAAAGAATGTGACAGATTGTAGGGCAATAGAAGATCGGTTAAGTACACAGGAGCTAAACCATTTAGAGCCTGATAGGTCTTTAGCAATACTTTAAAATCGATACGGAACTTAATGGGTAACCAGTGTAGGGATGATAAAATTGGTGTTATATGATCAAATTTTCTAGACCTGGTAAGAACTCTAGCAGCTGCATTTTGTACTAATTGTAGCTTGTTTATAGAGGAAGCAGGACAACCAGCTAATATTGCATTACAGTAATCTAGTCGAGACATCATGAAAGCATGAATTAACTTTTCTGCATCAGAAATAGATAACATATTCCGTATCTTGGCAATGTTTCTGAGGTGAAAAAAGGCTGTTTTTTGAAATGTGATTTTAGAATCGCGTGGAAAGACAGTTCGTCCCGCTATAGAAAGACTCTAAAAGCAGCCAGGGCCGAGCATTTCCGCAAAGCTTTTCATTGCAACAGTAATACTGTTGTACCATGGTACAGTATTTTTGTCTCTAACCTTTTTAAATCTCATCTGTGCAACAGTATCTAATGTACTAGTGAAAATGGTGCACATGCTGCTAGTCATTTTCTCGAGATCATTTGCGTGTTCGGGTACAATGAGCAGCTGAGACAGATCAGGTAGGTTATTTGTGAATTTATCTATAGTTGTCGGGAATATTGTTCTGCCTAGTCGAAATTGCGGCGCAATCTGACAAATATCATCAGTATGCAGTATGCAAGTTAAAAGATATTGATCAGAGACATCATCACTTTGCGGTAGAATTTCTATATCAGTAGAATTTATTCCATGTGATGTAATTAAATCTAGAGTATGATTAAGACGGTGAGTGGGTCCAGTGACGTTTTGTTTGACCCCAAAGGTGTTTAGTAAATTTGTAAACGCAGCCCCTAACGCATCGTTTCTATTGTCTACATGAATGTTAAAATCTCTAACAATCAGAGCTTTATCGACGTTGACCAGTAGGTCTGAGAGAAAGTCTGCAAACTCTTTTAGGAAATCAACATAAGGCCCTGGAGGTCTACAGTTGTGGCCAAAAGTTTTGAGAATTACATAAATATTGGAAATTGGAAAAGTTGCTGCTTAAGTTTTTATAACAGCAATTTGCATATACTCCAGAATGTTATGAAGAGTGATCAGATGAATTGCATAGTCCTTCTTTGCCATGAAAATGAACTTAATCCCCAAAAAAACCTTTCCACTGCATTTCATTGCTGTCATTAAAGGACCTGCTGAGATCATTTCAGTAATCGTCTTGTTAACTCAGGTGAGAATGTTGACGAGCACAAGGCTGGAGATCATTGTGTCAGGCTGATTGGGTTAGAATGGCAGACTTGACATATTAAAAGGAGGGTGATGCTTGAAATCATTGTTCTTCCATTGTTAACCATGGTGACCTGCAAAGAAACGTGTGCAGCCATCATTGCGTTGCATAAAAATGGCTTCACAGGCAAGGATATTGTGGCTACTAAGATTGCACCTCAATCAACAATTTATAGGATCATCAGCAACTTCAAGGAAAGAGGTTCAATTCTTGTACAGAAGGCTTCAGGGCGTCCAAGAAAGTCCTGCAAGTGCCAGGATCGTCTCCTAAAGAGGATTCAGCTGCGGGATCGGAGTGCCACCAGTGCAGAACTTGCTCAGGAATGGCAGCAGGCAGGTGTGAGCGCATCTACACGCACAGTGAGGCGAACACTTTTGGAAGATGGCCTGGTGTCAAGAAGGGCAGTAAAGAAGCCACTTCTCTCCAAAAAAAAAACATCAGGGACAGATTGATTTTCTGCAGAAAGTATCGTGAATGGACTGCTGAGGACTGGCAAGTCATATTCTCCGATGAAGCCCCTTTCCGACTGTTTGGGGCATCTGGAAAAAGTCTTGTCAGGAGAAGAAAAGGTGAGCGCTACCATCAGTCCTGTGTCATGCCAACAGTAAAGCATCCTGAGAACATTCATGTGTGAGGTTGCTTCTCATCCAAGGGAGTGGGCTCACTCACAATTCTGCCCAAAAACACAGCCATGAATAAAGAATGGTACCAAAACACCCTCCAACAGCAACTTCTTCCAACAATCCAACAACAGTTTGGTGAAGAACAATGCATTTTCCAGCATGATGGAGCACCGTGCCATAAGGCAAAAGTGATAACTAAGTGGCTCAGGGACCAGAACGTTGAAATTTTGGGTCCAGGAAACTCCCCAGATCTTAATCCCATTGAGAACTAGTGGTCAATCCTCAAGAGGCGGGTGGACAAACAAAAACCCACTAATTCTGACAAACTCCAAGAAGTGATTATGAAAGAATGGGTTGCTATCAGTCAGGATTTGGCCCAGAAGTTGATTGAGAGCATGCCCAGTCGAATTGCAGAGGTCCTGAAAAAGAACGGCCAACGCTGCAAATACTGACGCTTTGCATAAATGTCATGTAATTGTCGATAAAAGCCTTTGAAACGTATGAAGTGCTTGTAATTATATTTCAGTACATCACAGAAACAACTGAAACAAAGATCTAAAAGCAGTTTAGCAGCAAACTTTGTGAAAACTAATATTTATGGAATTCTCAAAACTTTTGGCCATGACTGTATAAACGGTAGCCAAAGCAAGAGATAGTAGCGACTTTTTTACTTATATCTGAGAGTGTAACATTAAGTATAAGAATTTCAAATGAATTAAACCTGTAGTTTGTTTTCTGAATATCACTATGGATTGTTGCTACGCCACTGCCACGGCCAATCAGACAGCATTTATAACAGTAGCCAGGTGGACAAGACTCATTTAGACTGAAATAATCATTTGGTTTAAGCCATGTTTCAGTAAGGCAAATTATATCAAGACTATTATCTGTGATTATTTCATATATGATAACTGCCTTAGGTGTCAACGATCTAATGTTTAGTAGCCCTAGCTTTAGAAATTGTTTTTGTTCAGTAATTTTGTAATATTCTGGTTTAATCACGATCAGGTTTTTTCTAGATCCTTTATTTTTATTGTTATTGCTAAACCTCACTATTCTGTGAATAGACACAGTTTCTATAGACTGCATTACACTCACAATTCTATCAATTAAGTGGGCAGAACACATACTGTGATTTGAGGTTTGACTTACTAGTCATACGGTGCGAAGCGTCTTGGAGATGTTCTCCGACAGAAGATCAGCTCCTGTTCTGCTGGGGTGCAGGCCATCAGCACCGAAGAGCCTAGGACGCTCCCAGAAAAGATTCCAATTATTTATAAAGAGCAGCTTCTGTTCTTTACACAAAGACATCAAGCACTCATTTAAAGAGAATAATCTACTGAACCTTTCATGTCCTCGTCGATACGTTGGAAGTGGTCCGGACACGATAATCCTCGTTGCGGGCGATGTGGCTCGTACCGTCTCGATCAGGCTCCTGAAGTCCTGCTTCAGTACCTCCGTCTGCGCAGCCTGGTGTCGTTCACCCCCGCGTGTAGCACTAAAGCTCCGATGGTCTCAGCACCGTTGAGGATCGCGGGAACCTGTGCAGCCACATCGAGAACACGAGCACCAGGAAAACAGTGACTGCACACCTTACCTTTGGCTGTGGTAGCGTGGACGTGGTGGACGATGGAGTCTCCGATGACTACGGCATCGCATTCTGCCTCAGAGAAGCGATTCCGCATAGAGACCTTGAAGACTGGGGGCGGCAGCGGAGGAGAGGTCCTGGTCCTAGGCCTGGCTCGCGTCTTCCGCTGCTGAAGCACCCAAGGTCCCTGGTATAACGGCGGAGTTTCCATGTCAACAGTATCAACACTGAAATGAATCTGCAGCAGTCAGGTACAAGCTCGGCCTTCGGGCGACGTAGGACTGTTTTTCAGCATCTGCTGACTAAGTTTTCCGGGTGTGTGCTGCACCGTTGGCTCAAATTGGAAGCCATCAGTTTTTGGGGGGGCTGATTTAGCATGTTTTGCGTTGGGACATCAGGTGAGAGAGAGAACACAGTCAGTTTAGTCAAGTCGAAGCGCGAGAAAAATAGCAAAACAGTGAGCAACAACATCAAGGCTGAACAAACAGAAAGCTGTTGTAATTTTACATCATCTACCTGAGTGTTCCTGTTCAAAATTAATGTGAGCCGAGTGGAATATGGAAAGTGATCAGCATGAATGATGTTGAAAACGGTAAACACGCACTTTGTTTACAGTCGACAATACAGTCGGCTCTTATCAGTGCTAGTTCTTTGGAGTCGGTTTGGTGTGTCCCTTCTTTACATTGAGACAAGAGGCAGTTTACCCCTTCAGACCCTGTGTCCATTGAAATGGACATGCCATGATATTTTGTTTAACCCAATATATTTTTATGTTTTTATAATATGAGTAATGCTTGGTCAGTGATTGGTCCTTGGATCAACCAATCGCAATGAACATATGACTCGTAACCTAATCTGATTGAACTACTACCCAACTAGACAGGAAGCGGAGGAAGTCCAGTTTTTACCTTTTATATGCAGATTTATGTTCATGGTATCCTTAATTTATGCAAGCTTTTCAAAGCCAAAATACAGACCTATACATTCTAATGTTAATGTTTTATAAACAATAATGTTAATTAATGAAATATTATTATATAATTTATTTATGTCTTCAAAGTGGCCATAGCCTGTAAATAAATTTTCCATTGGTTTTTGTGAGAAACAGCCATAGTGAATGTGAGATCAATGAATCCACACACACTGATGCCTTGATGCTATAATGCACTCAATCATATATTCATCAAAACAAACAGCAAGTGCAAATAAACACATTCACATACACACAGACATTTACATATATACTCAGATTGTAACCAACAAAAAGGATCAAACAAGTTTTTTTAAGACTTCATACCATACCTTTTTTCTATATTATTACTGCATTGCTAATTATGACATTATGTGTTTTTTTCAGAACCTTCAACACTAGTTCAACAAAGTACACAAAACCCTAGATCATAAGTGTTGCTTTAGTCCTAGCATTCATTCTATGGAACATGAAAAAAAAAAAATCGAATAAAATGAAATGTCCCTGAACTATTTGCATACCCTGATACCACCATGGAGGTCGTCAATGAACTTCCTGTCTGCCCCAAGTTAACCTCAAGGGTCAGTCTGGAACATAAATGACTTTGAACTCCCAGTGCTCCCTGTCCGCCCTGTTTTGAACTCACTGTGCTTTCTGTAGCAGGTCTGTCTTGATCAACCGTGGGGATCTTCAGCCCTGCCAGCTCCACCGTGGTGGTCACCAGTTTCGGCTGCCTCACCATGGTGGTCCACCGTGGGGATCTTCAGCCCTGTCCACTCGGCTGTGGTGGTCTTCTGTGTCGCTGTGGGGATCTTTCAGTCTCGTCTGCTAAGCTGTGGTGGTCTTCAACTTCGCTGAGATGGTTTTCAGCCCTGCCAGCTCCACCGTGGTGGTATTCTGATCCTCCATGCGGATCTTCAGTCCTATCTGCAGTTGTCTTCCTCTCCACCATAATGGTCTCCAGCTCCGCTGAGGTGGTCGTCAACCCCTGGTCACCCGCCCAGCCTGCTCCACCCAGGCTCCCCTATCCGCCTCTCTCTCCAGTCTTGCCTCCACTCCATGGCCCTTTCTTCCACCCCCGGGTCACAGCTCAAACTTTATATTTATCTTTATTTTATCTTTATACTGATTTCATTATGTTTACATTTATATTGGCTTCGTCATGCTGAATAGCTGAAGTTATATTGGGGAAAAAAATATTTTTACAGAAAATCTAATCATTTTTGTACTGGTCTTCAATTGTGTGTGTAATGCAACAAGTTTGACAACACTGTGAAAGAGAAAACCACTGGGTATTCATTATAATATGAAAATTTTTCATTATGATGTGGATTGCTACTAGAATTAATTTAATAAGTGTATGACTTTTTAATTACTACCACAAGATAAAAAAATAATGTCCAATTTCAAGGTTTGTACTGACATTATTTTGACTACATGATACATTTAGAGATGGGGTCTAAACTTCGATGTTAGTTGAAGGGAATTTTTAGGTCAGTTTTTTGTTCAGAATCAATTTCCATGTGATCAAAGACAAATATCGCAATCTCTGTTTGACGTACACAGGCTTCAGACCTTTGTGAAACATTGTCTTTATACTCAAAGTTACAAACTACATCCCCTGAAGGACAGGACACTACTGTGCAATATCTACCCACAGCGTCTGACAAATCAAAGCATGTCACATCAGTCCAAAACCCACCGGGAACAAAACCCAGCATGGAATACATATTTAATCAGCTGATCTGTGAGTGGCCTAAAGGGTTGTCCCAGTGACAAACTGCGGGCACAAGAGAGCTCATTTATCTCACACAGATTGAGGGAATTGAAAGAAATATTGGAGTCCATTGCAGATATTTTTTTTAACACCGTTCTGCCAGCCTTATGGCCTGACCTTGGAGAGTGTTTCAAATTAAAAGCAAATGAAATAAGACTGAAATCTCTGTTGCTGCAATAGAGTGTATTTTTTCTAGTATTATTCTCATTCATTTTCTCCACGGTGTAAAAAATATTTTAAAAGAGTATTAAGCATTAAACGAACCTGCAAGCCCTATGACTATGGAGGACCAGGAGTGCCACATAAAAATAAAACGAAGAATCAATTAATTCATTTAATAATTCAAACATAAAAATGCATATAAATAAATCACTTTTATATGGGCAAATAAATAGACATATTTAAAGTTGTTTATTTAATTCATTTTTTTAAACGTAGATTAATAAAACAATAAATAGTACATTATTAAATCATTTTAAATGTGTATTTAAATCTCTTTTTAAATGGATTTTTAAATGGCTTTTTAAAAAAGAATTTGGCAAATGCTTTTCTAAAATGCCATTGGACAGTATTTGAAGAGCCGACTCTCTAAAGACAGTTCGAGTAACGCGATCAAGCTAAATGTCAGGAGAAGCTAAACATGTTTTTGGAGGTGATAGAGATAATTGTGGTTGTACAATAAATGGAAGGATTTGGGTTCAGTTTGAGGTCATTCAGCGACTCCGCAGCCCTCACGCTATGGTTGAACTTCCAAGCATTCTCGAACAACACCAGTCGTTGGATGTACCGGCAGAAGAGACAGCAGGATATATTGTTGTGTCGCTGAGGACAGTCCGACGAAAACCATTATAACCTCTCCAAACACGTTCAGAATCGCCTGACATTTTGCGTGATTGCGTTGCTCGAACTCTTCTAGAGAGGGTCGGCTCTTCAAATTGAGGCGAAAGTTGGTTGGTTGCTCCCACGTGTGTACTGTCCAATGGCATTTTAGCACTCGATTGACAAATGGATAAAGAAAAGCATTTGGCAAATCCTTTTTTAAAAAGCCATTTAAAAAGCCATTTAAAATGATTTACAAATGTATTTTTTATTGTTCTATTAATCTACGTTTAAAAACAGGAATTAAATAAACAACTTTAAATATGTCTATTTATTTGCCTATGTAAAAGTGATTTATTTATATACATTTTTATGTGTGAATTATTAAATGAATTAATTGATTCTTCGTTTTATTTTTATGTGGCACTCCTGGTCCTCCATATGGGACATTTGATTTGAAGCAAAAAATTAAAACAGATTGTAATCTAAATTTTATTTTTAATAAGGGAATGCTCTATTTATTCCATGACACATTAAAAAATGGTGAAATCAAAAACTTTTAAAGACAAATAGTCATTGATTTTAAGTATAAAAACGATATACAAAAATACAAATGTAAAGGGTTAGTTCACCAAGTCATTAAGTACTCACCCAAACCCTTCGTTCATCTTCAGAACAAAAATAAAAATATATTTTTGATTAAATCCGAGGGTTTCTAAACCACACATTTTGAGGTCCAGAAATGTATTAAAGACATTGTTAAAATAGTCCATGTGACAAGCATGGTTCCAGCTTAATGTTGTGAAACGAGAAGAATAACGACTTTAACAATTTGAACTGTTGTCATACGCAGTTGACATAGTGAACGCAGTTCAGAGCTTCCGTGTTTACGTCCGAACGCCAGCTCAGTATTAAATATTTTTATATTTAAAAAAAAAACTAATTATTTTCTTGACTTAGTCAATAAATGTATATACTATAAAACGATATTTAATATTTTATATTTATTTATACAATGTATATTGTCAAATTTATTCACTTAAATGCATTGTAATATTTATTCTGAAATTTTAAAATGTAATATTCTATATTAAAATATTTAAAAATATAATTAAAAAATTCATATATGTTATTTTACCATTAGGCTACAAATTGTCATGCCCTTGTCATGATTATACAATATTTAGATATCCAAGTTTGAAAGTGTGAGATGACCAAATCGATTACATCATTCAAAATGCTTCCCTGATTGGTGGAGGTTTCTTCAGGATTATGATTAGTTTGTGATTTTAGCAATTAAACACTATTCTTAAAAAATGAACTATTAATGCTTTACAAAAATGTTCTACATATTAACATGAGGACAATGTATTTCAAGCAAATGAAAAAATATCTATGAAATCTTGTTAGATGTTTTGTAGCTGAAATGGAAATTCTGATTTCTCTGTTTGCCTCGACTTGATTGCATTATTCTTAGGGCGTAAAGGTAGTCTTTCTCCATTTTCGAAAGGTTGTTTTCCCATGGATGAAATGATGCGGGTTTCGAGGTGAATTTCTTTTCGTACCATTGTCACAGCTTTTGCATATACTGTGTAATTATGGAAATGAGCTCTGTCGGACACCTTGTGAAATTGGAAATGAGTTAGCGTCACTTGCCTGCCACAGATGTGGGAGATAGGAGTTCAGTTACAACAGAACGCCAAAAAGCGAGAGGAGATGCTTGTTGGGTTTTATTGCGCTGAAATATGTTTGTGATTACAAAAAGGTCAAATCTGTTAAATGTGAAAGGAATTGAAAGGGTTTTTTTTTTTTTTTTTTAAATAAATGTCCTTGGGCTTGTGCACAGTTAACCAGTGTATAATTATAAAACATGTTCATAATATTTCATTTAAAAATAATAACTTCTGTAGCAAAAAGGTTACAGCAATCACATACTGAATGTTAACCATATTAATGTACCAAAGTATTTACAAAGTACATGCTGTGAGTACAAAAATCATGATAAATTTATTGTTTTATTGGAAAATGTATTGGATTTAACATGGTAAATGTATGAGGTTTTAACAAACATAATGTATTCCATGGTATATTTCTGAATAATAATAATAACTAGAATGTACATTTCCTGAAGAAAATGTGAATGGTTCACTCGGTTGCTAGGGTGTTTCTTGGCAGTTTCTAAGGTGTTCTGGGTGGTTGCTATGGTAACCTGGGTGGTTGCTAGGCAGTTGCTAAAGTACTTGGGGTGGTTGCTAAGGTGTTACTAGGGTGTTCTGGATGGTTGCAAGGTGGTTGCTATGGTAACCTGGATGGTTTCTTGGGTGTTGCCTGGCAGTTGCTAAGGTACTTGGGGTGGTCACTACGGTGTTGCTAGGTGGTTTCTAGGGTGTTCAGGATGGTTGCTAGGCAGTTTCTGTGGTAACCTGAGTGGTTTCTATGGTGTTACTAGGTGGTTGGTAGTTGTCACAGATAGTTACTATGGAGTTCTTAGCATGTTCTCAGCCCACTTTAGCACTTAGCTAATCATAGTATTAGCATGTAGCTATTCACTGCTAGCATGTGTAGCGTGTTGGAAGTCCAGTTTGCTTGCATGAGTCAAAAGAGCCAACGACCATGTCTATACGATGTTCTGATGCAGAGATATAGGTCTTGCTAAACAGTTGCTAGGGTACTTTATTTGGTTGCTTGGGAGTGGCTTGACAGCTGCCAGTGATGATCCTCCAAAGGCTGCTTGCCAGTATGAATAATATAAACCAACCCTTTGATGTTCAGGTTTGAAGATGTCCCTCTTTGGGTTTGGGTTGCTAGGGTGCTCTAAATGGTTGCTAGGGCAAACATCGTAGGTCCGATGCTTATAAAAGTCATAGCACAGCTCTCCTCAATTAGAGGAAAAATTTGACGCCTAATTATTGGGTCTAGGACAAATGGCACAGGACGAGTTACGCGCCAAAGTTTTGTCCAGCAGAGAACAATAATGATGCTTTGCCTTTGGCAAGCACCATTAATTAAAAAAAACATGACATTACCATGGTGCTTGTCCAATGATATTGCATTATGTACATAAATTAATATAGACATGGTGTCTGTCATAAAAAAGCATGGTATTACCATGCATAGCCTACATAACCATATGTCAAAAAATTTGGCATTAGGCTACCTACTTTTTATTGGTGTACTTTTCAACTAAATGGATTAAATGAAGTTCGTGCCCTTCATTATTTACAACTGAGTACTTACTAGAATCATACTGCGGAAGTTAAATGGGTTTTGAATGTCGTTTAATGTTGTAAGGACTTCCACTTATGCGACCGGTTTGATTTTCATTCAGTCGTGATAGTGTTTGCACATTTTACCAAGGCTAGATTCATCCACAGATGAGCTGCAAGAGATATTGATTTATTCTTCCAACTATTATCCGTCCACTGCACTCAGCAGGATGGGGAGATGTTAATTAAAGGGCTTTACTTCAAGAGCAAGGACAATTCTAGCTCTCTCACTTTCTTTCATATTAACTGTTCATCCCGAGTCCGTTTCGTCCATCTGCACATCATTCACCTTCACAGGTCTTAAGCGTCCGACCAGGAATATGAATATAGTTGCTTCCTCAGGAGACGTTTTTGCTGTTTTACTGCAAGATTGGGTACTCAACCAAGCTGTTTACTCACCTTTCATTGCTGCCATGAGACAATCGGGTGTTAATGACTCACAGGATACTGGGTTTTCAATTCAAAGAAAGGAAATTTAAATTCGTCCCCTACCTCAGGCTTTTTGTGTTCTTTTGTTCCCTAGTCTAGAGGAAACCGTTACCCCGTCCTCATAAGCCTACTGCTGGCAAGCAGCTGCGTGGTTGTCATAGAGACAGCACATTAGAAAAAGTGCAGAAAGCGATTATTGCGGAGAAAATATGCTTCTATTTGTGGAAATTATGAGCCAAACAGACACAAACTGCTTAAAAGTGCGAGTTTACCAGATTAACACAATGCCACTCTGATTGTTTAAAGGTGCACT
The DNA here is from genome assembly GCA_037194245.1 of Opsariichthys bidens. NCBI lineage: Eukaryota > Metazoa > Chordata > Actinopteri > Cypriniformes > Xenocyprididae > Opsariichthys > Opsariichthys bidens. The sequence continues at coordinate 14,323,697 of CM074291.1, forward strand.
CTGTTATTTTCTTCCCAATTAAAAGTTTTATTAAGACATATATCCCACCCTGTCTTCCTGTTTCAGTTGAAATTAAGTCAAGAGACTGCATAATACAAAAGACTTCAGTAGGCCTTTAAAACAAAAAAAGTATTGGCAGGTCCTGGGTCAGCATCACACTTTAATTGTGCGGCTCACGTGAACAGCGTCGGCCGAAACTGAGCAGGAGTTCAGAAGTTAATGCGGTAGCACTTGGTCAACTGCCAGGGTAGAAATTGTTGAATAAAGTCAGTATTTTTGTTTTGGGTTTGCACACAAAAAGAGTTCTTGTCACTTCATAACATTAAGGTTGAACCACTTTAGTCAGGTTGATTATTTTAACAATGTCTTCATTGCTTCTCTGGACCTTGAATGTGGTAATTTTGTTGCTTTCTATATGGGAGGTGAAAAAAACCCTCTTGGATTTCATCAAAAATATCTTGATTTGTGTTTTGAAGATGAACGAAGGTGTTGCCGGTTTGGAACGTCATGAGGGTGAGGAATTACAGAAATTTCATCTTTGGGTGAACTAACCCTTTAATGAAGTAAATGGTACTTTGGGGGGAAAAATATAATTTTTTAAAGATTTTAGTAGTAATGATTGGGTATTTTTATTGCTTTTTAAAAATGGTTTACAATATGATTTAAAAACTTAAAAAAAAAAATTAAAAAAGAAATGATACTCCAGGCATAATCCAACATACCTGTAGACTAATAAAAGCATATTTATTTTACATGGAGCACGTTGCCTCATGGAGGCTGCTATTTTGAAGTCACATGACTAGTAGTCAAAGGTGATTTTCATGTAGGCCAGAACAAAAAAAAAAGTAATAGTATAAAAATAATATTAGTGCTGTCAAAATTAGCAGGTTAATGCATATGATTTTTTTTTTTTCAGCTTAGGGTGTTAAAAATATTTTACACAATTAACGCAGCATCCATTTTTTCCATCATAATTGAATTAGCATTACATTATATGATCATCTATCGATCGTCGTTATATGATCGTCTCTTATTCACGTTAACGCTTTTAAACCATCCAAGTGTCACAAGACAAACGAGAATGCTCTGTCTGTGACACACATGACTTGTGTGCACAGAAAGACACAAGTTCTCTATTGAGTTCTCTTTTCTGCTTGAACAAATAAAACAACACAGAATTCAAAATGTCCATTTGGTTGAGTGTTCTCATAAGAGCAGTCTTAAATGAGTTAAATAATAATACAATACACAATACAATACAATACAATTCAATATACTTAGGGAAATTTGTCTTGGGCTTAGTGTATGCTGCATTTCCAAATCACACAATAAATCAATCACATATGAATAACATCTTAAATAAACTTAAATGGTGCATTCTAAACGGGATATATCGCCCTCCGAATGGCACTTTGGAGTGAAAACAATCATGGCCGTCATATTGAAGGGTCGAGGGGCTCAAAACTGCCCACTGCAAGGGTCCTTCTCAATGAAAGATTTCCCCCATGATCCTTTGCAAAAGGAAGTTGTTTGGTGATACAGAACCGGTACAGGAGGCTCTGAGTTTGATTTGACTTACAAATGTATGGATAGCGTTTTTCTACACTAATATTTATAAAAGTTAGATTGGTACATTCTTATGGTCAAAATGACTTTGTTTTCAACACGAATATTTTACAGTTACCTTTATCAGTCCATTCAAATATTTCAAATACTTAGACATGATAAACATTTTATTTATCGCAAAAGACCAATAATAATGTTGCTACAGTAAATGAATGCGTATTGATACAAAGAGTACACCAGCGTACATCTGACAAATTTGTAGCTTTAATACAGATTAATCTATCTTTCATTTATAATTTATGCAGTGAAGACTGTAAAGTGTTTAATAACTTTATTCAATTTCTGCATATTTTCTACCTGTTGGACAGCTTGGAATGCCACAGGTACATTTATTATACTGGTTTTATGTGAAGAGTATCCTTTTAATTAAAACTTATTTTTTTAAAAGTCTAATAAATATTGAAATTGATAGCTCTTAGTTACGCTGTAATGTTGAATGTCTATAATTAATGTTTTTTAAAAAAATCAGGAGACATCAGTACCAGTATTAGCATCAGTGATACTGACCTTCATTCATAAAAAGATGCTATTAGACAAATATTTAAAATATACCATCTTTAAGTTGGTATATAAAACTCCAATGTTTTTAATTGCGATTAATTACACATTAAAAATGTACAATTAGTTCATTTTTTAAGCTAAAAATACTATTAAGCACAACAAATATTATTAATAATGCAATAATATAATAATATTTCAACTGATTTTGGTGTAAAAAAGAAACTTAACTAACAGGGGAGAAAATAACACAAAACTGGTACTGCAAAACATTTCAACCAAATATCTAATCAGGTCCACGTTATTTTGACATTTTAGATTCAGCTTCCTCACAAGGCAATGACCTCTTCCCCTTTAGCCAATCAGCCTCAAGCATTGTATCCTGGCAACCATATGGAATGTTTCCCTGCATCTCCCGCTATGTGGCCTTGCCTCATCGCTGTGGATATGCAAAAGCTCTCAGTGCCCATTGTGATGTGTAACACATCTCTGGAACGTTTAATTAACCTATTTTTGCAATGTATGACTGTGACAGACAATAATGTCCTCAGAAAGATGCATTCATTTGATCAATTGCAGCAATGTGGGCTAATTAAAAGGAGTGAATAAAAGAGTGTCACATTACAGTAATAATTCAGACAAAAGAGCCTTTAAAAGAAACATACTTTCTAACTTCAAAGAATGCATGATGAAGATGAAAGAAAAACTTCCTTGTTTTCTAGACATAACAATTCTTGTCAGTGACACTTGACATGAAAACTGTAGACATCGCAAACAACGAAATCAAGCATATCAGGGCCAGAACACCTGGGTTAAGACTTAAATATTTGCTACAGGTTTGTTCCCTTTAATTTGTTTCCATTTTAGTTGTTTGAAACACTTCAATGGCAAATCCACAGATTAATAAACAAGGTTTTTTGAGTATGTAAGAGTAATTGCCTGTAATTGATGACTTATTCTATCTTTTATAAAAAAATGATGGACATAAAGCTTTAAAAGTGAGAAAAACACCATAAAAATATCACACAATTACGTAATATAACTTTGTGAGAAACAGACTGAAATTTGCCACTTTGGGTTCTGTGATGTACACATTATTGTGTACAGGTGTTTTGCATCATTGTTGTTTTCATATTGTTAATTTAGCACAGCTGCAACACTGAATCGACCAATCAGCATCCAGGACTGAGATAGCCATTTCTTCATAAAGGATACAGCATTTGCTGCTGTGATTTGATGTGTTTGCTCTGCATTTACGTCTTCATTGATTCTAGTCACTGTGCTTTTCTTTTTTAATTATGATTGTAATAAAACGATCTTTATTTTATAGCGCCCATTTGTCTTTCTGCAAGCTTGTAATTAATCTAGCAATTTAAATATAGTGTAAAATTGATTTTTCACAGTCAGCTCTATTGAAGTGCTTAGGGATGCAGAAAGATGCTTGCAGACTGGGTGGAGGTCAAACGAAAACTGCAACACACACACACACACACACGCTAAAGGGCACAGACTCTTTAAATGCGTGAAAACTCAAATGACAATTCTAATTGTAGTGGCTTCATCAATTTATGAGTGCTATTATAAGGATTAGCATTTAAAATTTTTACTAATTTAACATTTTAACTTGTATATCACTGTGTAAGCCTGTTTCTACCTCAGAAAGTAAAAAATTAAATTGCAAGAAATAAAATCGTAAGTAACGACAAATACATTTTCAATTTTTAGATAGTCGAAAGATCAAAATGTAACAATAGCGTGAGTTCTAAGGCTTGTTCGAGATGCATCGGCACTGCGCCGACCGATCAGGGAATGACATCAAAACGTTGTGAAAGCGATTCTAAAATTGTTGATGTCATACGCCGAACGGTCTGTGCAGCGCCGCAATTGTGACAAATAGTTGTATTACTATTTATGAACAGTTGAAGTAACGATAAAAAGTCCCAATTGTGAGATAGTTGTAAACTTATGTTGCAGTTGTGAGACAATAACAGGAAATTCACAATTGAGAAATGTTATGTCACAATAATATTTTGTTGGATTTGTGACAAATAGTCAAATTTATGAACAGTTTTATGAATAGTAATGAGAAGTAAAATCCCTATTGTGAGATTGTTGTTTCAATATTGCAAAAAGACATTGCATAGACAAATCATAAGATATACTGTCGCAATCATAAGAAAGTCACAACAACAAGAAAATCACAATTGTCAGATGCAAAGTGCACTTTGAGAAAATTGTAATATTAATAACCAGTTGCAATAAATAGAAATAGAAATGTATAATTATAAGAAAGTGACAAAGAGGGAGCTGACAAATCTAACAACATTCTCTCAATTTACAGCTGCTTTATTGAATCCATGGGAACAACATGGGACAGCATGTTTAATTTTCTTTCTTGCTAAACATTTGGCTGCAACTAAGACAATGTGTGAATTTTAACTTTTCAAACAGTTACTCTCAAAGAGCTAATACAAAAACAAGTTATGAATGTGACAACTCTGAATCACAGAATATATTTATACACACATAGATACATTTGCTTTTTTCCCTACATGCCGTTACCATAAACAGCACAAAATCTCCTTGACATGTACAGAATGTAAAATAGAGGATTATTATTTAAAACAAATAAGCCAACAAATAAGCCTAAAATGGAAAAACTTGTATAGCAGGTACAAAAAATAAAAATGTAGAACATAAAAGAAACAAAAATCATCAGTCATAAATAAAATCAAGCTATGATCTATTCATTCATCGGACTACATTTGTTTGACAAAAACACGAAATGAATGACTCATAATTGAAACTAAAGCAACACTGCAATTTAATACCTAGTACATGGTGTGATATCCCGTCACTCAAAAGCAAACTTCGCAAATTTTGCAAAAGCTTGAAAGGATAAAACACATGACCCACAGTCACAGTTCCCATCTCATTAACACACCGTAGGCTCCTTCCTCTCACGTAACCAGTTTGTGTTGTTTTGTGTGTCTAGTAAGACCAATGTCTTCTTCCTTGTGCAAAGCATTCGATCAAATCTGACACAACAACAATTAAAGATTTTAGAATAAAATCACCAACGTGGAAGGCTCAAGCATTTGGCAACAAATTACAGAACGGCTGGACCAAGACAAAGATGGGTAAATGTGAAGTCACAAAATAGACCTTTGTTTTTAATAACGAGCAAAGATTAAATCTGATTCTTTTTTTTGAAAAACGGGATTGTAAAAATTTCCTTTGTGCCATCCAATATAAAAAATATAGATATCACAAAGAACAAAACTGATAAAAACACCTTCAGAAATCTCAAAAAATAGCTACAGTTAAAACACTCTGTGTTTTGGCTTTATTGGCTTTCCGCATGCCCTTATATGGACGTGGGCGGGTACAGGACAACTTAGCGTCTATTGGATCGAGGTAAACTCACAGCTGACGGTGACATAAAAAAGTGGATTATCCATTAAAAGTTCAGGAGTCATCCGAGGTGATGTCAAAAACAGAAACTGATTCTGCGAGGATTATGAAGAGGTGGAGCTAAATGGCGAAGTCATCCTGAGGGGCGGGACTAAAGGCAGAGCTTCGAAGCAAGTCGAGGCAATTGACAAGGATAAGGGTGCCGGTGAGGTGTTTCCAGCGTTTGGTGATGGGATTCTTCATCCGGTCCAGGCCCATGTGCAGTTCGTGGATGACATCGCGGTAACTGTCCCCAATCTGAGCGGCCCACGTCAACAGGAAGTCGTAGGCTGGTTTCCACATGGCCTGAAATTACGAGATGAATGTAAATGGCTGTATCTTGTGATTGAACCCACAAATGTGAACTATACTTTTTCATATTGAAAAGGAGGTTCTGTTTCCTCACCTCACTATCCACCATCCCAGTTTTGTCTCTGTGTGGAGCCTCATAGGCCTCCATTTGTTGCTTGGATACATGGGCGAGTTTTTCGGCAAGTTCCCTCCAGCGAGGAGCCACTTCCACTGCTGTTGTCAGCAACACAAAGTCCATGATGAGCCGGGCCACTAAACCCTGACAGTCCATTTTCAAAAGAGCCTGGGTGAGAGAAACAAAGACAGAAACATTGTATTAAATGCTTTTTTACATGTTGCTGTTTGAGCATGAAAAAGTTCTGAACTTCCTGAAATGCCTCAATTGTACTCTTGAATTTTCTTGTGTGAACAAACATGTGACAATATCCCTCATTTAAATAATTCCTGCTCAAGGCTTATGCAAAAAAAAAAAAAAAAAAAAAAAAATTAAAGGGGCGGAGCCTGGTTGAGTTGCGTTGGTGTGGGTGTGTTGAATCTTGTGATTCTGGTATATGGCGTGACATTTTCGCAACACATTTGAAGTGATTGACCAATTACAACATACTGATCCAGCCGACTAATCAGACCACAGAGCACAATGCGCAATATCCCTCATTTAAATAATTCCCGCTCAAAGCATACACCAAAAAATAAAGTGGCGGAGCCTAGTTGAGTTGTGTTGGTGTGTTGAAACTCGTGGTTTTGGTACAATGCGAATGACCAATCACAACACACTGCTCTGGCCGCTTTCAGAAGGAGGGGCTTCATAGAACTAAACAGAGCGTTACTGGCAGACTGGGAAGAGAGGTGCTGCAATGTCAAATATGTGAAAAATAAGGTGTTTTTTGGACACTTACGATTGAAAAAAATCTGGTAGACCCCCAAAACAAACTCAAGACTGTAAAAGGGCATAATAGGCCTATAATTTGATATACCAGAATCAAAGTTATTCAAAGATCAAGAGAAGAGTTTAAATGTCAACAAACATTAGAACTGAACTAAGCCAAAAATATCATCTTTATGACCTTTATAAAATACTGATTTGCATTTATGCTAATATTTTAAGTCACACTATACCCTAAAGGTTTTTTTTTTTTAATTTAATGTTTCACAAGAAACACTATTAACATTAGTGCTGCGCTCTGGCCTTGCATAAAATGTTCATTATATCTCAATGACACCATTAGTTTCATTACAAGTTTTTTGAGGTCTTTATCACTGGAAATCTTTCTGGAGCCATAATACCAAAAAAAAAAAAAATGTATCGACTCACATAAGGCTGGCAGGTATGAGGTTATATATCACGGAATTGTTCATTTCTACTTAATGTGAAGGTTTTTTTTTTTTCCATACATTTTTTTAATGAATAATCTGATATTTTTGTTGGTCCTTCAAATTCCCAAACAACTGAGAACTTAAGAAAGATACCTTTCATTTGTTTTGTTTTTTAACTGATTAAATATTCCAAAACAGCCATTAAAGTATGGTTATAATATAGTAATACATTCTGATATAATATACAACAAGCAATATATAATAATAATAATAATAATAATAATAATAATGATAATAATAAAGTTTTGGGGCACAGTAAGATTTTTAAATGTTTTTGAAACAAGTCTTTTATGCTTACCAAGGCTGCATTTGTTTGATCATCAATACAGTAAAATCAACAATACAATGAAAAATTACAATTTAAAATAAATGTTTAAAGGACGCATTAATAATCTTTACCGGCTCGATTTGAAGCAACTACAGAAAGCTTCGGTAAATATAAATCCATAAGAGACAGACACTTTAGTTTTAGGGACAAAAAAACAATCAAATATCAAAAAGAAAAAAAAGTAGCACAGAAAAACAGTATTTTTTACCACTTAAGTTAAAAACAGCCAATAATAACAAATCACATATACACAGTGTGAGAGATTAGACCCTCCATGACAGCCGTGTTTCCAAATCCAATTTTGTGTGACACCAGATCCTCCCAGCACACACACTACAGAGAGTGATCTAGCCTCCCTTTGGATAGGAAATCAAACTGATGCAAAGTTAAATGTGTTTTAAAACAATACCCATGTGTGGCAGAGGTACAACAGTACACAGTCATAAAAAAGAATGGATAAGTTAAGACAAAAAATGCAAGGTCAGGAATTTGTAGTCTTCTCACTGCAGTCCCTGCGGTTGACTGACTGAACCCTTTAGAGGACTCAACCGACCCCGTTTCCTGCCACACATAAAAACACAGCAATGTTCGGAATGAGACGGGACCCCTGGGGTCCAGCAGAATGGAGTGGTAATCCCCTCTCTCTTTCATGCTTGCTGCCGAAGAAGGGAAGAGCGGAAAGAAAAACACAACTAGAGCCGGGGGAGAATCTCAGTGAGACGATAAGATGTATACAATCACGAGAACCGCCACACACATTACGTCTCCCTGTTGGGTAAATAAAGTCAATGACTTCCTTTTCATTGCTTGATGGAGAGACACTGTACATGTGTAAGTGAGACGAGGGACGAGAAAACTTCCAGAACAAGGAAGTATCACTTCAAAAGAGGGATAAAGGTGTAAGGCGACTAGATTTATTCCCCTGAAGTGCTGAGAGCTCTTTTGTTTAAAGGATGCATTAATATTCTTTACCGACTCGATATGAAGTAACTACAGAAAGCTTCGATAAATCTAAATCCAAAGGACAGACTTTAGTTTGAAGGACAAAAATCAATGAAATGTATGCCAAAAAAAAAAAAGAGCCGCAGTGTGATTTTTAAAACAAAATAGAGTACATAACTTCATAACTAAATTGAGATTTTTATCCTTTAGATATATATTTGTTTATATGTATATACACTCATATAATATATATATATTAAATTAAAATTTATAGAAAATATATTACAAATATCTATAATATTTTCATATAAATCTATAATATACATTTATCAAATATTTAAAACACACACTGTGTATATAATGTAAAATTATATTTTAAATATGTAAATACATTGTTAATATTTTCCTATTATTTATATTTTTACATTATTTTATATACATATATACACAACAAATATATAGTCATTCATATAGTTAATTCATAAAATTATTCCTATAGTTATAAATAAATATTATATGCACACATGTGTAAATATATATTGTTTTGACAGGATTTAACACCGCAGGATGCAAACAGTCTTGTGCATGAATATGGTAATGCTTTTTTGAAGAAGCAATTTCCTTTTATTCTTTTTTCCACCTATCTTCTCTCCATCTTTCTCTCTCTCTCTCTTTTTGCACTCTTTAATTTGATTGTGGGCCGATCCACGCCTGACCTTCTAGACAAACGCCCTCACTGCGTTTACGGCCAGAGAGGAGATTCTCGTTTTGGATCTGCTGAAAGCACTCAAGAGGTCTGCTGATTCCTGACATTTGGGATGAGATGGCAAAATGTCACAGTCATTAGAGGGAAAAATACGTTCAGCTGAACAGCCCTGGGTAATTTCCTTTTTTACCAAATGGCCTTGTAATTTATTATTGTTGGAAGACTCATCTCGCATAAATGTTCACAAGAAATGCACAGAGTTGCATTACTGTTCCTAACAACACCTCCAGCTAACCTTTAATGAATGACTGATGAGTCTTTCAGCTAATTACTTGCAAAGATCTCAAATATCCAGTTGCATTTGCATAATATCCATCTGATTCCTGATGAGTCTACTGCATTTGGAATTATGTGTGCCACTTCCGGTTTGGGGAACTTCCATTCAAAAAGACTGAAACGAATCATTTAAAATCATAAGGTTGCTCTACAAATAAAGCTTATCCATCAGTTTGACTGAATGATCTGTCAATTTCCATTCATTTTCTATTTTCAGACATCATGAGAATAATGTGACGCTTGGAATTTAAACATGACATGCCATAACAAGAATATCTACGGAGTTCTTTTCAGTCGCTGCATTCTTGGCCTCGGGATTATTTTCTTTTTTCCCCTTTGGATTCTGCTGTAACAGTATGAAAAAGGACAACATGCACATTTGTGGTCTGTTCTCTCGATTTAATTAACAGCATATCCCATTAATAATGCACTGGAATGCATGGAGAATCACTTGTTTTTCTCCTCAAATCCTCATGTCTCTTTCCAGGTTTGTTTTCACAGGTAAATACAATTTATTATCCATTAAAATCACATAAATCACCTTGAAATAGTATCACGCAATGCTAATGCAAAGTTAATGAACATCTTTGATTAAGGCAACGTATGTTACATAATACAAATATTACTACAGCTATATTTAACCCGTCCGTCATTCCTGTGGAAGGAATCGTGCTTTTGGGTTTATTCATGGTCTGCTAAAAGTACCTTGTTGATGCTTTTACACTTTTAAATGTCTGTTTAATGTTCAACGGTTGAAGGGCAAGTAGAATAATATCTCATTGTACCCAGTTTTAAAAAACATATCATTACATTCACAGAGCGAGCCTTTCACTGATTGTTTACAGCTTAATGGAAGTAACGGACATAATTCACGCAAAGCATCATGGGGCGTAGAAATACGGTGGATATAGTGAGACTTTGCTGAATTTGGAACTACACACTAGTATACTACTCTTACTACTTTTGCTGTATCTTTCTATAACAGAGATAGTAGGAGGAGTATGCGATTCTGAATTGACCATTTCTAAACAGATTGATTCAAAAGTAAGGGCTGTATGTTTTTGATTCATTGAAAAGAACCAAATCATAAGACTCACTGATAATCAAAGTGCACTGGCCACACAGTACTACATTTGACTCACTAAATTGGCTCATAAGAGTCATTCATTTAGGAATCAGACTAAATGGGTACCGCCGTATGTTTTTTGATTAATTTCATAAGAGTAACTCATTAGGGAATTTAAGCACTTGTCTTTGATTCGCTAAAAAGAAATTTCCCTCAGTCCTTTGGGAATTGCACTGAGGAATGTTTATATTATAATGTTTGTTTTGATTCACAAGAAAGATCTGGTTCAAATGAATCAGTTGTTTGGATATTGAACTACAGTGGTGAATACAGTGTTTTTGATTTGCTAATACAAAAGAAGTCATTCATTCAAGAATCATACCACGTTGGTCATGCTGTATGTTTTTGATTTGCCAAGTTCCTTAAAGCGTTAGCTTAGCCAAAAATTTTGCCATTAGTTACTCACCCTTATGTTCCAGATCCGTTAGACTTTCGTTCATCTTCGGAACGCAAATAAAGATATTTTTGAAGAAATCCGAGAACTGCCTGACTTCTCCACAGTCAGCAATTCAACCACCACTTTCAAGGTCCAGAAATGTACTAAAGACAACAAAATAGTCCACGCGACTACAGTGGTTCAACCTTAATTTTACGAAGTGATAAGAATACTTTTTGTGAACAAAAACAAAAATAATGACTTTATTCAACAATTCCTTCTCTTCTGTGTCATTCTCCCACACAAGTGGTAATGGCGGACCGCAGTCCGGTTCCGGACCTCGGTTTAGTTCCATCCTGACCGTGGGACACAATTGCACCATTTTACTGTTAATCTAAGGATTAAAGTGAGCAGCATGTCAAAACAAAGAAGAGGTTCACACCACAAGCGCTCAGGGTCATTCACTGCAACATCCCCTTATATTTTCATCTAGAGCCAAACGCACTTCATTAAAGCTCTTTCCACTACATGCGTGTTGCTTTCTCCTGATAAAGACATAAAGCCCCGCTTAAGAGCTGCAGATTAATTAGCATATTAGAGCATTTCATAATGAACAATGTTCTAATTTGAAAAATTATTTGGAGATGGCAACGGAAAAAAACATTTTTTTTTTTTTTTTTTTTTAAATATCCACATCCAGTTGGGAGAATTATTTACTTTTTTGGTAAATATTGGTAAAAATTCTTAGACATCACTGTTTTAGCTCTCGGGGCCCACGATTCTCATCTTTGTTGACTATTTTAGATTTTTTTTTTTTTCCCTTTTACAAAGTACTACAGCTGCCCCAATGTAAAGGTATAACTGTTCGAAAAAAGTACTGTATGGACCTCCACTGGGAAGGAACTATAAAGACCAGACCTCTTGGAACTTTACTTGAATACCTCTGTCCTACGCTGTTTGTGTTCAGCGCTTCCAGGTTCTACATCCAAATGGCGGCTCAGTATTGGCTGACTCTGTTCACTTGAGCAACATGATGTACGCGTGTGATGCTGACGTTCGAACCTGGAAGCGCTGAATATAAACAGAATTAAGAGAATGACACAGAAGTTATTTTTATTTTGTTTTTGCACACAAAAATTCTCTTATAACTTCATAACATTAAGGTTGAACCACTGCAGTCACGTGGACTATTTCAATGATGTTTTTAGTACATAGTAAGTTGGATGGAGTCAGACAGCTCTCGGATGTCATCAAAAAATATCTTAATGTGTTTCCGAAGATGAACAAATGTCTTACGGGTATGGAACGGCATGATGGTGCGTAATTAATGACAGAATTTTTATTTTTGGGTTAACTACAGAGATAGCTCACCCCAAAATTTAAATTTAGTCATCATTTACTCACCCCCTCAAGTTGTTCCAAATCTGAATGAATTTCTTTCTTATGCTGAACATAAAATAAGATATTTTGAAGAATATAGGTAATAAAGAGGCCCAGGGTCCATTGAGGGTACATTCCATTGTATGGGGAGGGAAAAAAAAAAAACTATGGAAATCAATGGGGCCTCTCAACTGTTTGGTTACAGATATTCTTTGAAATGCCTTCTTTTGTGTTGAGCAGAAGAAAGAAATTCATACAACGGTTTGAGGGTAAGTAAATGATGACAATTTTACATTTTGGGTGAACTATCACTTTAATGGGCATTCTTTATCTTAATTGGTCACACTGTTTATCTTTAAATCACTTAAAAGAATCGCCTCATTAGAGTCATTTCTTCTGGAATCAAACTACACTAGTTACGCTTTTTGTTTCGATTCACTAAAATGAACCTGATCATACGAGCCAATTCCTCTGAAATTGGAACGCATTGTTTGCCTTATGTTTAAATTCATTTAAAAAAATAAGTAATTCATTAGTTTGGGACTCAAACTACAATAATTTGCTCAGGAATCAGACTACATACAATGCTGTATGTTCTTTATTCACTAAAAATAATCTCTTCTTAAGAGTCATTCCTTCAGGAATCAGACTTACGCTGGTTGTGCTCTAAAATGAGCAATTCACTCAGAGTCATTCATTTGGGAGTCAAACTACAGTTGTGGTGTTGTATGTAAAGATCTTGTTCATACGAATCATTTGTACACCAATTATGCTGCCAAGAGTTGGACCACACTGGACCATTTCTGGATCTGGACAGTGTGAAGTACTGCAGGTGGTATTCATTACCTTATCCTTGCCAAAGAAGACCTGACAAAATTTCCAGTATGAATGAGTCTCCAGTGGTTCTTTACTCCAAGTCAGAAAGAAATGGATGGCTCTAAAATGGATGGTTTATTTTTTGTTTGAATGCGTCTAGTCAGTTCAGGGTCAATCATCTATTTCCAGAGATGGTTAGGTGAACTGGCACTCTCTGAATAGACTTGTATTTATGTATCCACATCCTGAGATTTTTCATGTTTGTAAGACTTTCCGAAAAGAACTGTATAAACAATGGGAACAATGTTTCAGGCTCTAAAATGTTTGTTTTACAAATAAGACTATAAAGAGTATCCCCTAATATAGTACTCAGGCCCAAAGGAAGTTACAAAAATGAGGTAAAAAACAAAACAAAACATGAACGCATAATTGATTGGAATGTTTTGGTGTGAAGACTTGGGAAAAATTAACATGCAAATTCAATTAGATGTCTGCTAAAGCATAAACGAGTTCCTATCCATCTTTCTGATTAAAATCTGACTTGAAATTGCAGTGCCTGAATTACAACACCACCTCACTAGAATACCTATCCAGGTTCCAGACTCACAGGAATGTAAATTCCCTACTGGAGTGTGGTTGGAATGTAACAAGAGCATTACAGATGCATCCAGTTGTACCAGAGTACCTCCTGAATTACCTGGATAATAAGAAAGTGATGAATTGTGAAGGAATGGGACCACAGGCATGATCAGAATTCTTGTGCCTATCCACCACAAAGGAATGTTCCGGAATTAGAACACGGAACATTCCGGAGGCCAGTGGGCCACCTGTTCGGAATGTGACCATTTTAACGAGGCTAAAACAGATGGTGAGGTTTGGAATAGAGCAAATATCAGAACTCAATGCACGTTAACTCATGCCTCTGTGCAGAACAACATCTAAATAAACTTGTAGCCTTTACCGCAGTGTTATCGAAATCATACAAAATATCAGAGTACAGATGCCAAGCTCAATAAGATGCTTCAATACACAAACGGGAAGATGATTGGATTTGGGATGGTGGCATTATGTAGGCAAAAATCTGAGGTGATATTCAATACAAAGGGAACACTTGTTTTTTAAAGTGCCCCTAAAATGCTTTTTCAAATATTACATTTCATGCAGTGTGTAGTATAGCTGTTTGTGAATGTTAAAGTCTCCCAACATAATTTTATCTTTGATCACCAAAATGACATATTTAAACTTTTTTTTTTCCTTTGGGGGAAAAAAAAAAAAGTGTATTGATGCCTTAAAATAGCTTGAACGTATCTCTACATCCTTGCTTCATTTGGTATAGGTGAAATCATGAATATGCAAATTAGCCCCACCACCATTCACAGCAGCTCAGAGATCCACTTGGACAACTTTACTGTAATCAACACTGCACAATGGCAAGTAGAAATATTGGTTTAATTCAGCCATATATGTTTGAACTAGAAGCTAAATCAGAATTAGAAGAGCGAATTATACCTGATGAAAATCTCCCGGTTTAGCTTTTTGAATGAAAACACAAGATCGACAACTTAAGTAGCGAAACTTTCGATAATGCAACAAACCGGTCTTCAGGGACTCAGATTTGAAAGTGGGATTGAAACCAATTTCAGGTTTTACAGGAAAGTTCCAATCACTAAAAAAAACCCCATTAAGGGTGTCGGAATAGTGGCTGAACGGTTGACTATAAGAGACATGCTCTCAAATGGGATTGTAGAGTCGCTCACCCTCTGCACAATATCGTCCACTTTCTCCACAGACAACCCGATGGGAATGATGGACAGATGAAATTGACCTGTGAGCTTAGGAACGGTGGCATTTTATTTTTTCTACAGTTTAGATGTCTGCTGTGGCTTCCTGCATTTCGGTAGTTTAGAGAGAGAGAGGGATGGGAAGCAAAAAAAGATGGCAAGTAAAAGAACAGCAGGGGGGAAGGCAAGCCGATGAGTGGGAGGAAGATTTTCTCTCTTACTTGTAAAACTGAATAAAATGAACCCGCCAAGGATTTACCATCTCTCTAGTGACAAGAATAATGAGCCTAGTTTTATTTTCTAGTTGAAAGGCTTTTTGCCTGTGCGGGAGAACGTATAATATCAGATTTGTTCTGCATTCTGGCCAACATATTACAGCGATAGTTCACACAAAAATGACAATTCATCACTTAGTTAGCCTCATGTCTTTGACTTTCTTTCTAATGTGGAATAAAATCATCCAAGCATGATTTTCAAAGCAATAATAGCAAAAGTCTGGGACCATATTGGAAATCTGATTCAAAATCTAATTTAAAATAGCAAACACATTTTTTAGGATTTTGAAAATGTTAGATTTCCATAATGCCAGATTTGCAAATTATGCTGATAATATAATCTGTGATGAACACATCTGAATTAAAGACAAATAGATAAATAATATAGACAAATATAGCCTTTTGTATTGTATTCACTTTATACATTTCTATAACTTCTAAATTTTGAATAACTTCCAGAATAACTTTTTCAGGTCTAGAAAAACTACATTTTAAAATATGACTTCCTCCCATTAGCTTTCATTTCAGGGAATGATGGGATGATATCTCAAGCATTCAATTGATATATCATGGCATCCATCATGCTGTGGAAAACGAATCATAGCTGCTGGATTTATCCTGACTTCCCTTAGCATTCTCCCATTACCTGGTTTTGCCCATCATCAGATAGATTACACCTGCCAAGATCAACCGTTGGCACCACATGACACCTGGATCAGACGAGATCTGACTTAGAGCCGCGAGGTAAAGGTGGTTTGTAGTCTGCAGGGTTAAGGAAATAAATTTACGGCAAATGTGTGCTGTCAGAACTCACTGTGCAGAGGGAAAAAGTAACTCTAGGAAATGAATGACCTCTGTCGACAAGACCGGCCTGATCTCAGTTGTTAGATGTTACTTATTGGGTAAGGTGTTGATAACACAGTGAAATATTTAAGCAATAATTCCAACTGGTTTCGAATCGTTCATTCAGCAGTGCAGTTAGCATTAGTCAAAGTCTTGGAATGCGGTTGTGAAAAGGTCACTGTGATAAATGCTAATTGGACTTGCTAACATATTTGAACTATGAGACTGAGGCAATGGATGCTTATATGAGGCATTAAAAGTAAGAACAGAGAACCATTGAGTATGTATGTGTATAAACAAAGCCAATTGCTTTTAAGATATAACTTTTCTTTTCTCTAGAACATGCAAATGTTTTTAAGTATATGAATGATTTATGTATATCAATATTACACACACAAACAAACTTCAGAGCATTAACTAACTAAAATTTAGACAAAGCTGCAGTGTCAATATTAAAACGTTCTAACATCAAGCCATTTTTTTTTTTAATTTTCATAAAAGATAAGAAATAAAAATTTTAGTTTGTTGCTAACGCAAGTCGCTAATGCTCAAATCATGCTAAATGATGTCTAAAACATACTCATGTGTCTGATGTTGTTGAGATCTCTTAGCAAACTTTAGAAGAGACAAAAATGAGAGCAGCAGAGTCTCCAGCTACTAAGTTGATGAGATCTCCTCTAAACTTTAGAGCACCAGAATCTCTAACTGAGGAGAAAAATCTGAGTGAGATCTTTTCTGAATCTTTAGTGGAGACAAATGTTAGACCATCGAAGTCTTCGAGTAAGGAGAAAAATCTGAGCATAGTGTGCAATTTTGTTAAGATCTCTTCTAAAATTTCAAAGGAGACCATTTTGAAAGTGTTCGAGTTTGTCACAAGTGTGAGAAGCAGGAGACTCAAGCAAAAGTTTCTGTTTGATATTAAAGTAACCTGATTTATGTCTAGGAGAAACAGTTGAGATGTTGAAGAGTTCTCACTTTTGATTTTTCTTTCCTATGGGTACTTAAGTAAAAAAATCACATTTCATTGGTTAAGACTCAAGCCATTGAGAAATCACTATGAATATTTACAAAGTTGGAATGCTGCACTTTAAAATGATACCAAAACTTGTGCTGAGGAGAAGCACCAGTCGTCGAGAAGAGAGCAGAGAAACTGCATTTTTTAGGGACAAAGGAAAGGTTCTCCTCTCAGAAAACGCGCAAATAAAGATACTTTTAGATGTTTAATTGCTATTTGGAACATTGGGATTGTTTGGTGAGGGCTTAATGAACTCATTTTTTGTGAAAACCTCAAATTCTCAATTGTTTTGCCTGTCATATATTACAAATTTCTGTTGTGGAAATT
This sequence comes from Opsariichthys bidens, assembly GCA_037194245.1. Lineage (NCBI taxonomy): Eukaryota > Metazoa > Chordata > Actinopteri > Cypriniformes > Xenocyprididae > Opsariichthys > Opsariichthys bidens. Next base: position 14,341,211 of record CM074291.1, read on the forward strand.
TTCCCTGAAAAAGCATGCAAAGATGCTATACCATGTGGGCACCTTGCGATGCCATGATTAACATACTATCATTTAGAATCCAAAAATTCTAATTTTGCATTCTATTATAAACATATAGTATGCAAATTAGAATGCGAGTAGGTGAAAGGGAGCGCAAAGTTTCAGCTTTTCCCTTTGAAACAAAGAGTTAATGGTACTTCTGAATACAATAGCAGGCAAAAAGCATCAATATACTACTTCAAATTACAATAATTAATGTAAAATGAGTAAAAGTTTTGTGGTTATGGTTGAACAGCCACAGAAAAACTATCTAATTTTAGCTATGCCACCAGAGGGCAAGGAGAGGTGAAGGTCATGTTTCATATTGATTTCTAAAGAAGCATGTAAAATCTGTCCCACCACACCATGGCTATTTGAGAAAAATGTCAGGGCTCAGCCAGTCCTCAGGCACAAGCTGTTGAAAATCTCTTATTATTAAATGTATTATTTAAACCTTATGGGCAGAGATGGCCAGTTTAAACCAGACAAAACGGTCTGCAAATTGAGATAAAATATAATATTTAGAAATAGCTAGATGTTACAGAACTCTCCAGAGTTATACAAGAGCAAAAGACAAAAAAAAAAGGAGGAAAAAAATGAAACATTAATTATGCTATCTTACAATAAAACGCTACGGCTATTTTGACAACATTTACATAAAGAAGCTGCACCAAGCCCAAAGCAGGTGGCTCACTGTTAGCTGGCGATAACCCCAGTCCTGCCAATTCCAAATATTTAAATCAAGCACATTTAAAAAATGGCTCAGTTTAGCTTGTTTTCTTTCCTAGCCTGATGGCCTTGGAGTGCCCCCTGCTGTTTGGTTTTATTTTAGGAGTGTTTAGATATGGCTGAGGCAGCTGCCAAGCCCTTTCAGTCTTTGGAAGCTTCCAGAAGCCCTTGCCAGCCACCTCGCACACAAGCTTTGAAAACGCACCACTTGCTGAGTAAAGGTGGCAATCTGCCATTCGACTTGATAAAACTTGGCTTAATAGGAAAAGTCATATATTTATGGATTTAGGCTAAGCACATTTGTGTGTGTGGAATGCTAACTCTAAGTTAGGACACTGAGACAGCATACAGAATTGTTAAATCACAATACAGGCGGGTATTAGCTTGAAAGACCTATAAATTGCTACGCTAAGCTTAATAGCTGGCATGCAGGCTTGACGTTGAGCAAAATTTCTTCCATCTCATTGTTTTCACAGCTCAAAATGTCACCAGGCTCAGAAGTATTGGGCGTAATTACCAAACTCAAGAAGATAAATCGCTAAATAACAGCAAGAGTGAGGCAAGGAAAGGCCGAGCGTCCATCAGGGACTACAGGCTGCAATTTTAAAATCGATTCACTACCACAAAAGACAATCGGCTAGCCTATGACGTCAGGCCTTGGGAATAATAGCCTCATCTCCACTTGATGAATGTGTCAGCACTAGAAGCATGGCAGGGAAACAATGATGAAGCTTCCTCTTAGCCAGCAGAAACATTAGCACAAACACTCTGAAAGAGACGCAAATGATTGTTGAGATATAACAGGCGCTTACCACCCACTCAAGTCTTGAATAATTTAATTTTACAAAAATTAAAAGACAAAAGCTCTGCCTGTTATGAAGGGGAAAATAAAATGAAGAAATATTCCAGGGATATATCACTTTAACACTGAGGTCAGGGAATTATCAGTATCCCCATTTGGATGTCCAAAAATACCTAGCAATGTAGCAACACTTGCATTCGTTTTATTTTTTTTTAATAGGTAAGATACTCTATCTAGTGCTTTGCTAAAGGTAAGACTGGACTTCTCTCTTTTGCCGTCCAGTTTGAATAAGTGATAACACATCTTTCTGCAAGACCTAAGCTGACAAAAGTGGGATGCTAAACTGTTTACTTATGAATGGGATATATATTAGTGTTAGTACAATAAGTGTGTAAGGTAGAAATGGCTATACTGTAAAAATAAATAAATAATAATTTAAAAAATATATAATATATAACCTTTAAAAAAGGTAACATGAACATTTCATAAAAGTGTTCCATATGACTTGTGAATGATCTTGTAAGTCTTCTTAAGCCATACGATAACTTGGTGTGAGGATCATATCAAAATTTAAGTTCACATTAAGAAAGCCATCAAGGTTTGCAACAAAAGTGAACAAAACATGAACAAAAGTGGTGAGTAAAAGAACATAATTTTCATTTTTAGATGAACTAATCTTTTAAGGACACCAAAGAGTTATATTTCTGGACATTGTGGGGATTAAACAGGGGCAGCTTATAATGTATATAACCAACCCTGGACATCCTGTGCCCAGTGATAAAAAGCTAATACAAGCAATCTTTCTTTCTGAATTTGAGTGAGCCAAGAAGGGATCCGGCTGCTGTACTTGCAGGTTTCCACAGCTGTACAGATAAGAAAGGCAGCACTTAGCAGCTAAGTGCACTCTCATCAGAATTAGCCTCAGGCATTAATAAGAGAAAAGGCCGATAAGCAGAACTGTATAAAAACAGGGTTAAATCAAGTACTTTGTGGCCAAATTTCCAATAGTTATCCATTTAGAATAGGACCTCTATTATATTTGAAAAGCAAACATAACCACAATAGTTTGAAAACTTTGCAGTTAGGACAAACAAACACAAAAATAGGCTTACCATCATCAGTTCCTTCTGAAAAGACTTCTTCTCTTTGGTCTCCATGTTGAGGCAATCTTCCTTTAGCTTCTCCAGCACTGAGGCAACCCTCTCTGGTTCGCTATCCAGCTCTGCTCTGCAAAAATATGTCAATGGAAGATTCACATAGCCCAGAGCATCAGCAAATGCTCGCCAGTTCCCCAGATTTTCCATAAGTATTGTCCTCACAGAGGCGTAAATGTATGTGAGAAACTTGCAGGGCTTTAGGATTTGTTCCATCAGCATTGTGGTTGTAAGGTCTGGCCCACAAAAGTATATAGGCTTAACCTTTCCCAAGACAAGCACATTTTTTACATGTACAAGCCCAATCTTTCCCTGATAGTATCCAATGTACCATTCTTTGGTCCATAGTTGTCCTTTGAGTTTGATCTTCTCCTCACTGAGTAGGGCGATAATATCCCCTTTTTTATATTCCAGCAAGTACTGATTCTTGGTCTGCCTGATAACCGTTTTGATCAGTTTTCCAAATTTCAAGTTGGTAATGCAGCGCTCTTGAAACTGTGGGTATTTGGTGGTGATGGCCAGAGGAGACAAAATTATTTTATCAACTTCCTTTTTCTTTAGGAACCGCCTCTGGCCGTTATTCCGTATCCCCGTTTTAGGAGGCGGCTGTGGTGTCTGGACGCAAAATTGTGCAAGGATACAATCCTGATCATCTTTTACCTGGACACGTAATGTGAAGTCAGAAATCTCATCTGCGTTCCTTGATGTAATCATGTAGATGAGCCGGCTCACCTTGCCTAGTTTGATCTGAAACCCACGAACAACCCTAGCTTGATCATTTGCCTTGACCTCATAGTTTGACATGTTAGAGTACATACCTATCTGCAAGTCCTGAGGTCTGCCAAGGACAAACTGGTGCTTCCCCCACAGTTGTAGAGAAACAGGAGGGGCAGACTTTGCTTGCTTCCCAACTTCACTGACTAGTAGAGTCTTAGGGGCACAGTCATGGCCAAAAATGGCCACCACAGTCTTAAAAGATGGATGAATGTGTTTGGGCCCGTAGAGGCCTAGTGTAACTTTTTTCATCATATGATCCCAAACAGATGAAGTGAAGGAAACATGTTGGGTCTGGACAACAATGGCTACATACATGCAGGGCTCCAAATTGTCTAGCTGAACCTGAATCGTATCACCATAAATGTATGCTTGTGGAACAGGAGAATAAGGACCTTCTTTACAGTCACTTCTTACACACAAAACCTCAGCCATTGGACTTTCTGTCCTAGTTGTGACAGATACCTTCATCTCTAAGGTAATGAATGACTTTATCTCCATGTTACTCAGTTTGATTTCAACCACTGGACTGACAGTTGAGCATCTGTCATTGTTCAGCTCCAAGGGGGGATCTAGTAGAGCCTTCATAGAGATTTGTTGAGTGTCTCCCACAACAACATGGCCTTCGGGAACATGAATACTGATACTCGTATCTGGGAGCTGGACTGCCCCTCCACAGCTGTCCAACTTGCAGACAATGTTAGTCTCTACTGGTTGTGTTTGACCCCAGCCTGGGTTCTGTCCAAGGGACTCAAGGTCATGGCAAGACCGTGCCAACTTTCGATGGTTTAGCCATGCTGTCCTAAAATCCTCTCTGTTCTGAAACTGCTCCGGTGAGGGAGCTTTAAGCCCTGTAAAAAATCCTGATGAAGGCAACGGAGGATTCGACTGAGCTTGTAAGATTGATAACTCTGATAAACTGTAAGATCTCTTACTCCGAAAAAAGGGATTGTCCTTGCGAAGCAACTGCAAGGCTTCAAAATCAGCATTGGTGGATGTTCCATCAAAGACACTATTGCTGTACCCTTTTGTGTTGCTGGTGGTGGAGATGGGGCCTGAAGGCAAGTCAAAGAAAAGCAAATCCATGCTGTTGCACTGGTTCGTCTTCTCATTGCTGTTCTGATCGAGGACGTCATCCATGGATCCATTTAGGAATGGGTTGGTTGAGGAGAGCATGGAGAAGGGGTTGTTGTTGTCATAAGGCATGGAGGGCTTCAGCGAAATTCCAGTCCACTCCCCTAGCAGATCCAGCTCTTTTGCTCCCTCCTCTGAGCAGTCCCCAAGATTGTCAATCATCCCACTGTCACTTAGAGATGAGTTCCTGTAGTTAATTGGTTGGACATATGTTGAAGGAATATATCCCATTTCTCGGTTGTTGTGGGCATACCACCATTCCCCACCAGATGTGTCCAGCACATAGAGATGATCACCTTTGGAGAACTTTAGAGTGGTAAAACTGGATGGACAGTAATCCTTTATGGCGACCACTTCACGTGCAGCCCCAAATGACGTTGAGGAGGCCAAACGCAAGGCACTGGGAGAAGGCACTGTAGAGACAAACATATTAATAAGAATTATTGATTTGCGATATACATGCCACAACCATATCAGAAGTCTCCTTTATTTATTTGCAATGCAATAAACTGACCTTTGACATCTATGAGACTCGCCTCAGTCACTCCCTCGTCAAGGTCAATAAGAGTGCCCTCTGATTTACATCTAGGGAGCACATTGTTGTTGTTGGTTACTCTGATCCTGTGGGCAGCCATCTTGCAGTGGTTAAGCTATTTTACCATTGCTCCAAACCTGACAATCAAACACTGGCAGTTTTCCATTTTTTCCTGCTGAGAAAACAAAAAGGACAGGGACAATCTTGATTAGCTTTGTGTGGCAGGACAAACATGCACTGACAATAATGAGACACGCTCCAATCAGATTATTGGATCATTAAGGCAAAACTCTTCAAAGAGATTGTACATAGAGATTAGTGTGGTAGAGCTAAAGAGACAAACTAGGACAAGATGTAACTCAAAATATACTGCATGAGATTAAAAGATCTTTAAAGTCTATTACTTCTCATTTATCTTGGAAGAGGTTTATGCATTTATGTCTATTTAGAAGTTGAAAACTTGAAAATTCTGAATATCTCAATTTCTTTAATGCTTTTTGCTAATTTCATAACATTCAGTCCTGGTTTAATTGATGAAATATCTACAGTATGGCCAATGATGACAATGAAGGAGATTACTGCAAAAGATCAATCAATTAGACATTTACGGCCATAAAAAGATGCTGTCACATCCAGAAATGACAATAGCCTATGTGTTCGATCTTTGACCTTCATTTGACTTCAATGTTTTATTTACTTAAACTCTGAAAAAACGTATTAGAGACGTCTCACAGCTAATAAAATTTAAAGCCAGCACGAAATCAAACTTTATCAAATTTACTTGCTTAATGCACTTTTCTGGTCTCATTATGTAAGTTACTCCAAACAACAATAAAAACAATCGTCTTTTATCAAAATGTAATGACTTGCTGCATTTCTGAGACATTTATTTCAGTTAATGCCACTAATCCCTCTTTTACTCATTTTTGTTCCAACTTGAATATTATAGTTTCAAATTTTCATTTTCATTATTTTCAATTATGGAGATAAACAGCATTTCAGAAAAATATGCTATAATTTAATTCAGCATAAAAAGGCAATTATTGTAGCTTTAAAGATGCATAAGGCTTTATGGAACAATATTATTGCACCCAGTGCAAATTTACTTAAGACTGCAAGCCACACTACCTAAAACACTTAAATCAAAAAAATCACTTAAAGATGTGCCATTTACAACATCAATAAATATAATAGATATAAGGTAGTTACCCTGGCTGGAAACCACAACAATGTAAAATGTATTAATTTATAGACGAAGCAGTCTTTTATCGCTGGTAGAGCGTTTGATTTGCCGGGTTCAGAAAGAAAGATATCAAAGCATATCAAAGGACACCTTGAACAAAAAAAAAAAAAATCACATGCATACGGTGCAGCAGGGGTTCCATCAATTAAACAGACTAAAACACCCGCTGGGTGATGACAAAGAATAAATACCATCTCAAAAGTGAATACATTACTTTTTGTGTCAGCATGGTTCCATTAAAAAAAAAAAAAGCACAAACTTTTTGCAAACTCTCACAGAAGGTTCAATATTTGCACTTTGTTGTCGATTAGAGATGCTATTTTTCCTGTTATGATTTATGCTCTCTTTAGATGAGCAACAGTTTGCCTTTTGGGGAGGAGAAAACAGACTCAATTTCCATGCATGATTGCCTCAACTTATGTCTGAGACGATGAGCGCTATTAATCTGGTCTTGACGTGACAGACATGCAAAACACAGAGATGTAAAACAAGCTATAATTAGTTCAACTAAATAATCACAGAAGCATGAAAAGAATATCAAACAAGACCAAAGGACCAGGTAACTCAGAGTAGCTGATAATGTAATTTCTACAAAAGAGTTAGCCTAAAAAAGTCAGAAATGAAGTCGAAATGACACGATTGTGTCTCTGTACTACTTCTACTTATATGAATGCACAATTTTGTGGAGAAAAATGCTTTAGAAAAACTTTTAGAAGGCTCTTTCGAAATAAATCCATAAAGGCCTAGGAAGGACCTTTCATGTCGGTTACTTCAAAGCTTAATGAACCTTTCAAAAGAAGGAAAGCATCTTTGACATGTATGTTTTAAAAGCCTTTCTCACAAAAGACTTGTGGAAGGATTCATTCCTTTTTAAATGTCCATTTCTTTTTATCTACATAAGATGCTGAAGTAGGTCAGCAATACCATCTTCCGTTCCCTTCAGTCCAAATAAAAAAAAAAAAAGATTATCTCCCATGCTTTTATTTTATTCATAATTCAGGCCATTAAAAGATGATGGAGAAAGTGCTCTCCTGGATGACATGAAATTGTAAAAAATTATGGCACTGACTTCCCCCAGCTTCTTCTAACACTGGGAGAACCCACATAAAAGGGTCCATGAGACCATCACTGACACAGTTGGATGTGTCAATGGAGTTGGTATTAGAAGGCAGAGGAAAAGCAATTGATGGATTAGGAATCTAGAGGTCTGACAAGGATGTAATCATGGTTTCTGATAACAGCACCTGGGGCACTCCAATGACTGAAGACTAGTATCTCCTTCCCATAATCCCTCTATCCTCCTTCCCTCCTTTCTTTAGCATCTAGTATTTTCACAGACTCTGGTGATAAAGCCATTTTGTCATTGATCTGATAATATCAGACTCAAATTGTTGTAATGAATTGGGGTCTGAGGTACAATCTCACTTACCATTGTATGGCAAAATTTTGTGTGCAATATCCAGTCATTTATATAGGAATACAAACAACCATGAGTTTTGCTCATTGCCAATGCAGATGCTCCATTCATGCATTGCTCATGCTCACTCTGTTTACCTTCAGCGCTTCCAGGTTCTACGTCAGAACGCCGACTCATTATTCACCGGCTCCTGCGTCAGCATCACACTCATGCATCGTGCTGCCCACGTGAGCAGCGTTCTGACGTAGAACCTGAAAGCGCTGAAGGTAAACGGAGTAGGAGAATGACACAGAATAGAGGATATTGTTGAATAAAGCCGTTATTTTTGTTTTGTTTTTGCGCACAAAATGTATTGTTGCTTCGTGAAGTTAAGGTTTAACCATTGCAGTCATGTGGACTATTTTAACTATGTCTTTAGTACCTTTCTGAAACTTGAAAGTGGTGGTTAAATTACGGTCTACTGAGGTTTCAGAAAGCTCTAGGATTTCATCAAAAATATCTTAATTTTGGTTCCGAAGATGAACGAAGGTCTTACGAGTGTGGAACGACATGAGGGCGAGTAATTTAATAAATTAAATAAAAAATAAAAAAAATAAAAAAATTTTTAATAAAAAATTTAAATACAGAATTTTTATTTTTGTGTGAAATAACCATTTATCAATGGACGGAATGGCACTGTGCAATACACAACAAAACTCAATTACTTCAAATGTAATACAAGAACGGTTAATGGAACTGGAATCGGAAACAGAATCTTGCAATTCCCATATAGTCCCATCCCTGGAACACAGCTTTTCAGTTACAAAAATGCAACAATTTTTAACATTAAAAAAAGACAAATGATTCCGGTTACATTAACAGTTCTAAAATGTGCATTTTTTTTCAACATGGATGGAATGGCGTAATGCACTACAAAATAAAACTCAATGCTTCCTCAAAAGTACTACAAAAGCCATTAATGGAAGTAAAGTCGAAAACAAAATCTTGCAATTCCCATGTAGTCACAACCCAGTAAAATTCAGCCAGAGACATTTTTAACCATCCATCTACAACATGAAACATTGGTAATCCACGACTCTCGGGTGTCCCATAAGACAAGAGAGAACTCTTATCTCGGATGCGGCACGTAACTCACAGAAGATGAGTTGAAAGCACTTCAAGCTGGAGGCCAGGGAATTTAGATGCTCTTAGATACATTGTTTGCTCTGCAGAAACCACATGAGTTTAAATTCAAGCACTCCTCCTTAATTATCGTCCTTCAGACAGCTTCATACAGATACACAGTGTTTGGCTGAATTAATTCATTCAAACAGCGCCATTACGACATCCATATCAAACTGATCCTTCAGCCTCGCATTAAAACACCTGTCATTTCAACTGAATTATTATAATTGCATTTCCATAACGTGGCGTTGGGGCAGAGATAACAGAGATAACGTGGCACATTACGGCCTGTGGTTATACAATTTTATTATTAGTTCCATTGATAATAGGGAGGAATTTTATATTACTTTGACAAGCTAATTGGGTGAATAAGACAAGTGGGATTTCCGCCGACAGCTCATCACTTGGTAAATATGACCAGCTGGTATATATATATATAGCAGAGGACAAAGCAATTTCTCCCTCCACTGCCCCTTCAGTCCATACTTCACCACTGACTCTAAAACAAAAGCTTTACTCAGGTAAAGTACAGAGGGGTGTGGATGGAAGATAATATTTCAAAGTACCTATGAGAGGCTAATTTCAGGAGTCCATTAAATGACAGACTTCATTTATCATCTCTACGTGAATAGGTCATTCTACCTGACAAGGTTCAGCTAACGCAAATGAGTCTGACATTACAAACCACTTCATCAAACATATTCCTCAGTACAAACTGGATCATTCTGACCAGGGATCAGTAAAGTAAACAAACACTACTTAGATAAAATTAAACCAAAGAAACTTCAAATTTCTCTCTCTCTCTCTCCCTCTCTCTCATGTATAAATATGAAAAATATATATATTTTTTTATTTCAAAATGCATGCATTTCTAAAACATCATATAATGTTATATATACTGTTCAAAAGTTTGGGATCGGTAAGATTTCTAATGTTTTTAAATGAAGTTGTGTCTGCTCACAAAGGTTGCATTCATTTAATTAAAAATACTGTAAAAACAGTAATATTTTGAATTGTGAATACCGTTCATTTTCAGCATCATAAGCCCAGTCTTCAGTGTCACATGATCCCTCAAAAATCATTCTAATATTCAACTTGCTGCTCAAGAAAAATGACATTTTAAAATATTTTCAAATAGAAGACTGTAATATTAAATTGTAATAATATTTCCCAATATTACAGTTTTACAGCCTTGGTGAGCAGAAGGGTTAGGAAACTTTTAAAAACAATAAAAATCTTACCGATCCCAAACTTTTTAACAGTAGTGCATTTTATATATATGTTTTACATATGTTCTATACAAACAAAAACACAAAAAAATATTGCAAGCCACATTCTAACTTGTACCACATGTACAAGCACGTCATAGCTGGCTCAATGTGCTGAAGCATTTGCACTAATTTTTTTTCTTGTATACCACAAGTCAATGGAGAACACATCATATTGTTGTTTTAATTACACTCAGAATTTAATTTGCATACATGAATACCCAAAAAGAAAGAACTCAAGGCCAGCAAACTGTGTTCCCAAATGTCTCTCCAAAGACAGAAGAAACTGATGCCAGGTTTCATTCCTGTTGGGAGGTCTGGATTAGCCGAGGCTTAAACAAAGTCCTCTGTAAATGAACTGTGTTGTTTTGCGTCAGGTCAGGCCGTCTCGAGAGAAACGTTCTACATATCAATGAAGACTTTTCCCTAGCGTTGCTCGCCCACATTCATCTTCACAAACACCACTGACTACTCTGAAAGACATATATACCTCTGTGCATTCACCATAAGCCAGTGAAGATTTACCTCGGGAGGCATGCCGACTGACAATTAGAGTTACGGGGGCATTTAGGGGGATTACAAGGACTGAATTTGTGCTGAGTCCCCATTAATTATGAAACACAATGCAACACTATTGTGCTTGTGGAAACTGATGACGATTGTGCTTTTTAAGGTTTGTTCTATTCCTGAGGGATTCACAAGGTGTAGATTGCAATGCGGCAGAAGTCATGCTTTCGGCCACTAAAATCTGATTCAGGAGATTTGCTAATTATTATTGCACTGCTGTCCACAGATATGCCAATAATCATGTTAAAATTTAGGCATGTGCATCATTTTCGTGTTAATGTTAGGTGCAAAATCACTAGCAATACAAGTGCAAATCCATGCTTCATTGTCTGAAATGTATCAGTAGTAACTGACCCTTTGCAAAGTCCCGCCCCTGTTAGTTACTGTTGCTATGCCCGACAAGCCATGCCCCTGCCCTCTCATGCCACACATCATGTTCTCATGCAGTGAAAAATATATCTCAGAGCAAAGATGACACTGACAACATGATATGAAACAGTTTCATATTAAAGAATATTAAAGGTTAAAGAAGGGAGTACACAGAATTTTTCCAAGGTCATGTTCACCAACGTTAATCTACTAACTCCCCTGACTGCTTTGTCGGACAAAATGGCGGAATCGGAGTTATTATTGGCCAGATTGCCTGTCAATCAAACTGCCGGCGAAGAGTCCATTGGACACAAGACCCACTAATGTGATTCCAGTGCTTCAGCAAGAGCATAATCATTTATTTTCGGAGTTTAGCATGTACAGTTGTTCTCAAAAGTTTACAGCTGTGAAAATGTGAATAATTTTAACAAAATAAATGAAATCATAAAAAAATGTGTTATTTTTTTTTTTTTTAGTTTGTACTGTCCTGAATATATTTTACATAAAAGATGTTTACATATAGTCCACATGACAAAAAACAGCTGAATTTATGAAAATGACCAGGTCATTAAAAGCCAGGGATGTAAAACTGTTTGAATTTTAAGATTAAGGTAAATTATACTTAATTTTTCTTCCAGGAAACATGTAAGCATCTTCTGTTGTTTCCAAAGGACACTACTAAATTAAATAATATGATATTTAAACCAAAAAAAATAGACCTCCTCATCCTGTTCAAAAGTTTACACCCCCCAGCTCTTAATGCGTTGTTTCCTTCTGAACATTAGTGAACGTTTGAACCTTTTTTTTAATATGCGAGTCCCTAAATTGTCCTCAGTGTGAAAAGTTCTCAAAATCTTTATGATCCCTCTTCTTTTGTTAAAATTATTCACATTTTCAGATTCTGCGAGGGGTGTGTACAAATTTTAGCACAACTGTAAATGTGTTTGGGAGAGAGTGAAGTCCTTGGTGGAAGGAGAAACCCTGCAGAGACTAGACAGAGCAAAACCATGGAGTCAAACCTAATTATTATAGTGTACACACACACACACAGACACACAGACACACACTACTCTGGAGACCAGTGCTGACAGGAAGCCAGCATCCCTGCACATTAATCAATAACATGTTCATGGTGCGATGGAATCATATTTTACATTACACACCAAATGTGGCCTGAAATTAAATAAAACCTGAAGTGCAGGATTTCTGTGTGTATTTTCTCACAAGTGTCTGTTTGGCTACTGGGGTGGTGCAGTCTTCACATCAGACGTCTTGCATCATCACACAACCGTGGAGATATTTTTTAACCCATTTCACGATGCAACCCCAACTTGTGATGAGAAAATACCAGGTGTAATGTGATGAAAAAGTGCAAAACACTGGCAAATGTCTTTATTTTTAAAGTTTCTTTCTCATTTGTAAGATATAACTTTTAGAGTGTCTTTTGTTGTCTACGAAACGTTATGAGGTTCAGAACAATCTGCATTATTTTAATACTTATGTAATTAGTTGAACAATAATAATAAAAAATAAGTAGATATTTATATTAAATAAATATCAATTATAGTATTTTAAGTATATATTTATAATTAGTATTTTAAAATGAATTACTTATTTTGTACTAATTTTGTATTGAATACATTTGAATATTTTATTGTAATTTTATATAAAAAATATTTTAAAATGATAAAATCATTTATATTTAAATTAATTATTTAATATAAAATAATTGTTATATAAATAATTTTGTATTATTTTAAATTATTTATAAATGTTTAATATACTAAAATAATATAATAATATAATGTTATATAACATATAATTACATAAATATAAATAATTCAGTAACATTTATAAGTCATTAATATATATATATTTATTTTTATTTTTTATTTTAATTATAAAATTGAAACAAAATATTTAGTTCATTATTATATAAAATAATGTTATAATATTGCTTAAATATAAAATAATTTAGTAGCACGAATAATAAATTATGTATAATATTTTATATTAATATATAATTACTCTTGTTTTGATATTTAATTTAAAATAATAAAGATATTTTATTTTAATAATATAATTGGTAATAAAATTACTTATTTAATAATTAACAAAATATCATATCAAATAAATTTATTTATTTATATTTAAACTAAATTTATATTCATATTTAATTATCCAAATATTAATACATTGATTTTAATATAATTTATCCTAAGAAATACTAAATACACAATTTAGCAGAATTATTTATGAATATTTTTTTTTAAATATTTATTTAATATGCTTATTTTATATATTAAACTAAAAATAATAAAGCTTGGAAAGCCAAACTCAAAACCATGCAGCACTAGAACAAGAAATGACAATGGTCATGTCCAATTCTAGATTTGCCATTGAGAAATCCACATCGGACAACCACAAATTTGGATATTTCAACAATGCATGGTGTATCAGGGTGTGCCTGATTAGAAATTTGAAAGATAAATTGGGTTTTCAGTCTAGCATTTTAGAAACTCAAGCGGACACTTCAATCTCTCACTCATTTGGATAGAATCAAAAACCCGATTGGCCAAACTCCAGAATAGGAAGGGCCAATCAGATTCCTCGACTCAGATATCAGACAGCCTGCATCTCAAATGTATTGTGTGGCGCGTCTGCATTTCAGTCGCAGAGCCTTTCTCAGATGCCAAATACTTCCCCAAAGGCCCTTTTGGCTAGAAAACAAATTGAAGTACAAAGGCTAATCTTTCGATTTAAAGAAAATCACTGAGTTGAGCACTATAGCATAATTTATACATCTGTGACTGTCAGAGTTTGTTAGCCGTGACTTTATCTATAAAACACTTCATTAAATTGGACATAAACATGTACTTGGTCGGGTTAGACATTCAAAAGCTTTCATTAACTATCATCAAAGTGCGAAATAAGAATGCCTTTTTCTCCTGATGAAAGTGGAAAGTAATCAATGTTCTTGATTACAACAGAATTAAGAGTGAATATCTCAAAACCCATTCCAAACTGTTGCAACTGGCCCTAAAAATTAAACTAAAAAGTAAAAGAAATTGCATTTGCATATATATATATATATATATATATATATATATAAACTGTGTAAGCTATTTGGGAATGGTCAAACCTTCTGTCCAACAACTCTGTTTACTCAAACAGGAAGTAGCCAAACTATGACAGGAAGTGTTCTGGAGAGACTGACAGAGTAAAGGAGAAACAGCAAGAGAGGAAAGGAGAAAAAGAAAGAGAGGAAATGCTTGGCTGATGAGTAGCTCGCGTCCCTCCCCATCTTCTCCTCCTGCTGCTGTTATGTGTATCTGAAGCCCTCCAGCTGGAAATCGGCTGCCACAGACTGGAATTTAATATTATTCCTCAGCTGATAGAACATAAACAGCACAAGAATCTCACTCATAACCCTGAGATTCCTGTGGGGCAAATACAGGAGGCAAAAACGCCAAAGAACACAGACAAACTACAGATGGCAAGCACATGTCAGTAGGTTAAATCAGTGACTGAGGTGAACCTACAGTGAAGATGCCACTAAAAATACATACACATAAAAACAGCAAATCTCACTAAAACACGTGTCACATTTTTATTCCAAAAATACAAAATAATAGAAATAATTGTATTATATACGCGCACACACACCCACAGTTTATAACTTTTAACTTATTGTTTAATAAAATAATAATTAACATAATTTAATATAATAATATAAATTATTAATTAGGCAGGTTTTACAAAAAGCATTGAATAAATAATATATGTCCAGAAGTTAGTTTTTACTTTTTTGGAATTTAATAATCGGCATAAATAAAAGGCAATACATATTTCACTATTTAAAATCACAATTAAATGAGAAATTAATATTCCTAAATGTCAGGAAAAGTTCACAGAACCCTAGTTGAAAACTTAAGGATTTAAATAATATCTATATATTTTTTACACTCATTATTGTAATTTATAATTTGACTATCACCATAAATTAAACGCAATACCTATTTAACAATGAATTAGAAATTAACCAATATTCAATAATATTATTATTATATAATATTTCTTATATTTTATATATATATATATATATATACACACACATATATTTCTGGAACTATGGTAATGTGTATTTTGGAGAAAACGTGTTTAATTGCCATGAATAGTTTACAATAAATAAATAAATACCAAATTTATCTCCAACAAACCAATTTCCTGTTTCTTTATTTTATATTTTAGGCTTAAAATACGAGCCTGTCACTACATGTTTCAGCAAAATGAACAAAGATGGCTAGTTTATATATAAACACATCTGCGGCCGATGAATCACCAGGAATCAGAGAGTTAAAGTACAGGTTTAAATAGGATCCCCAGACCGTTGAGCGTCTTAGGAGTCCTAAAAAACAAACCGCCCAGGTCTTGGTCCTCATCCCAGCTAAAGACACCCACTGATACCATCAACAATACACTCCCTCATCCCGACACACAGAAAAAGCAAAAAGAGAGTATATAATTCTAGGTTATTCTGAGTAATACTTACCCTTAGCTGAACTGAAACTAGTGGCTTTCTTTAAACATAGTATCATAACGCAGACCGTCTATAATCGTCCCATTCGTATTGGAAGAGCGGCCAAAGGCTACGGGAATGGAAAGGCCATTTGGACAGGAGTTAGAGCAAAGTGTTTCTAGATCAGGCCTGCTTGCCTCAGGATAAACGCTGTAAAAGCCACAATTTACTTACAATGTAATCTCTCCTGATGGCCAACTCTGAAACATTAAATCCTCGTAAAACGATCTGCCATTTTATGTCCTGTCTTTCATAGTCTACTGCCATCTGACTCGAGAGGGATTTTAACACTGCTGTTCTAAGCTGGACCAACATGGCTTTATGTACAGTGGACATGACACAAATAATAGAAAGAGTGTTTTTCGGCTGATTGGCACTTCTGTGAAAGGAATGTTTCAGCTTTGATACAAGTCAAGTTGTATGTTGTTGTTTATTTCATTTATCGTAATATTTATTTTAGTTATTTCACAGGCTAGATGTCCATTTTTTCTTTAGTTTTGACATTTTTAGTGGCGATTCTTCAATTAGCGTGCTGGGCTAAAGATCGCCTTAGGGTGTGTTCACAATTGTCAAGTTTGGTTCAGTTAAAACGAACTCTCGTGCGATTGCTCTGTTGGTGTGGTTCATTTGAATAAGTGTGAGCGCTGCCATCCGAACCCTGGTGCGCCATAAACACACGGACCGAGACACCTAAAAAGATGGGTCTTAGTTTCAAACAAACTCTGGTGCAGTTGGAATGAAATATGAATGCGTTAAAAATCTAAAAGTCTTTCAATTTAATTGCTTTTAAAGGACATGAACACTATACTATATCTCATGTTTCTGACGATGTTCTGACCTATAGTGCATGGTAAATGATCCCCATGACACAGGTTACTGATAACTATTGTATTTTGTTTAAAGAAAATCACAACCATTCACCTCTGTCATTTTCCCAACGAATGCAAAGCTCCAGGAAATCCCAAACATGTGTCTTAAAAAGACCATTACAAAAACTGGCCAATTGGTTTTTGAAAACAAAAATGTGTCTTATGCAAACATGTTCGATCTGGGCCAGGTAAAATCACAAATATACAGGACTTCCTAAAGACTGATTAGTCTAAATAGTCATTCAGTCAATCCACCAACTAAAATATATAGTTTTGCATGCTGCTGGTCAATTACGACAGTAAATAATTGCTAAAAAGTTCATGAAAACAAATATATTTAACATTTACAATGACGCACTTAGACTGATGGTCTATGACGCATGGCATTGTTGACATTTAAAAGCAGAAATGTAAAACTTGAAGTACAAAATCTGTTGCTATTAAGTTCCTTAAATCGATCTTTTCTAGACACATGCTTTAGCACATGCATGGTTAGGAAGTTATTTTAATCATTAGTTTCCCGTTCATTCACATAATTGTTTAAAACTCATGACTCATGCACTGAAGCCAAGCTTTAGCTCCATTTTAAGTGTGTTAATGTAGAAATATCCTTAGTTTGCTTTAACAAAGTCCAAATCAACCATTTTTTCTGTGGTTATCGACGGATTAACTTCTATAGACCCTGGAACATTCCTTGAAGCTGGAAAGGCTCTTATTTCTTGACTTGTCAAGATTTCAAGATGTTTTTGGACTTAAGAAACGTGGTTTTGCTGCAAGCAAGCTTGTAAAAAGAAGTTACTGTTACATTCTACAATTAAAAAACATATAATACGGATATATAACTTATTTATTCAAAATACACACACACACACACAACCATTCTGATCTAAAGTTGCAGCCATTTGTTCTGCGAGCCATGAATATTTAATAAACCACCTAACTTGAAATAAATTGTTAATAGAACATGGTGAAGCTGAGGTCTTGTAGAAAAAACGACGCTGAGTTATGCCACAGGTCAATCCTGTTCCATTCAAAGTCTGAAAGGAATGTGGGAAGGGGAGGGAGGAAGAGGAGAGGGGAGCGACGGCTGGGAATGGGAGCAGAGAGGGAGGGGGATTGTATAGGATGTCCTTACCATTAGAAATGACCACCAGGGTGGTCGTGACTATCAAACACCGATAACCACGGTAACAAATAACCAACTGTCAAACAAGAAAGAGTCATTCCTAATGAAACTGTAGCACTGTAACCATAGTGTCAGTAGTTTAGTGCTTAAAATTAGACACTTCTACCAAATTCATTCTTTATTAATTCTTTTTTTTAGTAGTAGCAACTGCAGTTACTTTGATATTTTGACATAAGATGGTGTATTTATGCGGTTTTAAACTTAAATGACACATGGTCTGAGAAATCACAATAATTATTCAAAAAATAAAGACATTTTATAGCAGGCATAGGCTATATTCTACTGTCACAAACAATAACAAGAGATGGTTCACATAGAGAATTTTGGGAATATCAATTATAAGACAGTAAAAGCTTTTTACTTTACACTGCTTAACCGTACAAGTAGCTTATATACTTTATTATATTATATTATATTATATTATATTATATTATATATATATATACATACATACACACACACACACATATATATACATATACATATATATATATATATATATATATATATATATATATTGTAGTTCTAAAAATAGAGTTTTTTTTCATGTATATATTATTCATGTTGCCTACCCATTTAAGTTCATGCGTTTAAAATTTGAATACACCTGATATGTGTGCATCACTACAACTTCAGGCTTGTAAAAGCAGCTGAAATGTTACAATAAACGCATGCGCTTAGACAGTGACAAACATTTCGGAGGGTTTCAAAACATAATCCGAATCATTTCAAAAGCACCCATGAGGATTAAGACACAAAAGCGCAAAGACGGCATAAACTCACCTCTGCATTCCTGTTATGTTTATCCAAAGCAGCGCGCAGTTGTAGTGTTGAGTTGGTGACTTTGTGCTCCTTTGTGGTTCTTGGGCAAAAGCGTCTCGCATCGCATCTGGGCGGGGCCAGAGCTCCGGTGATGACATACACAGGGGCGGGGCCTGTAAGAGCGCTGGGCGGAGACTGGTTTGCCATCTGTCACCACGGGTCCTCAAGGAAAATCACTTTTCTCCAGGCGTCTAGAGTTTGCCTGATCAATTATTAATTTTCTTTGAGTGATGATGCGGATGATATTTCATTCTATACAATGCATCAAGGTTTACATTTCTTTCATTCATATACTCCCAGACAGAAAATATTCTATTAAACGTCTAAAGTAACAATATCATTTGTATTGACTTAATTTTACTTAGTGTTTTTTTTTATTTATTTATTTAAAACTACATAAAAATGTAATTAACAAACTCTTATATGTTCAATGATGAGCAAGATTTCGATTTCGAAATTAAAATCATTTATTTATTTATTTTGTTAAGCGTACAGTCAGAATGGCAAGGTGGTATAATTATACACAAATTAAAAACAGTGCTTAATTAAAGGCTGAAATCCTTAATAAAAGGGGTGTTTTGAAATTTTCTCTTCCACATAACCAGAAAAAGTAAGGCAGCTTAAAGCATTATGAACAATTATCTTTGTCCACTAAATCAAAGGCAGTGTGGTTCTATAATGTGGACAAAAGTTTGCTGGTTAATATTCCATACTTATGGGAGTCATGCACCAGCCAAACAAGTGCCATTGCGACAAATAGAAATGCTAAAAATAGCTTATTTCAGCTTCTTGGGTATAATGCTGCCTTCACATGCTCTCAGAATTATCGTAAATATTAGTTTCCTAAGTAAAAAATTGCACATAAACACCCTCTCATGTCGAAACTTGCGATAAGCTTGTAATCACGACTTCATAAGTGAGAATTATCAAATTTCCTAGCATGTGAAAGCAGCGTAACCAACAGGACTAGCAGGAAGTGATCTCACAAACAGGACTCCTGTTACGCTATCGTGACAGTGGCTGCATCTGAATTTGCATACCCTAAATGAAAAGTAGTATGTGAAAAGAGTAGTGTGTAGTGATTCACAGAGTCTAACTGTCATAACTTTGTAAAACTTTAACCATCAGAACAGGCTAATTTGGTTCTTTCTGAGTTGGACAAGATCAAAGAGCTGATTTTCAACACTGCCTGTACGTTTGATTAATTTCAAACAGGTTTGGTTCAATTTCCCATCTGGAGATGCTTAGGACAGCATGCTAAGGGTTCACGCAGAACACATTTTGCTGTTAAAAACACGATACGCAGGTTAGTGGAACAGGAAAAAAGTGTAAGAGGCTTGATTTTTCTTTAAAAGTTGATCTTTTAACTTAAGTGCCACATCTTTAGAAAACCGCATCATGCGTGAGATACTGCAAAAGACGAGAGCGAAGCGGTTAAAGGCGTCCATATAGTGCGTATTTACATACAATGGAAAAGTAGCGAAGTGGAATGAAAAAACCCATTCTTCGTGAACAGCTCCTTATTGGCTTATTTGGTGTTGCACGAGGAGTTTCGTTCGACTTGCATCATCAACCCAAAACTAAAATTAAATTGAGTTCAATTCAGGGAATCGATTCGACCAGATGCCCGCTTAAAAGAATGATTTATTCAAGAATTGATCATCACTTGTAGTATGTGAGTTCACAGTATTCATAAAACAGAATGCGAAAAGCAGGCTATATATGTATAGTGAGTTAAAAACCCACAACGAAAAGAGCAACAGAGAAAAAGCCTTCAGAGTTTATAGTTTGAGGTTCCAGAAAGCTACAAAAACCTTTATATATCACCACAAAAATGTGTGGGGGGCTGTGAGGTGACGCTCAAGGGGCCAGTGCAATAATTTGATAGGGAGCCACTGCTATCTTTGAGACTGCAACAAAGAGACTCCTCTTCACCGCGAGCATCATGCCCCGCATTCTCTGGGGGTGGTGAGGGGTTGTTGTCTATTTTGTGAGAGAGGGAGAAAAAAGCACTGAAAGGCAAAACAGAGAGAGAAAGAGATGAAAAAACATATGAAAAGCCACATGATATATGCTTTCACAGTGCGCAGACAAAAAAAAAAAAAACCACCTTAGTCTAGCATTGAAGCAAATAGTGAAAACAGTGATGTGCTTTGTTCAGACAAACTGGATCAAACAGTTACATGTTGATTTGACAGGCACTCAACGTTATGCATGAAGCGATACTACACAGTTCATTAGTCTCTGTGACACGGTGTCAAAGTTTGAGATTCGCTCTCAAAGGCCTGCATTTGAAAGGAAATAAACTAAAAGCTGACTCAAATGCGCAAAAATACAACATCGTTCAGGTTTAAAGGTTGTGCCGATTTAGCATATACCCATGTAAGCACAGAGCTCATTATTTGAGAAGTTTCCCCTTGTGCGCGTCCTTTTGTTGACATTCGTACGGTCTCTGCACAGGCCTGTTTACACTTATTCTGAATTTTAGCCTGAGGTGCATGCTGATGAAACGAAAAATATGGCATGGCAAATATGTTTGTTTAATACCTTCCACATAAGCTCTGTCAACTCCATAATGCAGATGTGGAATAAATATGTAACAGTAGTGGCTGCATCTTATATTTATGGATATAATAGCATAACTATACCACTATGGTTCCTAAATGATTCTTTTAGTAATTTTGAAGATTATTTTTTACCATGGTACATGTTAAAAATCATAATATTACCTCAATGTATGTGCAAAAAAGCTCACAAACTCACAAGTCGATCTGTTTACTTTGGTCTTAAAGGGACAGTTCACCCCAAAATTTAAATTTTGTCATTGTTTAGTCATCATTTCAAACCTGTATGACTTTCTTTATTTTGTGGAACATCCCCGTTATTTAATACATAAATAAAAACAGCATATGCTGGTTAGGTATGTTTTGAAGCATGGCAGTTGGTCACGAGCTGGTTTAAGCTGGTCCTGAGTTGGAGTTAGTTGCTTAGGACCAGCACTTGACCAGCCAAGGACCAACTAAGGCACAGCTTAAACCAGCTCAAAGAAGCTGCCACGCTTCAAGCTTCGTTTTTTTTTAACAGGTACAAAAGAAAATTTTGAACAACTGTTTTTATCCATACAGTGCTAGTCATTCAATACTGGACCCCACTGACTTTCACTGTGATTAAATGACAGAAATATGATGAACTATCTGTTTAAATGAATATGTTTGGGTTCATTATCAGCCTATAACCGCATAGGGTTAGCATAGCAACATGCTAATGTTTTCCATTCCAAATGAAAAAATCTGCCTAGAACAATAGTCTAGAGCTTAAGGATGTTTTAAACAAGTATACAGCTCAAATAACGCACAACTTATAGAATTTTATAAGTTACAGTGTTTAAACAAAAATGCAATAAGCACATTTCTGACATCCATTGTAAGTGAAGTGTAAACATGATGGTTTGTTTTTTTAAACTGAGGGAGGAGTTGAGATGGTTTTCTGTGGTTACTGACAGGATGTCACATCTTGTATTCAACCCAGTACGTTACTTTAAAAGTAAGTGCTGTGTCTCTAAACCAGAAAACAATTCATGCTGTTTCTGTTGTCATTATCTGCATGTATCGTCACACAGAGGGTATTTGTGCAGGCTGCAGTAGTTTTCATTGCCCGCACTGCATTCTCAGGCATTGACTCAGAGGTTTTCTGTCTGGGAACTGAACTATGGGAAACACACAGGGGTATTCAAGCGGCCACATCCTTATCTGGACTTCTGTTTGAGCTCCGAGGTCAAGCGGTGACGCTGGGTAGCACACTGTCGCACCTGGCTGCAAAATAAACACAAAAATGTGAGAATTTTGAAAGTAAGTAAAGGCTTTTGAGAACAAAACTATCGCAGTTTGACTCACAGGAGATCACATGATAATATTCAGGCCAGTTAGTGGCGGTTTTGCGAAAGTGTTGAGCTGGAAATTTATCCGCAGCCAGAGTAATCTGTAAAACATGTCACAGTGGGCAGCTCTTCTCAAGGGTTTGGGCCATTTCCAAAGATCTGTTAACATTAAAACCCAAGAGCAAAGGCAAATGAATAAAATGGACTGGCACACATGCATCCACACACACACACAATGATGCAAGGCTTTGTAATTAACCATTTAAACAGAAACAGTGCTGCTTAGCAAGGGTGTGTGTTTAGGCACACATGGAGAACAGAGTGTCACGTCTAGGCACTATTAAAAAGAAGAAAGGGAACAAAAGATGACTTTACTCTATATAGGGAAAGCATAACAACTCTGACTTCAGAATCCAATATGGCTGCTCAGTGCATTAACCGTAGTGAAACAATAGTAAAACCAGTGCTATCCAACCTCTATCTATGGAAATAATACTGTGCAAAATACCACTTTTTTATGTGTTTGTATTCCAAAGGAGCAAGCATAAAAAAAGTTTCTTGCGTAGCCAGACCTTCAGACTGACAGCAGAAGATTTGGAGTCCATAGGCCAAGAACCACCCAAGATGATCGAAATTTAGAGCAACCAATCAGTTTGTTTTGTTTAGTTTAGCGTCATGTTTAGGGGCATGAAAATGCAACGTCAATGTCTCCACAATAACAGAGCGGTGTGCAATTCATTCAAGAACGTTGTGAAAGTTTACTGCAGCAATGGCACAAACAATGGCGTTGGCCATTTCCCGAAAATCTTGGAGAATTCAATCAACCAATCAGATGACAACTTCGAAATTCCTGAAGTGTTTTCCATATTGTGTGCCATATGCATCAGACATTCAGCCAACGGTCCCGCAGGCGTGATGTCTGATGCTGAAACTATCTCGGGTGTGATGTCATTTCCAGGTGCGTAAATGGAACGCAGTAAAATTATATAGTCATGTTCCAAATTGCCCACTAAACTGAAGCTGTCCTATCAGCTGGTCAATCCATTCCAAATCTATAAAATTAGGTGCTTCTCTACATTTATTTCCTCATCAAATATATAGTATTCAGAAAAACTTTACATAACAGAAGTAAAATGAGTTTAGATACTTTATTTCACTTTACATCTTTCCTGTATGAGAAGTACTCTTAGAATGCATTGCATGCTCAGTGAAAAAACATTAACTACTACCATATTTTGTTCTTGACAAATATAGGGAAAAAAAACTTGTCAATGTTACATATTTAGATGGTTGTTAGAGTATCACCAACATAATCTTATGAGAAAAATGTAACTATTTGAAATTCATATGTAACTGTAATTTTTAGGAAAAAAATAAGCATGAAGGTTGACCCCTAAAAGAGGGTGCAAACCAAGGAAATTCAATGAATACTTTCAAATGCGACTGTACAAAGTTATACAACATTTGGCAAAATGTAAATTCTGTGTTAGCTAAGCTTAATGTGAAACACTATTGTGAACTGAGTCTCTGGGAGTTTGAGTGCATGTAAAGTTTCAAATCTGCTTATTTATGTTATCTTAGGAGGTTTCATTTCAGTTAAGACATTATTTGGCAGCAGTAGCTTTTTAAAGTTTAAAAAAGAGCTGAAGCCTCAGACTCTGAATGCTTAAAGTAAAAAGTGTGCCTATTTAGTATTAAAAAAATGCTGCAGGGTTGAAATGCATTGTGGGAGCTAGGGAATGAACATGCTGATTTATTCGATTGCCCTCAGTGCCATTTCATTTCCCTTTGTCAGAGAGGCACACACACTTCTGATAGATATGTGCCTCCACTCCATCGGCTGTGACTTCAGATACAGTGTTTGGAAAATTGCCCAATCCAGTCACAGCCAACATCTTAGGGTCTCATTTGTTCCAGCTGTCCTGGGATAGCTTAAAAAAATTAATACATAAAAAAAAATATATATATGTATATGTAACCCTGGAAGACAAAATCAGTCATAAGTCGCAGGGGTATATTTGTTGTAATTGCCAACAATACATTGTATGGGTCAAAATTATCAATTTTTCTATTATGCCAAAAGTCATTAGGATATTAAATAATGATCATGTTCCATGAAAATATTTTGTAAATTTCCTACTATAAATATATTTTTGTATGTAACAAATTTTTGTATTTAACGGTTCAAAGGACTTCATTTGGACAACTTTAAAGTCGATTTTCTCAATACTTTGCACCCTCACATTTTCAAAAGAGTTCCATCTTGGCCAAATCATACAGGAATGGAAAGCTTATTTATTCAGCTTTCACATGATGTATAAATCTCAATTTAAAAAAAAAAATATTAGGGCACACACACACACACACACACACACACACAGCACAGGCGGTGTAGATAACACGATGAAGATGGATTAAGTTCTAATAGACTCTTTACACTTCATAATTTCACAGGTACAACGAAGACAGGAACATGTACACCAAATGCAACATAGACAAGACCGAACAATGCAACACAAACAGAACTGAAGTACAAGTGATAATGAGGGAGATAATGAGTTCACAGCTGAACATGAGTAACCAAGACAATAAACAACTAACTCAGACAGAAGGTGGTGAGACACACAAAGTCCAATCTAAGAGAACTATGACAGAACGCCCCCTCCCGGAAGGCTCGTCTTCATGTTGTAGAGAGGAGCCGTGGAGGATGAGGAATATCGACATGGGCAGAAGGTACAGGAGGTGGCTCTAGAGGTGGATGGCTGACCGGGAGGAGGTGGAACAAAAGAATCCAGGGTGGTGATGATGGTGTTTGGAGCCAGGGAGGAGCCTTGAGCAGAAAATGCCAGATGGTGACCCAGGCCACAGCCAGGATGGTGGACCATGGCGGAGGAGCTGGAGGGAGGAGGCTAAACTGGTGGTGAAGGCTTCAGTGCCATCTTGGGGACGAGCAAGGGCAATGAGACGAAGGAGGTGGAGCCCATGGCACAGATGGAGGGCTAATGGAGGGGAGTGATGCGGAAGACCCAGGCGGCCGTTACGGAGCCTTAGGGGTGGAGGACCGGAGGGCCAATCTGTGGTGAATGTGACGCGATGTCTGACTCGGGTGAAGTCAACGGTCCGAGGGGGCTCAGCAAAACCGAATGCTCCAGACGTTGAGGGAAGAGTGCAGGTGGAGGAATCAGGGCGACGGGTTGAGGTAGAACGATACGATCAGAAGATGGAGGTGGAGCCACGGGATCCCCATATCCTTGGGGAGGTGGCTCACAGTAGGCCTGCGATGTAACTACGTCACTGAGAGAAGGCAAAGGAGGTATAGGGAGACAACACAGGTTGAGCAGCAGACGAGGCTGAGGACTAGGGAGAAGACTAAGACTACAAGCTGGCAAGAACATTTAGAAGAGGAGGTGGGACAGGGAAGCTGGGTGGGACCAGTGAATACAATATAGAATAGTCAAGCAGATGAAGGGTTAAAGCTAGATTGTCCAGAAACTCATTCTCAGTGACGAGCAGGTGGGCAGGGCTCGTAACCAAACCCTTGACTACCATACTCCCTCGGCACAGGATGGGACAGCCGACTCATACCCATCATCAGATCCATTCCCCTCAGTCTCCAGTGTGATGTCAAGCTCGATCACTTCTCCTATAGCGTGAGCCCCAACATAGAGTCCTTCACTCCATCTTGTCTGTGGGTTTCTGGCTGGGCAGAGTGGGGTTGATGACGTAATCCATGGTGAAATCTGATCCACAGGATACCAGCACCCACTCCACAAAATCGGCGAAGCTCCCTCGAGGTCCCTCCAAGGACAACTGTGCTCGTGCGGCAGTGCTGAGACCGGCGAGCAGAAACGAGCACAGGCTGTCATCTGTGAAGGTGGTTAGAGGTACCAGATCCAGGTGTTGCTCGAGTGAACTCTTTCCCTGCTCAAGGCACAACAAAATACTATGGGGAACTTGGGAGGAAAAAAATCAAAATCAATAACAACAAATCAAATAATAAAAAAAAAAACAACACAAAACAAAAGTTTTTGCATCCATATATTCACTTTTTTCTTTTTTGGTTTGGCCTTCTGTCACACAGCACAGGCGGTGAAGATAAAATGATGAACACGGATTAAGTTCAAATAGACTCTTTACTTTACAATGCAACGCAAACAAAGTGATAACGAAGGAGATAATGAGTCCACAGCTGAACATAACGCGTAACCATGACAACAATCGACTAACTCAGGCAGAAGGGTTTTCTGACAATCGAGAAAAAAAAGTAACTCGTGCAAAGAGCAAAACATTTGGGTAAAGGGGAAAATTAAATTTCATAACTTTATATTAAGGTTGGATTTAACTTAAATCCTGTACTAGAGCGCTACTTTTGTACGTTTGAATGAATTTTTTGCTTGTGGTTTTTATTTATTTGATTATGTTTATTGTTTTCTTGTGTTTATTTCTTTTATAATGGCAGTTGTTGTTCATTTAAATATTGTTGTTCAATAAATATTATTTTATATAAATAATATGCCGTATTTGGTATTTAGAAAGGGTCAGTCAATAGTATCAGTGGCAGCAAAGACTTTCTTTATGAGTGAGTCACAACAAAGAAGTGTTCCATAGTCTTATCACACGGCTACTCGTGTGATATTGCTTTATATAAGCAATATCACAAGAGTAGCCATGTGATAAGACTCTATGGAACACTTCTTTGGTGGTTATAAGATATTTACACATAAATATATTAAAGATGTGATGATGTGATCAGTTATGACAGTATGTCTTTTTAGAATTTATTTTAAATGTAATCAAATTATTTCATGAATTTATTCAAATGATTTGATGTTTTGGCCATTTCTGGTGATTTTAATTTAGTCACCTTCTTGATCAGTCTTGATCAGAACCAGAATTTAATTGATTTTGATGAAATTCGTTCGACGTTCGACTTGATGCAAATTTGAAAAGAAACATCAATCTCTGGTTATAAGATTTTGTACTTTAGATCAGTGGGCTTCAAGCTGGGAAACTGAGTGAAAATTTTGATGCCTTAGTGTCATCCTTTTGCATTCGTGATACGCAGTGACATTTTGAAAGCTTCCTGGGAGCCTTGAACTCTCAGCGGAAGCAAGCTTATAGTGAAGCGAAATGAATTGCCTTTCCGCATTGTTCATTTTCCTTCAGGGTGTACACAAACACATAAGAATAACTGTCAATGTTATTGTTGTAGATTGATCGTCAGGCCAGTATGCAGGATACAAACAATGGTGTTCTCTGTTTTGAGGTACTTTATTTACCTTAAAAGGGTGCTATTATGCTTTTTATATTAGCAACTTTCTTGTGATGTTACTGTTCAAGCGTGAAAAAGGTCTGCAAAGTTACAAAGCACAAAGTCACTCCAAAGGTAGTTGTTCTCTATCAGCAAGTACTTTTTCTCAACTCCCTGAAACACCTTGATTGTAGTCTTGAGTTTTCTTATGGGAACGAACAAGTCACAATGTTTCTCATTTTAATAATTTGCAGGCATGTGCAAAAAAATACAGGGGCAGAGTAGTTGTGTTAATAGTACATTGAAACTTGTGGTTACGGTAAGGGCCGTGACATTTCCAAAACAAGCTCTTGACCAATCACAACACACTGCTCCAGCCGACCACTGGTCCAGCTTCATAGAGACAGGAACAGAAACAGAGCCTTACTGACAGATTGGGAAGAGAGGTGCTGCAACAAAGTCAAAAAAGTCTTTTTTAACAGTCAAGCATGAAAGCCTATTCTTAGTAGAGCCAAAAAACAAAACCAAGAGTTTGAAAAAGGGCAAAACAGATCCCATTTTACCATCCAAACTTTTAAGACTAGCCTAGCCTAGCCAACCTAGGAGTGATTTACTTCAGCTAAGAAGTCGGCACAATCGTTTGCAGTTCTTTGGAGCATAAAATGACTGCTTCATCAGCCTAAAACAGTGGCCACAAAGCTGCTCTAAACATGTGGAGCCTGAGCCTCTTGTTCAATCTGTTGGCTAATTAGCGCTGGAGTCGCTATTTGTCCAGGGACATTCAAAAGACCATTGACTGCCATGGCAACGTGAATATGTCATGATACAGGGCCTTTGTCTCTTTGCTAAAGCGTCAGTGGGACTGTCTCAATCTTAATTAGACACAGGGACGACTCAGATGCAACTTTAGATTTAGCGCTGATTGAGAGTTTAAGCCCTACGCGCACATAAAACTTGCTAAAAATAGCTAAACACATCACAGCTTTTTCACAACACATGCTCCAAGCTAATTTTCTACTCCCACCTTTTGATAAGATGTCAAACCACATTAAAAATAAGTAGACTATGAGTGGTCTCAGATCAGCCGGCAAGATTAGCATAATGCTTGCTGATTAGCCTGCTGGTTTAACTACCACAGTTACAAGATGCAATTTTGATTTTATATAACATATCAATGTGAAATATATTTGAACAGGCAAACCCTTGAGTAGATTTGTCAATCTAATCTATGAGCTTCTCCGTTCATCTGTCTCTCAGACACAATGTTTTAACGATAGAGCAAAGCTTGTCTCAGATCAGTGACCAGAATGACTCGGTGAAAGATTACAGACTGGAGATATGGCAACAATTACTGGATGACAAAAGTTCTTCCGATCACCACATTGTGTGTGTGGCCCAGATGATTTCCACATGCTGAGTCCATCTGCTGGTCGTTAGATAATGAAGTATTTACAGATCACTGCTGTAAAAGCATAAATGGAGAGTTAAGGGTGTTAAAAAATGTGCTAAAGAAATGTTAAAATACAGAAGTCACTGGAAGAAGTTACCAGTAGGATCCAGGGGGTAAAATGTCACTGGCTTTCTTTGGTAGATGTTGTAATTACACTTTTCTGGGGCCAAAAACATTCAATATTTTACTGATTTTTTTTTTGTTGTTGTTGAAAATATCACAAAAAAGCACACACATAATAAAAATATCATTGTATTATAACAGAGGACCACATTTTTAAAAGTTTTTTTAAGAGCTGCATTGTCTCTCATGATGCCACAGAGAATTATGGGAAATGGAGTTTGTTTCAAGAAACATCATGTCATCAACCAACCAAATCTGTTTTCTGCAAACCTACACAGCAATTAAATGTAACTAATTAACTATACTTATATATAAATGTAACAATTAAATATACAAACAATAGCCAATTTTTGTGTTGTTTCGAGAGTTTAACAACATTTATGAGACAGTTGTCTTAACATTTCATTGGTGATTTCAAATATGAAATTTAATCGAAAGCTTGACGAACAACTTTGGAGAATTTGACGTTTCCCCATTCAAAGAAGATAGGAGCTGCACTTGCATGCCAAAGATGGCCGCCGAGTGAATTGGCTTTTCTTAAAGGGACTTTGCTTCCAGTTCGTACTTTCCCATTGAGATGAATGTGAATGTTAACAGTCAGCTTTTTCCAGAAATATTAAAAATCCTTAACAGAAGCCATTAGGGATCTTGAATTCATATTAAATTGTCCGTGGTGGCCAGTTTTCTCTTTTAGCAAATAGTGAGTCATTCAGTTTAGTTGACAAATTTTGTTTACCGAAGCATCATTAGACGTTGTTTATTAATGGTTTCTCACACCAGACTATTTGTCCTCAGCCGGCATGCAGAGAAGAAAATAAAACGGATTTGTTTGCAAATCTGCGCATGAATCACTCAAGCATTTGGAAGCTTGTTTAATGTAGTCTTTTAATATTAAAGAACAACATTTTTTCGCAATGAGATATATTCACACTTACTGGAGTTTATCTGGTCCATTTCACAAGCTCCGGTATACACGTCAGGCAAAGCAGTCTATCTTTCTCTCTCTCCCTGTACCGTTTTATCAGCTGTTTGATGGAGTGAAGTGGCCTGAAAGCACGGCTCAGAGCTAGAAGAACCCTTCAGAAATCACTGCTCATATACAGGAAAAGAGAGAGAGAGGGGGAGAGAGAGAGAGAGAGAGAGAGAGAGAGAGAGAGAGACAGAGAGAGAGACAGAGAGAGAGACAGAGGCACAGAGACAAAGCATTCCATCCTGTCAGGTTGCCACAGTAACATCCATAATCCATGACAATGTGACCTGATAAAACAGCCCTTACTGACAGGTCTGGCAGAGACATGGTAAGATGCTAGTATCTCTTTTTTCAAAGAGAAAGGAAAGGCCTTTTCTCTGCTTCTCTGCATGACGTTTACGTTTATGGTTGCAGGCTGTCTGCAACCATAAAGTAAACAAACAAACAAATAAAAATAAATAAATAATAAATGACATATAATAACATAACAAATGGCATATAAATATATTCTAAAAATGCTGAAGTTGGGTTGAAAATGTGAAAATGGACAAACCCAGTGAGTGGTTGATTTAAATGTACGTACTGGGAAATTTTATTTAAATAATAATAATCAATAATAATCAAAGGGTGAACATTTATTAATAAGTCATTTAATAAATGCTTATCGTTTAATTCATTAAACCTATTTTCTAAATATTCACTTATTAAATATATTAATAAATGTTAATTTACAAAAATATTTGGGGGTCATTTTAAGTAAACAATACAGTAACTTTTAGACAATAGTTGATTTAAATAAAACTACCCAGCAGGTTGAGCAAGCATTTAAAAAAATAAGTATTTTACTTAAAAGAAATATATATTTGCCATTTTTATTTTATTTTATTACATTATAATAATGTACATCCTATATACATATTTTTAGTAGACCACCTGATTACCTTCCAGGTAAAAATAATATGTTGCCTTGGCGGTTTTAAATTTTTTCTTTTTATAACATACAGTCGTGGCCAAAAGTTTTGAGTTTTTTATATTCCATAAATATTAGTTTTCACAAAGTTTGCTGCTAAACTGCTTTTAGATCTTTGTTTCAGTTGTTTCTGTGATGTACTGAAATATAATTACAAGCACTTCATACGTTTCAAAGGCTTTTATCGACAATTACATGACATTTATGCAAAGAGTCAGTATTTGCAGTGTTGGTCGTTCTTTTTCAGGACCTCTGCAATTCGACTGGTCATGATCTCAATCAACTTCTGGGCCAAATCCTGACTGATAGCAACCCTATTCTTTCATAATCACTTCTTGGAGTTTGTCAGAAATTGTGGGTTTTTGTTTGTCCACCTGCCTCTTGAGGATTGACCACAAGTTCTCAATGGGATTAAGATCTGGGGAGTTTCCAGACCATGGACCCAAAATTTTTACGTTCTAGTCCCCGAGCCACTTAGTTATCACTTTTGCCTTATGGCACGGTGCTCCATCGTGCTGGAAAATGCATTTTTCTTCACCAAACTGTTGTTGGATTGTTGAAAGAAGTTGCTGTTGGAGGGTGTTTTGGTACCATTCTTTATTCATGGCTGTGTTTTTGGGCAGAATTGTGAGTGAGCCCACTTCCTTGGATGAGAAGCAACCCCACACATGAATGGTCTCAGGATGCTTTACTGTTGGCATGACACAGGACTGATGGTAGCGCTCACCTTTTCTTCTCCTGACAAGACTTTTTCCAGATGCCCCAAACAATCGGAAAGGGGCTTCATCGGAGAATATGACTTTGCCCCAGTCCTCAGCAGTCCATTCACGATACTTTCTGCAGAAGATCAATCTGTCCCTGATGGTTTTTTTTGGAGAGAAGTGGCTTCTTTGCTGCCCTTCTTGACACCAGGCCATCTTCCAAAAGTGTTCGCCTCACTGTGCGTGCAGATGCGCTCCTGCCTGCTGCCATTCCTGAGCAAGTTCTGCACTGGTGGCACTCTGATCCCGCAGCTGAATCCTCTTTAGGAGACCATCCTGGCACTTGCTGGACTTTCTTTCTTTACAAGAATTGAACCTCTTTCCTTGAAGTTGCTGATGATCCTATAAATTGTTGATTTAGGTGCAATCTTAGTAGCCACAATATCCTTGCCTGTGAAGCCATTTTTATGCAACGCAATGGTGGCTGCACGCTTTTCTTTGCAGGTCACCATGGTTAACAATGGAAGAACAATGATTTCAAACATTTCAATCAGCCCAATCAGCCTGACACAATGATCTCCAGCCTTGTGCTCGTCAACATTCTCACCTGAGTTAACAAGACGATTACTGAAATGATCTCAGCAGGTCCTTTAATGACAGCAATGAAATGCAGTGGAAAGATTTTTTTTGGGATTAAGTTCATTTTCATGGCAAAGAAGGACTATGCAATTCATCTGATCACTCTTCATAACATTCTGGAGTATATGCAAATTGCTATTATAAAAACTTAAGCAGCAACTTTTCCAATTTTCAATATTTATGTAATTCTCAAAACTTTTGGCCACGACTGTACAATATGTTTTGGTTAGATAATAATATTTTTGCTGTATGTGCAAGTGAGCTTCCAAACAAAGAAAATCCAGCCATCTGGTACAGTTACATCACACTCATTGTGATTAAAATAGAAAGATATGTGTGTGTGTGTGTGTGTGTGTGCTGATTCAAAGATTATCATACAAAGTTATGGTGCACTTTCCCACCACTTTGACACAGACGGGAAGTGACACGCTGAAATATCTCACAGTGATTCATCTTCCTCTCAGAAGTAACAGGGTTTATACACATACATCACTTCATTATATAGATGGATTTAAGACAAGTGGCCAATATTAAAGCTGAGTACAGTAATTATGATGAAGTCAGCTGTGTGCCTTACATTTTGTCTTCCAAAGCCAATTTCCTTCATTGTGGTTTTGGAAACTCATCAAGCATTTGGAAAGATTCCACAAAGAACTCCCAATGTGAAAGGTGTACAGTAAGCCCAACCATTTCTTTTTCTTTACGACGGCCATTAAACAAACATAACGACCTAATTAAAATCCTGTCATCCACTGCAGCACTTAAGAAGTTAAGCTAAAAGAAAATGAAGCCAAATGAGAATGAGCAGGTTACAGGTTAAATACTCGACTTACACCATGACACAACACCTAATTTACTATGCATTGTATCATCAATGCATAAAAAAGGAAATCTATTGGATATTATGTTATTTATATGGTAAATACTATTTATATGATTAATTGTGGCCATGGTTTTCAATATAGAGACACTTTAACGGGTCACAAAACCCCCAAAACACATTTTTTGAGATGTGAAAAGGTATGTTCAGGCTGTACATAAATGAAAACACTAAAGGCACTCATTAAATATAACCAATTGGAAATTGGCTACTTTGGTGTTTTTCTGAGCAATTTCATTCAAGGAATCTGACGCAGAAGTGCATCTGGAGTGTGTGATTGGCTGCTGGGGCTGGAACGGCACAAATCTACGTCATCCGCTTCTGAGTGCTTCTCTGCATTTATTCATGAGAACGAACTCTTTTAAACCAATCACTGCATTGTATTATGCATGATATCGCATTACAGCAGAGAATTCAAACAATATGTAACAACATGCAGGCCGCGTATGTGAGCGGTTTCTGTGCCAAACGCTGCAATGAGATTAATAATGTTCGTAACGTGGATCAAAGATAATATACGGACTGGAGTATGTGTGTTTTATGGACATATTTCACATACTCTACTGCTCTAAACATGAACCAGCACCATTTATGCACACATTTTTAATCACATCTTCATCAAATGAAATATGTGCAAAAAAGAACACTGATACAGCCAAATATCTGATCATGGATTCGATGACATGAGGAATTATAGAAGACAATGATGTAGACTGAAAATTCAAAGAACAATGGACAAAAGTAACTATGACTATGTCGTTTGTTCAGAGACTAGTGCTCTGAAATATTATTAGAACTTTTAAATGTTCTTCCGCGTTTCCCCCTCGTTCTTGGGAGTTTGTTGCCATACAGGTTTACATTTTTAAAACACATCAAGGTGCCAATAAAATCCAAAACCTCGTCTTCTCTGCGAACAATTCTTTGATGAATCTTTTCCCCTTCAGAATCAGAAGCAATTTCAAACAAATGAGTTGTTTTTATGTGATTCACAACAGCCTCCCTTGAGTGTTCAATGTTAATACGTCTGAGGTAATGAAAGTTCTTTCTACTAGTTTGTGCTTCAGTTTGACCACATTCTGCAGTTAAATAATAAATTATGGTTATGTTTTGATATAGTTCCCAAGGTTAAAATTAAGTATCGACTTATTAAAAGACTACACATTCTTGAACCATTTCCACATTTGCTATTAGTACAAGAATGCCAATTCATCATGAATAAACATGCCTGAACATGTCCATTTCGCTGCAGAAACTGGGTATGCCATATTTAAAAGGATAGATCACCCAAAAGCATGCTACCACAATGTCTTCTCTATACAGTACCTTCTACATTTGCCAAAATTCGCATACTATTGTGTACACAGTAAACTGTGTAGTATGATAGGTTTCTTTTCCAAGCAGATGTTTATGCTTAGATGTTTAGCTCTTATTTCTCTTCCTAAACAACTAATTAGCATTAGCCTCTCTCACTATACTGTAGCAGAAATGACAGAGATTTTATGGTTCTCCTTTAATATTTTTGCGAGTGGCAGAGCTGTATGTGTTGCAGTGAGGTGAAACCTGGCTAAAGAGCTTATGTCCGTCCAGCATACTGACCTCACATTACAAGCAGCATGCTGACCTGGATTTACTATTCCTGTTCTTGTCAATTACCCAAAGGAAAAGCTGACATCTGCCCTGGTCCTGTGACCCAGACACTGTCGCTGTGTCCGAAATCAGAAACTTCCCTGCTACTGTATATAGTATGCAATAAACAGTCTGACAAAAACTAGTATATCCGAATACATAGTATATAGTGAAAAGAACATTTGATAGACACTTTACTATCCCATGAGGCCCCGGGAGAGGATTTATGTATGGAAGTGAAGCAATGTAACTAACGTTGGTAGATCACCTGGCAGTAAGAATATGGTTAACTTCTATAGTATTGAAAAAGAAAAATACTATGGAAGTCAGTGGGGCCCATCAAATGTGTGATTACCTGTGATATTTCTCAAAATATCTTCTTTTGTGTTTTTTTTTTTTTGTGTGTGTAAAATTCATACAGGTTTGAAACAACTTGAGGGTGAGTAAATGATGATTGATTTATTACTATTTTTGGGTGAACTATCCCTTTAATACTCAAGATATTTTTATACTTCAGATAATGCTGATCATCAATCTCAGGAGGTCAGACAAAATTTTCTTTCAAAAGATGTGCGTGTTTGTGTATATGTGTGTGTCTTCGGGCAAGTTGACATGCTAAGGTGAGGACAAGCCAAACTGTTTTCAGTTAACAAACTGCCAATTCATCACAAGGGCCACATAATCCACCTAATCCAATTAAATTGCCGCGCCTGCGTCGTTCCTGCCAGTTTGCAAAGCTTGTTTACTACGGGACAATAATGAGACAATGTCTAAGGAGGGTAAATGTCCAAATATTACACAGCTTGAACTTAATTCTAGTGTTAAGGAAAACATTTAAATTCAACATTGTACTTTTGCAAAACTGCTATATGAGAGCATCCTTAATTATAGGTGACCATGTGTGCACGTCTATGTTTGTTTGCGCTAAGGGATTCATGTTGAACTTCACCTGTTAATCTTAGAGCTGAGCGGAAGTCTTGCGCCCGTTTCTAATTACCGCAGCAGGTGACTGAATCAAATAAAGGCTGCTCACAAATATATGACCCTTGATTCCTAGCCAAACCAATTCTCTGCTACAGATCAAACCTCTCTTCACTAAGTAGCACTATGGGCCAGCTATTGATTGGGCTATTGTGCTGCCAATCGACCTGACAGCCCTGAACGGAACATTACGGGCTTCAATACAAGAGCATAAATCTAGCAAGAGATTTAATATTTTTCATTTCATTTTTATAGCAGCATGCCACCAAACTTAAAAAAAAAAAACTTTTTGTGAAATATAGCCAGTTAGCTACCAACATGCTTGACCAAATGACATTTAACCAAGTCTTGTTAACTTGCTAACTGACTAACGACAAGTGTTAGGGAAGCTGCTTTTAAACTGTAGCTCATTAAGCTAAAAGCTAGGCTAGGCTATTCAGTCTGAAAAAGCTGTTAACTACACAAGCAACTAATAAAACATAGCTGAATACATTAAGGCTAATTAAGCTAAAAAATATGCCTGTTCTCTGAGGAGAAACAAATATTTACCTCAGATCAAGCCATATAATGTGACAAAAATAGTGATGTAGCATTTTGTTATGCTACAACTGCTACTAGCTGGAAAAAGTAGCTTGTTAATAGACAAGCTGCACAGCTTTGAAAACAGTTAGTTACTGTTACTAGTTACTGGTACTTTTAGTTAATTACTCACTAACGCTACAATTTTGCAGCTAATAAGTGTACATAAAAATTCAAATTTTAGACTTAACCCTTCCACACATAGAGGTCATTTCTTGGGTATGCATGGGTTTTGAGTGCACAGTTGCACATCAGCCACTACAGTGGACACTAGTGCATCATCCTATTCACTACCGCATGCGGCAAACCGTTGCATGTGGAGTTTTTTTTTTCTAAACCAAGATGGCTGCCGGCCAGTCAGATGCCAAGTTGTTCCAGAAAGTTATATAATTCGTTCTATCCTCCTGTAGGTAAAAAAAAAATAAAAAATACAATAAAAACATTTGTTTTAACATCAAGTAACCGCTAAGGAGTCATATCACTGTTAAATTGTCTAATTATTGATTTTAGATTGGGAGGAAACTCCACGGAGCCTGGGAAGTCACCTCGAGGCGAGAAAAAAAACGAAACAAAACAAGAATCGCAATATAAACCGTAAAAGTTTATAAACCGTGCTCACAGATTCTTAAACTGTTCCCTCAGTTTAACAAATCGCCCATAGATCAATGAAGATTTATTAAGAATTATGTGCGTCATCTCATCCATCCATTTATTTGTAATCTTCTAATCACTCTCACTTTTACAAGCCTATTGGCAAAAATCAATACAAAATAGATGAAGCTTTTCCATGACAACCTTCAGTCGGCCAAGGAGAATAAGCCATAGGATTTATTATTAATAATTTTATGTTTTATGAATGTAATCATTAGTGCCGATCCAGTGAGTGCTCATCATTTTCCGGAAATAGGATTTATTATTGATAATATTATAATACTATGAATAATACAGTTTATAAACTGTGGCAATGGATTTGTGCGGGTTTTGTTTTGTTTTTCTCCTAGAGGTGACTCTCTGGGCTCCGTACAAAAAAGAACTGCAGTATATTGAAGTAGAACTGCAGTAAAACTGCAATACCAAGTAGTTTAACTGCAGTTTAATTCAAATTTGCAGTATAATGAAGTATAGTCACAGTACAACTGCAGTAAAATGAAGTACAACTGAAAGTTGCATGAAGTATAAAAGCAGTAACACTGCAGTTGTTTTGCAGTTTTATTTTACTAGTACTTTAGATGTATTGCAGTAGTTGTACTCCAGTAAAACTACAGACATTTGAGGTTATACTGCAATACTGCAGTTTTTTCGTGTCCAAAAAACTGCATTTTTCTATATGTAACAAAAACTGTAGTATTACTTCTAAAAAATCATCTGTGATTAATCATCACTAAATTGGACATCTAGCTATATTTAAGCTACAATACTATTACTGTGACTGTTGTTTTTGAAAATACTTCATTTGCATTACGTTTTTTTTTTGGTTGCACATAAATGTATTTGTGTTATTAAAACGTAATTTGCTGTTATGTCAAAAAAGTAATCTGATTATGTAATGCACGTTACTTGTAATGTGTTACCATTTCAGATGCAGTTTGAAAACACCTAATTTTTTTATAGTTTCTGTGCTCATTATAGAGGAAAATATGCATAAGATGTGATAAAATGTGTTAAACGGATGATGAGATGATCACATTTTTATTGAAATATATAATAAAATTGTAATACATATAAAATATTAGAATACAAAATATTAAAATAGCAAATAGGATCAAATAAAAACACTATGTAATATAATATCCGACACCACTGCCCCAGATGGGGGAGTCACGTGACTTCTGGGCAGCAATAGATATGGCTGCCAACACGACAGCTTGTTTTACTGGGTTAAGTGGCTTATAGATTTTGTTAACTGGATGGTTTATCTGTGGAAGCAGACCAGACGAAACACTGCAGGTAGGAAATAAAGGACAGATTAGAAGCCTACGTGCCCAGACAGGGATGTAAGCTTCCTTTTTAATAATCACAAATAAGCCAAGTCTGCCACCGAGTGGTTAGGCATGATCATTGCAGAAGATAAAACGGCCTCGTAAACAACAATTTATATACCCTAATAGTCCACAAATTAAACAGTAATACCGTTCATGTAATTTTGAGACACCCAAACAGTTTTCAAAGAGGTTGGATGCATTTGTAATGTTTGAATGTGACAGCAGAATAGCGTCAACGCCCCCTTGTGGTCTTATGTGAAAGAAACATTTTGAACTTGGACTTCGCTGTATCAAATGTCAAGTTTTTATTTTTATCATTATTATTATTATTTTTTTAGCGTTACACAATATTTTCAAATTCAAAAGCGTATTATCAGACCTGAAGGGAATCTGAGCACTTGGCACCCGGAGAGGCGGCCGTTGCTGTGGCGCGTTGCCAGGCGATGACTCAGCGTTTTTGGCGAACCTTTCTGGCGCAGCGAGAAGTGGGAACGAAAACCCGCCGCTGCAGCGCGGCAACAGGTCATCGCCTTGGCAACAGCCAAAGCGACAGGAAGGCCAGCGAGTCTCGCTGGGTGATTTGTATGTAGAGAAAAGTTCACCTGGCTGAAAAATACTCTAAAGACTTTCTTTCAGCGCCTCACACACTATAAACGGACGCGAACGAATGTGGCCAAACATACTAAATTTTCAACCACCCGCAAACAGAACACACTTTTCATTCCTTAACCTTCAGAAGGTCAAACGATGAAATATTTGGTGTCGTAATCATTCCTGTGAAAAGGAGGCTTGTCTTTTAAAACTCAGTGTACCAACTGTTTCTTAATCTCAAATATGAAGCCTATAATTTGCATTAATTTATATTGGTTCGCTATAATCTAAATGAAAGACCCTGTGATGCTCTACAAAATAATAATAATAATAATAATAATAATAATTCAACTGTATTTTCTGCTAGAAACTATTCAAAACTCACATTTATTAATATTAAACAAGTCAAAATATGATTTCACAGGCAGGAATATATGTCCTCATATGATCTTTTAAATATTGTTTTTATTCATTTTTTCAATTCATAGATGGATATTTAAGGCCACAATATCATTAGAGTAATATAAAACAAAGATTAGTATGGTTAGAAGCTTAAGAGTGTGAAGAAAATGATGAAATAATATAAGAGCATTAAAATATGAACAATATTGAAGAATTGCACCTATAATTATATATATATATATATATATATATATATATATAATGTTTGTATATGATATATGTATTTAATGTCCCTACAACGTAAGTAAAACCAGTAAATCTTGACATTGTGGGGACCTTTTGTTGGTCCCCACAAGGAAACAAGCATATAAATCATACAGAATTATCCTTTTTGAACATCTAAAATAGCAGAACATTTTCTGTGATGGGTAGGTTTAGGGGTAGGGGTAGTGTGGGGGGACAGAATGTACAGTTTGTACAGTATAAAAACCATTACGCCTATGGAATGTCCCCATAAAACACAAAAACACAACATGTGTGTGTGTGGGTGTGTGTGTGTGTGTATGTGTTTGTGATGAATCATGATGTTTTTTTTTTTTTGTTTTTTTGTGTGAAATCACTGTGAAATCCCATTGGTCGAAAGTTTTCATAATTGCGCTTTTATGATCATGTATTCTCAACAAGACCCATTCAAAGATCACAAATGAACCAAAATATTTACTCTTGTATTTTTTTTCTTTCACTTTATTTTAGTCAAGATGTCTAAGTGATAGTAAGGAAACAGTAGTCAATGTGAGCATGTGATCTTGAGCGTGGCTGGAGCTCAGAATGGGTCTTCTGTCAGGCCATCAGTATCCCAGAGTGCACTGGGCAGCCAATCATATGGCTGACACAACGGCAGGGAGAGAACAGGTTCCTCAATCCAGCAGCCAACAAAAGCTCATTTATTCGGTCGTTTTTTACAGTGGCGATTATTCACAGCCAGACTAGGACAAACACACACACACATTTGATTTTATATCATGATGGAGACCTTGCATTAACTTTTATTGATTAGTTATTTTAAAAAAGCATCTATTTTTTCAATTTATTAAATTTAGTATTAAGTTTAACTATTAAAGGATCTCATATTTTTTAATAATAATTTTAATTTAATTTATTTTGTTTTTTATTCATTTAAATTTAATTCGATTGAATCGCCTCATTATTTTATTTGTAATAATTCATTTATTTTTTCAATTCATTTTAATTAAATTTAATATTACGTTAAACTGTTTATTTAATTTTTTAAATATATTTTAATTTAACTTGAATTAATATTAAGTTTAACTGTTAAAGGATATGCAAAAATTTTATTTGACTTATTTTATTAATTTGATTAGGTTTTTACTTACTTTACTTTGATTTATTATTAAGTTTAACCATTAAAGTGGCTTGTATTACTTTGTCATTTTTAGTCATTTAGTCATTTAGTCACTGATTTGTCATTTAGTTTTTAACATTTATTTTAATTGAATTTGTTTTAATATTAAGTTTAACTGTGAAAGGGTCTCATTGATTTATTTTATTAATTTATTTATTTAAATTTAATATTTAGTTTAAAAGGGCCTCATTATTTTATTTATTATTTTTTTAAAATTTGATTTTAATTGTTTTATTCATTATTTTATTGTTTTTTTTTATTTTTTGTGTAATTTAATTTAATATTTTTTATCATTATGGGCATTTAATATAACGTTTAAAATGGTCTAACCATTGTATTTATTTAATTAATTTAATATTTATTTAATGTATTAATTTATTAGTTTGTTTTAGTTTTTTTATTTAATAAATATACATTTTTAATTTAATAAAAGTAAATGTTCAACTGTTTAGTGATATTCGGTGGAAAAGCGAAATGGAAAAACTGACCCACACGTCTTAGCCTGGATCAAGATCACTGGTTCATCACGGCAAAACAATTCAGCACCCATAATTGAACAGTCATCTGAGGCAATCCATTGCAAATGACGCTCCCAGATTGCAATGCGATGAACAAATCAACACACGAGTACAGAGAGGGAGAGAGATGGATTATTGATTTGTTCACGGGGTGTTATATCCATCTGACCCCAGAGAAAGGCCGTCAGGACTGCAAGCCCCACACAAGATGCAGTGTTTGCTGTCAACAACAGTTTGCTTGTGCTGCCTATATGAGGCCACAAAGACACATCTATTATGGCGGAAAAAAGCCTGTCCGGCAATCGCCAACCGTCCGTCCCGCTGGGCACAAGCCAGGGAGGAGTGGGATTGGAGACTGAAGGATCGTAGTGCCCCGTGACTGCATTCCCATGCACCTCTTCATTTTAACATGGACTATGACTTCATGGCTTCTGATTTCACTGTTTATATCTAGAACAATAGTAGTAATTAGTACAACTAAATATATTATAATATTTATATCTATATATGTATCTATCTATCTAAATATATATATAATACGTGTATGTATATATATATATATATATATATATATATATATATATATATATATATATAGATAGATAGATAGATAGATAAAATATAATGCAATAAATCAAAAACATTCAAATAAACTCAAAAAAAATTCTCATTCATATCCATCTTTTCATTTTTTTATAATATTGTAACTCATGCTAATATAAGAATTAGATCATTGTTATTTATATACATTGCTATTCATATTTATATATTGTTAAAAGACTAAATATCGATATTTATGAAAGTATATTGCATTGGAATGCATCATAAATCATTTTTCTATTGCAAAACATACAAATGATAAGAATTTCTATTTTATTTTTATTGACTAACATTAAAAAAGATTGATTAATACTGTCTTGCTCATTGTTAGTTCATATTAGTTCATCAATGTTAACAAATGAACCTTATTGTAAAGTGTTGCCAGTTATTCTGTAAAAATAATCTATTAAAATGTAGAGTGCATTATGTCATTCAGCGCAATGTGAATGTGTGTGAGTGTGTTTGTCTCGGTGTCAAAGCTGTTTAATAGTCCACTGGTGTTTAGGACACACGTCTGGCCAATTCTATAACAGAAAAGGACCGGCTGATTAACATGCCACACCACTCACTTCCTCTCAAACACACTATTGTCGTCCACCGAGATGCCTGACAACAAAACACTTGTGTGCGCTTAAGGGCAACAGAACTTCCCGGAAAGATCAAAAGGAGAGCAAAAAGGGGGGAAAACATGGTGAACATATGTCCTTATGGCCTAAGTGAGAAGACGAGACAACCAATGTATAGAAAAGACAACTGTGTTTGATTTCTTTGGAAAAGACTGACAAGACAAAAGCTGCATGTCTCCAAAGAAACATCAAAAACATGCTGACAAGAAACATACTTAGTATAGTAAGTTTATGAAAGCCTACTAATTTTTTTAATGTAAAGGAAGTTTTGCATGTTAGTTAAGACATTATATGATGTAACAGATTTTTTTACTAGCTTATTTACTATGAATGTGGCCGCACAAGTGTTATACTTTGTGTGTGTGTGTGTGTGTGTGTGTTGATCTCTTTGTATCGCACTCTGAGTGTGTGTGTAGTGGAGTGAGAACAAAGTCAGAAGCTCATTGGTCAGTTGTGGTGATTGACAGGTCAGAATCTCAAAGCTACAGGCCCCTCCGTTTCAGACCTATAAATGGACTCCCATCTCACTCTGCTCCCAATCGCCTCATTCTGACAAACTCTTTGCTGGTAAGTCTATTACGTTTTTTTTTTTTTTTTTTTATCATTATAATGTTTTACAGTTTAATTTGCTCCAAGCATTCCAAACTGCAGATGAAATTGCAAAACTAACTACATAATGACTAGAAATGTGTTTGCAAAAGTGAAAGACAGAAAGAAAGTTAATGGTCCATAAAATTGCTCCAACCCTTAAACTTTTACAGCCATTTGAGGGGGAAAGTTAAACAGCTTGCAATTGGTTTTAAACATTTTCACATTTTTTGTAATTATTCCAGAAAACGCTGAAGCCAGACTACATTAAGATGTCAGACTTAGAGACCTGCCTGGGAACCATCATTGAGATCTTCCACAAATACTCGTCGAAAGAAGGCGACAAGTACAAATTAAAAAAGAGCGAACTCAAGGAGCTGCTCACGCATGAATTTCCGACTCTTACTGAGGTGATTGAAAAACTTTCACTATAATTTGTCTTGAAATTTTAAGAATATATGCTTTACAATGAAGGTTTTATGTCAGAATTGAGTTTGTGTCAGATATTTACAGTTGAGTTAGTGCTGTCAAATCAATTAATCGTGATTAATCGCGATTAGTTGCATTAACAAAAGTTTGTTAATATGTGTGTGTGTGTATATATATATATATATATAAATATATATACATACACATATACACACACACACACACACATACATAAACTTTTATGTTAGATGCGATTAATTGCGATTAATCGATTTGACAGCATCAGATTAAACATTTGAATGCTAAGCAAATGATCTATTTTCGTATTCCTGAAGTTTTCTCTTTATCTCCCCCAGCAAGTGAAAGATCAAGCAACAATGGACAGTTTGATGGAAAGCTTGGACACCGATGGCGACTCGGAGTGCGATTTTCAGGAGTTCATGACCTTCATCACCATGGTTACCATTTGTTGCCATGAGTTTTTCGAACACCACGAAGACGAATGAGTGGGATTTTTTTAAAACAAAGTTAAATTTTCCGTAGTTTAATGAGTCACAGTGCATTCCTTCTCTTAAATTTTGCTTTGTTCTTTCTCATATCATATTAGGATTGCTGTTTTGTTTGATCAGAATGTACATGCAGCTAGTAAGACAATTTGCTCGGCTTATTTGGCTAGACCCCAAACCCGTTTATAATTTATTACATAGCATG
Organism: Opsariichthys bidens; assembly: GCA_037194245.1. NCBI lineage: Eukaryota > Metazoa > Chordata > Actinopteri > Cypriniformes > Xenocyprididae > Opsariichthys > Opsariichthys bidens. Next base: position 14,385,779 of record CM074291.1, read on the forward strand.
TTTCTATTATTTTGCCTTGGCATTTTCTTTCTAAGACATGCCCATCATAAATCTCATCGAGTGAAATGCGGACCAGGTGTTGCGTTCTTGTCATTTCAATTCCAGGCTGATTGTAAAAAGTTTTTTCTGATTAGCTTCAGACTATTAGGCTGCTATTGACGTACATCGGATTGTTCCGGGGGCCTTAGACAAATCACACTGTGCTTTAAAAAGAGCCACCAAAGGGAATTATTCTTTTGAAAAAATCTCTCAAGCATATGGTATGATGTTTATGATCATCAGACATATGTTGTTAAAGGTGTTTTTCATGTCTTAAATGCCCCAAACGTTGCTATCAGATTTGAATTGTGTTTTCCGATTGTACAACATAAACCAAAAGTTAATGTCAAACAATGTCAAAACATCAGGCCTCATTCATGAAACACGAGAGCGATTTTCTGTGTAAATAATAGAAAAATCTATTTGTACACAAATTCTTATGTTGAACTGAATGCAACAGTTTACATAAGACCAATTTACACACATTTGTTTTTTTTTTTTTTTGATTGTGCGTAATGTACAAGGCCTTAAAATGAATGTTTCTTTACAAAAGTCAAAAGAAAGGCTTTCTTTACAAATAAGGTAATCATGTTTCGGAAGCCAAACTGTTAGATTTATGGAATGAAAACTAGCTAAATAAAATTGTGAACAGATGAAATTCAAGTAATGTGTGAGCAATTTTATGACACATTAATTGCATTCGTTTTAAAATTGAATATTAGTTTTAAAATAAAGATGTTCAATAAAATTTCATAATATCTATCTATCTATCTATCTATCTATCTATCTATCTATCTATCTATCTATCTATCTATCTATCTATCTATCTATCTATCTAAAGTTTAAAATCTAGCATTAGTTTTAAAATAAAGATATTCAATAAAATTCCATAATATCTATCTATCTATCTATCTATCTATCTATCTATCTATCTATCTATCTATCTATCTATCTATCTATCTATCTATCTAAAGTTTAAAATCTAGCATTAGTTTTAAAATAAAGATATTCAATAAAATTCCATAATATCTATCTATCTATCTATCTATCTATCTATCTATCTATCTATCTATCTATCTATCTATGTATCTATCTATCTATCTATCTATCTATCTATCTATCTATCTATCTATCTATCTATCTATCTATCTATCTATCTAAAGTTTAAAAATCTAGCATTAGTTTTAAAATAAAGATATTCAATAACATTTTTCTTTACCCTGTGCTTTTATTAGTCTCCAATGTATTTGTATAGCTCACAACATAATTAAGAATTCTACTATTTATTTGAAAATGTCATTTAAATGTTTTTGCGAAGAGGAACGGGCACTGACACTGGGTGTAGAATATCATTACCTTTTATAAAAACCAAGAAAAATATTACCTAAATGCTTTAGAATGACCTTCTCTTCTAGAAAAAAATAAGTACAAAATATGGACGTACACTTCCTCCGCCCGAGGATGCCTCTAAACAACTGATTGGTATTGTCCCTCATGACTTCCATTGATTTAGATGTCCCGCAGGTATTCTCATTACCGAGCACAACCCGTCAATAAGGAGACCTTCACATCCGGGTGCTAATTAACAGATCAATAGTCACGCTGCAAGACCCTGAAAGATGGTCTCACAATACCTTCTTCATCTCAAAGTATGTTTACAATAAGCAGCTTGAAAACCAGCCAGATATTTACATGCAAAATGCGAATCCAAGCAGACAAATACAAGTTTGTTTGAAGGACTTTGACCAATCACAGACTGCCGTACTGAATACTTCCGATGAGTGGCAGTGTTGTGCCGCGCTGGCACAAGTTCTCCGATCTGAGCTGTGGAAGATGTGTTGAGGTGGAGAGTGGACACAATATGATAAAGTCACTGGATTTATTTGACAATGCAATAAAGCATAAATAAATAAATAAAGAATGATAAAAATAAGTGTCCACAGTATTTCTGGAGTGAAGGATGAGTGCCTCGGGGTGATTGCTATGGCTGAGATGAACAAATGAGGCTCTCTCTCTCTCTTTGTGTGTGTGTGTGTGTGTGTGTGTTTACCCAGCTGTGTGGTCTGACTAGCATCTTTTAGCATTCTACAGTAGGTAATGTCCCATGAGGTCACTGGATGGGACACTAAGGTGGAATTTGGGAACTCTGCTCTCTACCAAGAGTCCCATAGTGGCGTTCTATCTATCCATCATCTGTAACTTGTCATCACAGCAGCAATGTTAAAAAATTATTGATCGAAACACACACACGCACAGGTTTGTTTTGCTATCAAAGTGAGGACATTCCACAGGCGTAATGGTTTTTATACTGTACAAACTGTGCATTTTATCCTTTACACTACCCCTAAACCTACCCATCACAGAAAACCTTCTGCATTTTTACATTTTTAATAAAACTTAATTGTTTAGTATGCTTTTAAAGCTATTTGAAATATGAGGACTCATGAAATGTCCTCATATTTCACGTTTACGTTCTAATACCAGTGTAATACCCAAGTCATTATACAGATTTGTGTCCTCATAAATCACAAAACACACACACACGCATATATATACGTATACATATATATATATATTTAGAAATTATGTCATCATGAGCTCTGAGCAACATTAATTTCCCTACTATCCATATTTTTCATTTTCTTTCCATCATTAGTGATTCAAGGCAGCTTTGAGAACACTTGAAAGAGAAAGAGGGGAATGCAGAGAGAGAGAGAGAGAGAGAGAGAGATGGGATTGAGTGACTGTAGTCTTGTTATATAGGCTGTTTGTGCTTGTGTCTTGAGCGAGAGATGCAGACAGAAGGCGTTTTAATGACATCTACCATCATGGATAAACACTTCTTTGATTATATAGATGCCTCGAGATGCAGCATAACTGCAAGTACCTCGCCGTGAGTGCCAGCCAGTCACTGATTGAATGTTTATGTCTATGTGTGTGTGCATACCTTCTGCAACAGTGAGTGCAAAACCTTGCTGATTTGATATACATTATCATTTGACAGTGCTAACTATAACTATTGAATGGTTGCTGCTGTTTGTTGGACTCATTCTAATGATGTTTTTATACCTACACATCTGTTAAGTAATTCCAGGTTTGTTGTTCTGCTTTGCACCGTGGCTGCATTGTCTGGCGAGCATTCATTTTCAATAATTCAACAGCCTGTCATTAATTAGTGCTTTTAAATGTTACACTTAATGTAAGGCGACAATGTATATTTTAAAGACCATGAAAAAAAAAAATATAGCACTGCATAATAAAAGCAGGTTTCGATGTGCTTCCATGTGGAATGTATGTATTAATAACTTTATTTATACCGTTCCGTTAACACTTTCACCCGTGCACTTTAAAGGCAATCAAAGGGTGACAGAAATGGAGAAGACTGAGGAGGAGGACAGCAAAATGTGGAAACGAAAAAACTAGCATTACGCCTTTCTCCTCTCTCTCTCTCTCTCAAGAAAAAAGCAGGTTTTGCATCAATACTGTTACCCTCGTATTTCCCCCCTTTTTAAAACAATAAACTATTCCATAAATCTAAATGTTTAAAATGCCACAGAAGAATACAACAAATAACCCGTTTCAAAGAATGACCCCTTTCTTTCCCCTATCTCTGCCTCTTTCTGATGTTCATTGTTTAAATGGGAAGAAAAATGGATGGGGTCTCAGAAGCGAGCAGAGATGCTTTCTTGGGGCTGCATGGATGCACATGATATGAGAAGCAAAATTAAATAAAGGCTGATTGTGTTCAGGGGATTATATTGGGGTTAGTTCTGCACGCTCGACTGGAAACATGACAGCACAAGAATAATTAGCTCACCTGCAAATATTTCTAACTCACTAACACTGGCCGACTCCAGTGACCACCCTGATGGAAGGAGGGGAGTGTGTGCGTGCATATATATGTCTGTGAGCACGTAAGAAAGAAAAAAGTAACCCCAGGAGCACGTAGACCCCAGCAGTGAGAACAGATGTCCTACCGTAACCTATAGCAGCCTGTGAGTGACCTCTATGAGAGCGGGCCGTCTTGCATTAGCACCTGCCCTTGCTCACGGGGAGGCGGAAAGGAAGTAATTTTAATTGGAGTATTACTTACGGGCCAGTGATTCATTAGGCCTTTAACCTTATTGTATGTTATGCGTTTTGGAGAACATTGGTCTATCCTGGAAAACATCTAAAGAGGTCAAATTGGAGATCAATTAATACCTATTTTACTGTAGGATGCTGATTGCTTTGTATTATTTTTTAAAAATTACCCAGCTCTCCAGCAGGCTCCTTAGAGCCCAAACGTCTGCTCCATCCGATTATTCCCCAAGCTATCTGCGTCCCCCCAGAGAACCACACCAAATGCAAAGCAGTAAGGACCTCAGGTGGGGTCTTCACCCTCCACCACAGTGATCTCCAATGGGGATATCGCTTCATAAATCTGAAATAAAAGTGCTACTTTGCTGGCATTAGTTAAAGGAGATGACTGCGATATTGTTTTCGAGATCTTTTCTGGCAGCATTTAACAAAGTATATTTGCATAGGACTTCCTTCATTCAAATTAATTCAAATTAAAACAATTTAAAATACGTGAGTTTCTACATGTGTAGAAACTCACCAAAAAATTGCATCAGTTCAAACGTCACCCTAATCCGCTTTAAAAAAAAATCTGCCCGCAGCTCACCCACACCTATAATTTTCTCTGATTTACATATCCGCACTCGACTGACACATTAAAATTATTAAAATTCTCAGTGTCAAGCATAATGATACGGTAACATATTACACTGAAATCGAAGCTCTAGTGGAAGTTCTGCCGGAAAGACTCAAATATTACGTCACTCATTAGTTTACGTCTAACCAGTCATTATCTAACACTTGGAGCAAGATTGGTACTTACACGTGTCTGAGTTCGCAGATGTTGGCGGCAAACTTCACCTCCATCCTCCCCACCACCACCACCAGGATGGTCCCAGTATCTCCCAGGGGGTCGGCTACTATTTAAATTGTGCTGGAAAACTCTTTCCTCAGAATAATTTATGATAAGTTTGTGTACATTTTAGATAAAACTGTTGTGCTATTTTGCAAGATCTTGTGTAGGTTTTTTCCCTATGTAATGTTCACTAGGAGGTGCTCTAGGGCAATTGTTTTACTTTATTGGTTTTCCCTGAAGAGATAAGCTGTTTTTAAATATGAAGAGTTCATTGCGTTTTACCGTGAAAGGAGAGTTTGTGTCTTTAAAATCAACACATTCATGATTTATCTGTCATCAGCCTGCAACCCACCCGCAATTAATTGGAAAGTTATTTTTTATTACCCGACCCATGGATATAACTGCGATCCACGCATCACCAATAGACTACAAACACATAACACACGTATAAAATGTGCATATATAGCTTCCCAGCCATATTCTACCAGTATCAACACAGGAACTCTTTCACCGTTTGATTCACTCTGATCTCAGCATTCTTACAGAGTACTTCTTACTCCCACCATACTTTTAGAGATACTACTTATTTTGTAACGGAATTTAGTTTTAAGAGTTTTTTAGGCAAGAATGTAATTGTTTAGACCTGAAATATGTGACTTTAATCATAGCGCCTATTTTACAATTCGTTTATGTAGATGCAAGCTCCAGGCTGTCAGCGGCTAATCAGTGCTCGTATACCTGCTGAGAACAGCTTGATCTCGGCCAGTGCTTCAGGGATTTGCCGCTGTCTCTTTCAATGGTTAAACATGAGGTATAATTGATTTTGGGTATATAAAACGGGCAATCTTTGGTCTTATTAATCTATTACTTGTTCCTGACGAAATCGAATGGGGCTATGTTAAATTTAATAATTTAATGTTAAGGCTATATATTACCTTTCATCGTGTAAAGCACTGCTTTCGTATAGGTAGTCGTGGCCAAATGGTGAGGGATTCGGGCTTGTAACCTGAAGGTTGCTGGTTCGATTCCCATGCCGGTGGGGATTGTGAATGAACAGCTCTCTCTCTACCTATGCTACCATGACTAAGGTGCCCTTGAACAGAGCACGAAACCCCTAATTGCTCCCCTTGTAAGTCGCTTTGGATAAAAGCGTCTGCCAAATCAATAAATGTAAATGTTGTATGTTTGACTGAATTGTACAATTGTGTTTTTTACCTATTGTCATTTATAATGACTAATGTTGTTCAATAAATATTATTTTATATAAATTTTAGTATTGAGAAAGGGTCCATTAGTGCGTAACATGGATTGAATGAAAGTTTCATTAAACATTACAAGTGAATGGGTCAGTGGCAAGAGATTTTAAATTGAAAGGGGCTTTTGTAAACAAATGACGCTGTTGCGAACTACATTTGAAAATCCAGTGTTTAGTTGGTACTGGTAAGCGATCATTGTCACATTTGTAAACACGACAGAGTTCTTCTTCCATGAGGGGGATCGGCATGGCGCCATTTTTTTCAGACAGACCATTAAAGAACGCGACGCACGTGTCTCTCGGACACCCAGTAGAACTCAACCATCCAGATGACGACTTTTGAAATTCCTGAAGTGTTTCCAGCGTGACATCTGAGGTTGAGACTATATCAGACAGGTAATGCTCGCTCGGGCGATCTCTCTCTCTCTCTCTCTCTCTCTCTCAACAACACTGTACATTTTGTATACAAATTTGTGTCCTCATAAATCACAAAAACACACACACACACACACACACACATACACACACCCACCCACACACACACACACATATCCGGCAAAATTCTCCATTATTATTTTAAAGAAGTAACTACGATTGTTTTCTGCATATCTATATCTGCATAAGATTTCCTTTATTTTAATGTTTAAATATTAAAAACCTGTCAATTAAAATTGATTAATCAAACATACTTTTTTAAAATTATTCGTCTATGTACGTGTGTAGATACAGATATTATTTCAAAGATAATATTTCAGATATTATTTCAAATATTATTTCAAAAAAGAAAGATATTATTCATTCCATTTGTACTCTTTTCTTATACACTGATACATCTTTTCCTACACCAGATTCGAATGGTCGCTGAAGGCTCGAAATAATGACGGAAAATAATCTGTCACACCGAGCAGCACAACAAGGGCCAATACTCCAAAACGTCACAACAAATTTCCCTTCATATCCAGTGTGTGCTTGAGCAGACCCACAGGACAGGCGGAAATGGGAAGCTCTTGTACCAAAATGATGTTTTCTGCATTCCATGAGTGGCTCTTCTCCGAATTCATTATGCTTTTCTGTTTCTGATATAACCGTGCCATCCCGGAGAGGAATATTTGTTTACAGCTTGCTTGACAAACAAATGCACTGTTATTTTGGACGCTGAATCTGTTTAACCCCCCGCAGTGAAGATGTGATTGTCTGTGAGTTTGACCTCGGAATCAAAGGTCTTCGTCTAATGCTGTGATTTTAACCAGAACTGTCAAGGTAAATCAACTACTTGCAGGTTTTATCCTGAAGAGAACATTTTCTTGCACCTGCAAGGGCCAAAAATTCCTTGCGAACAGTTTTTTCATTACTTTATTATTTTTTTTAACAACATTTCAGGTTTACTTCCTAGCTCTGAAGAGTTTTAAAAACAATGGTTAGATACGAAGTTTAATTGTGAAAGTAGATGTGCAATTTTCACACTTCAAATTGCAGATTTAGGTTGATCGCGTGAAAACTCAAATTCATGTTAACAAGTCGTGTACGTTCACTAACACCCTTTCTTAAAAAAAAGCACTTGTGAGCCCTGTTCAATTTTAGGCCTACATGTGCAGCATCAAAATAACTTCCATATCGTTTTCATTACTGAGTTCAAAGCACCTTGGAAGGAGATTGATGACAGTTTTATAAATGGTTTCCTCAAAAGTTTTGACATTTATTTATAACAGGAGTTTCTCTGTTGTGCCGTTCTACTGCTCGGCTTTATTGTTCTTGTGTAAGTCAGATTGGTCGAGGTCAGAAACGCCTGTAGCAATAACACAGTCCCTGGAGTCAAACCGCACTGTGACCTAATTTAAAATAGTTTGCGATTTATCCCTGAGTCAAAGCAAAGTCTGTCAGTTTTAAAGTACAATCTGTTCATCTCATCTGTATTACATTTAAAGTAATTATATGATCATGCAGAAACTTTGTTAAATACATACTCTATACAGTAATGATTTAAAACGATCTATTATTTTAAATGAATTGTTTTTAACATACAAACATATCAAAACCTATTTTGGATGGTGAAAATATTTTTGTTGAAATGTGAAAATAGAAAATTGCTTTTAAAACAAGTCTCATTCTCACAAAGATGCATTTATTAAAATACAGTAAATTGCTACAATTTATTTAAAAAAAAAATAAAACATTAATAGTATTATTATATTTATAAATATAACATAACATAGTATATTATTAATACAACATTAACATACAATATACAATATTATTGTTATTAAAAATTATTATAAATAAATAATTATAACATTGTTATTAAAATACCTATTTTAAATAATTTTTGGTGCTCAATTATAATATTCATATCAATTATATATCAATAACTGATAATAAGTTAGCAACAAATCAGCATATTAGAATGATGTCTGAAGGATTGTGTGACTGAAGACTGGAGTTATTATGCTGGATATATATTTTTAAATATATTAAAATACATAAACATATTACATACACTTTTAAATAAATTAAAAAAGAAAACAGTAGTTTCAAATTTGCAATATTACGCTTTTTACTGTATTTTTAATCAAATAAATGCAACCTTGGTGAGCAAAAGGGTACATTTATGCAACAGTGACGTACTAAAATGGAAACGTTTTTCCTTTTCATTTTTCCTCATACAGATGACAGCGTTGTCAATACAATCCCCGTTCACGCCGATCTGGGAAAAATGACTAAAATCTCTGTATTATGCTGACAGGCCAGTAGTATTCCTCCAGTACTGCAGTGGGTCTGTGTGAGATCTCTCAGCTCCCGCTGTCCACAAGACAAACATCTCAACAGTACTGTGTCCATTTACAAGACTCTCTAGGGTGACTGTGGGATGCCACAGAAAAGAACACACACACACATGCACACACACACACACACACACACACACACATACTGAGACCAGGGACAATCAAACGTGTGGCTAGATGGAGTCGAGGTTGTATTCTCTTGGGGAACCTTGTTTCTTAGGAAAGATGGTTTATTTTGTTGTCTTTCCACTTTCTTTTTCTTTTCTTTCTGCTGTCTTTTTCAAGAAGAGGGCCCTTAAATGTATTAAGCCCATCAAAGAGTCTTTCAGGAAAAATAAAAAAAAGGCACGGTCGCAAAAGGACAGGCGAGCGTTTGGCTTTGAAGAAGAGAGTATAGGGACACGGTCGATGCTGACCAAATTTGATCCCAGTAGTTACCCACAATCCTTGGCTTAAGAAGAGGGGTTTACTGGTTGGTAGATTTGTAGAGTTGAGACATTTGCCTATAGATGCAGACCAGTGTTGACAGGAGACACTCGTCAGGGAATAGTGTATATGCACTATGAAATTACACAAAAAAAAATTATTCAGTTTTGATGCAAAGGCTTGTACTCAATTTTTCCCTTATTTTTTTTATATACTTTTTTATAATAAACAACATATTGTACTTCATTGTTTTGCTCCATAGTGTTATAATCAGGGTTATAAAATAAAACTGAAACTAAAATTTGTTACATGAAAAAGAGGTTCATTTAAATAAAATAAAATATAAAAAACTTAATTCCAAAAACGTATTTCATCTACTTGCCAAGACAAGTTCTCATTTTCATTTAGTTTAACCTAACAAAATAACTAAAATAAAAATTAATACTGATTCAAAATATTAATTAAAACTGCAATAGTTTCTCAATTATACTAAAATAACAGTGGTTATAACTAACATATTCCACATATGTATTTGGGTTTTTTTTTTAACCTTTTTTATTTTTTTACTATGATTTGTATGCAGTGCTGCAACTGTTAAAAAAATCAATCAATCAATAAAATGTATTTTTTTTTACAGAATTCAATAATACTTCAATTGGTTTATATTATTAAAAACATATTTTCATTTTACAATAATACTTTTAAATGGTTTAGATTAATTATATATAAATTAGTAATATACATTTCCTATTACATAATTATACATATTCTTTTAAAAATATGACTATAATATAAAAATAAAGAGCTAAAATATTCAATTCTCTTGTTGACATCTGATACTTGATGAAGTTTTCAGTGATGTTTTATTAAGTCTCCTGAGCAGTAAAATGTTTCAAAACACGCCGATTTTGTCACAGTAACGCTACATACTTTAATGTGACTAACTCCCAGTTTTTGTCTCCAAAAAAGGAACATAAAATAGAGAAAATGAAACGAGATATCAAGGCATATAAAATCTTTTCAGATCAAAAGGAGGCCTTTTTTATCTCTGTTTCTGTACTTAAGACTAAAAAAATATAATGAATACATAAAAAAAAAAAATCTTTTCTTATTTCACACCAAAGAGTCACAAATGCACATTAAATGCTCTATTGGAATCTCATTATCAGCTTCATTTTCAAACGAGCTTTGAGAATATTAAACAGTGAATAATCAGAACTAATATAATGTAAATGCATTTATTAAAGAGGTTTACACAAAGGTTGACCCTGAGCTGATATGCACTATAAATACCAGGAGGGTGTAGGAACAGATCAAAGGAAAGCCCTGCAGACTTTATTCCAAGGCTTTCTCCAAACCTTTAAAAATTCAGCAACATGTTCTTCATGAAACCTCACTTTGATACAGATCTAGAGCTAAACGCCTATGCCAAGTCTCTTATTCTTAATAAAGCGCCTCAAACAAAGTACCAGGAGATACAGCTTCTATTTGAAAAAGTCTTGCTTCAATTAATCTTAAATTTGAGTCTTAGATCTAGTTTTTTTCATGTTTGCTTTAAAAGATACATTAGAAGACTATAGTTTTCCCATAAATAGAAAAGGCTGCTTCTTTGTTGCATATTCATCCGCTGATGTATTGTTTATTGCAATCCCTTGTGTTTCCCGTGTTTGTTGTATGTAATCAATGTTTATCAGAAAAATCCTTAGAGATATTCCGCCACATTCATAATTAATGCATATGGCATTCTTTGGAGGAGACTATCCCTACTGCTAGGGAGAGAGAACCACTCTATTCATTAAAAACTCAAACGAGGGCACATTCTTTATTGTTCTTTTACCAAAAACCCATGTCAAGGCCACCAAAGCGTTTTTTCCTGAGGCTAGCAATTTGAATTTTCAATTTATAACCCCAGCCATGGGAGGAGGAGTTGACCGTCTATTTCACGGGGAGCGCTGGATGTTTTTACCAGTCGCAGAGAGTTGAAGAATGTTCAACTTTGTTTAAAACGCAGCGCTCAGTTTTTACCCAGCCGTCCAATCACAGTGGAGGAGAGACGGGACAAATACCACACCGATCAACCGTCACATTGATAACGAACGACAGCAGGAAGTACATCTCGTCATCCAAAACTAGTGCCAGAGCAAGTTGACATTTTTATATTCAGAAACAAACTATTTGCAAAATCAGATACTAGCAACAGTTCCGCAGATATTGCATATCATAGCACATATAGCGTCTCAATTGAAAAAAAAAACAAAGAAACAAACAAAAAAACATTGCACCGCTGAAGCGCTCTCCGCAGCAAGGCACATTTTTAGCTACAAATGCTTTAGTGGACACACGGCTTAATAGTTAAAACGATAACTTTTAGCACTTTAGAACTAAACAGGCTGTTTTATTACTGTAGTTTTAATATGTCTGTATAAATTACCTTTTTTATGACTCAGAACACTTTCTCAATGCATAACAATGCCTGACAACCACCTACAACATCCAAGGTACTGCATAAAACAGCAGTAACAATCACAAAGAAATCAATAGAAACTACATAACAATCCCCTGGCAACCACCCACAACATTTTTTAAAAACTGCATTGCAATGCACTAAACTTTTTTGGAGCACACTAACAATTGCATACCAACAACCTGGAAAGCACTCACAACATTATTAGAAAGATACAACAACAAACTAAAACCACTCTAAACATATTAGCAGACACATAGAAACACCCTGGCAACCACCCACAACATTATAAGAATTGCATAGCAATATTTAGAACACATTAACAACCTCATAGCAACACCCTGACAACCACTCATAACACCATTATAGCAGATTTCTAAACTCAGAACGGACTCAAAACTACATAGCAACGCCCTGACAACCACTCATGATACTGCATTAGTGAAGTGCTACCGTTATAGCAGATTCAAAACTACCATGACAGCTATCCAAAACACTCTCAGGACCACAAATCAACATACTAATAATATTCAGATCACATTATTAACTGCATAGCAATGCCCTGGCAACCACCCACAAGACAAAACCAAACCAGGAATAAACATGCAAGCAATGTTCTACATAGGAACATAAGCATAACAATGTAATAAAAATATTACAAACTCGTTACCATCTGCATAGCAACACCCTGGAACCCCCCCACAAGATTTTAGGAACTACACAGAAAGGTACTAAAATAATCCTAATACATTAGCAAATACATAGCAACACCCTGGCAAGTACTCCCAACACTCAAGGGCCCTGTTTGCACCTGATGTTCAGTTTTGATCAATCAGATCTCAAGTAGACAAGGAAGACATGCCCGTATACACCTGGTATTTTGATGCATTTCTTTTGTCCACTTTCAACCACTTTTGCCCTGATCTCATCGAGGAGAGGGTCTATGGGCAGGTAAATGTGAGGCTTTTTCAGATCTTTCGATCTAACGGACAAAATAAGCTTGAACAATTTACACATGAACGCACCTGGAGACTGTGGAAAAACACACAGAGAGCAGCAGCTTTTGTTTCTGCTCTGATAGCCGCAAAGACCACACTGAACACTGTAAGTGTGTCTTAGAAACCAGGAATGGAGAGAGAATATTGGTATGATCTTCAAACCAAACTTGGGTCTCCTCCCAACAAAGTTTAAATACTGCCTGGCTAGCCTGCTTCCCATAACGGTTACACGTTAGGTCAGTAAATAATCTCCCCAAATGTGCTGTTCCAGATTTCCCCCTACGAAGGGAGAAGCCCCACAAATGACTGGTGAGAATCTGCCCTATTAGCTTAGCTTAGTGGTACACAGTCCACCAAGTTTATCTCCTCGCCAGAGCATTTGACAGCAGAATTCAAGAAATTTATTCTCATTAAAGCTACTAAATTTATTTAATCAGGAGCAGTGAGTGATTTTCTGTTTTTCTTTTGCTGTTTGGTTCATATTAACAGCGTATACAGCAGTAGGTACTTTATTACGCTGCTGTTACTGTAATACACAGATCTAATGTACACATGCGATTTCTTTCTCTGCTTTTTACGTTCAAAGATAGCATTTGTGAACGCTGTGTTTTTGACCTTGTGTGTATTTGACAGTTTAATTTTAATAAGATAAACTGTCTTAAATGCTGTCTGTGTGCGTGCTTTGGATGTATGCACTCAGAAAACCAGATATAACTTTCATGATGACGGTGAACTGCAATGTAATGTGAGCATGGCCGCATTCGAGATGGTAATCAAAACCAAAGATGATTGGATTTTGGCAGATTATTCGAGCTGCACAGGCTCCACCCTCTTCTGGAAAGTGGGCTGGGGAGCAGCAGCTTATTTGCATTTAAAGATACATGCACGAAAACAATGTTTTCCTTCCATTAAAAAATGCATACAACATACTATGATAAATTATCAGTGGGGTATTTTGAGCTGAAACTTCACAGACACATTCTGGGCACACTGAGCCGTATATTATGTATTGTAAAAAGGGGCATAATAGGTCTCCTTTAATATCAGGTGTAAACAGGGCCTAGTAATGCGCTATAAAGCGCTGAAAAGGCTAAAATCCAGTGTCAAATCTTTCTGTGGGGGCATTTGGAAATATTCTTAGATACTGTGACGGTACATCAAACTCTTGTTTCAAAATAAAGCAAAATATCTATGATATGTCCGTATGTATATCATGATTATAATGCTGCATTTTTCTCTTCATAATGCACTCTAGTTTTGCTCAAGTTTCTCTGCCTTAACACAAGCCTCTCTGTCTGCAGTGCCATGCCTCCATATTGGATTTTAGAGGTTATCAATCTCCATCTACAAGTAACGTCTCAGATTAATGACCTCACTATCCTGCTGTCCCTCTCTGATTACCTCACCACAGCCACCGATAACAGAGACATTTGGACGTGAGGGAAATGGAGCCCAGGCCCATCATGTCTTTAGTAATGATGAAACAAAACAATAGCATGAGAAATAAAATGAGAGATGGGAAAGAAAATGGGAAGTTGGAAGCCTCTCGAGGGACCCGTGATGTAATTCTGTCCCAATGAGCACATCCAAGGGATTCATTTAGCAGGTTTGCTTAAATACCCGCAAAATAAAAAATTAACTAAACACGCTGGGCTCGTTTTGTGAAGAGCTTAATTACCGTTATGTTTCATTTCTGGATGACTCTACAGCTGTTTGAACTCATTTCGTTGAGGAAAGGAGGGAAATGCCTCTTATGTAAAAAAGATAAAATGGCATTCGCAATGTGTTTAACCTCAGTAATGTGACATATTGAAACGAAAAATTTGATTGGAAATAATTAAGGTGAGACTTGAGTTTATCCATTGGGATTTGCTCGGATCATACAGAGCAGGATGTGATTTTACATGATTCATTTCAGAGGTTGATAAAATCAAAGGAATCTCTTTAAACTTTGCTATAAACTTGCAGTGGAGTGCAGTGAAAGCAAACCTTAGATGGACGCAGATCTGCCAGCCTCATTCCTCCGGTTGTCCGTAGGCAGGGGCAGATGTCTTCACGGAGCAGGAGTTCACTAGCGATGTTCAAGGACTGATGTGACATGTTGGCAGCAATCATGATGTGGGATTTACCACCATCAGAATTGGTTGTATCAAGTGGAAGCAATCAGAATCCACGCCACTCAAGGTCTAACAGTTTTTGTTTTTTTTCCCCCACATGGGTCCGGCATCGAGAAAGGCTGCAGTCTAGACTAAACCAATGGAGTTAAATTTACACAGAAATTATGGCTGATCTGACCTCTGCTGAAATTACTTTAAAATAAATGAATGAATAAATAAATAAATACATTTACGTTATTGCAATGAGATGCAGAATCTGATTACACCAAGTGCAACATGTTCCAGGATCAACATCTTTGTTGATCCTGGAACATCATTCCAATCAACCAATCAGATGTGAGGGACAAGTTTACAGTTTATGTCAAGTAGGCTTACAATCAGGGTTTGGTGCTTCTATATAAATGTTATTCACCTATCGCTTCCCTCTGATTTTAGGGATAACTTATGGGTAAGATAAAGCTTAGGGGTAGGGATAGTTTAAATTTTCACCGGAATGTTGTTCCAGGATCAACAAAATATGTTGATCCAGGAATACATCTAACTCGGCAAAATTGCATAGCCATAGACAATACATTGATTATTTCCATTTCATTGGAAAATAAGCCTATCACTGACCCTCAGTCCACAGCAATCCATTTAATAGAGTTTGTCAATCTGTCAGGAGCAGACTTAGGGGCCGTTTAAAAAACCCAGCTGAAACGTGATAGAATGGAACAGAATCACAACATTTGGTTAGATTTATGCTTAAAGCAAGTTCAAACTTTTTGTCAACTTTGGAAAAATTCAAGATATA
Organism: Opsariichthys bidens; assembly: GCA_037194245.1. Taxonomy (NCBI): domain Eukaryota; kingdom Metazoa; phylum Chordata; class Actinopteri; order Cypriniformes; family Xenocyprididae; genus Opsariichthys; species Opsariichthys bidens. The sequence goes on from CM074291.1 coordinate 14,401,566, forward strand.
TTCTCTCAAAACATGTATTTGCGCAATTTTGCTTTTCAATGAAATTTTAATATTGTAAGGACGTTAAGATCTTTTTACTGGAAAACAAAATTGTCAAGAGCAAATTGGCGCAAAAAAACACCTCCTATGTCGTGTGGCTTGATCAAGTACATCTAAGGCAAGACATTAAGGTGGTAGTTCAAACATAAATTGCTATTATATAGCAAAATGTTAATAGAATTTTATGGACCATAATTAATTGCGTTAATTTTTAGCATTTTATTTTCTTAATAATTCACCAAAATGTTAAAGTGACAGCCATAACAGAAATATTTTTGAAATGCAACATGACATGAATTAATTTACCAAGCCTATAGGATTTTGAACCCTGATGGATGACAAGATTTCCATTACAATATGATGCAATTGCTTGGATCCAAAAGCTTGGATTTCTTCATCATTCCGAGCCTCTATAAACTGTGTTAACGACACAATACTTTCTAATCTCCTCCACACCACTCTGAATGAAAGGGCACAGTTTGAGTCCTGACCGGCTGTTTGCACAGCCACTCACCAGGTCTCAATGTCTCAGATATCACAAATGGCAAACAAGATATTCTGCCTTCAATATTACACACTTAGAAAACAGCTGAAATTTTACCATTTATTATTAAGGAAAGTTGTTGAAATATATGTTCATTTATGTGCAATCTTTAGATTGGATCTGTAAGTACATCTCACTGTGAGAACAGAGTGTTTCTTCCTTCTCAATTTCCCTCCTGCTGAGCGCACGGCTTTGAGGAGTGACTTAACTGAGATAGTTGCTAAAGCCCGTTTTCACCGAAATTCACGTTTTGATCTTCAGTCTTATTGTCTGATGAGTCATGTAATGACGAATATTGAAGTAATTGTGCAATTATCACTTATACGGGCCCTAAAATTGTTGTCACTATTGAAATGGCATTGCATTAGATATAAATATCAAGCTGAGTTGCAAGAACTAACTTAATTATGTGTAAAATTCAATATTGCATTTCAACAGCTGGTCCCAAGGTGACTTTTATTGGATGGAAGAAGCCAGTTCATCACATACAAACTACATCCAAAAAGTGCCCAAATAATTTTTAGGGCAGCTGTAAGTAAAAATAGCACCGCTATACACAGTAGATCACATTTGCAGTAAATCTGTGAGGTCTATTTCCTGCTACATTATTTCAGCATCTCTGAACATCTGTGGGATTGACTTCACAGACATTTCCCTTTGAGTAGCCTATATCGAGTAGTCGTTTATGAACGTCTGTAAAACCCATGCTGAGAGGACTATTAGGTCTGAAATAGCACTCAGTAGGATAATAATGGCTAATAATGTTGTCTGTCCCAGTTCCAGAAATTTACCAGAATGATGGACGTGGAGGCCATTTATTGTCCCATGAATCCACTCAGCAGGTGTAATTTTGACAATTTCTAAAGACTGGAGGCACATTTCCTGCTGTCACCTGGATTTCTGCATTTATGTTTTTGTGGAGCAAGTACTACTAATTTTGACAGCATAGTGGGGAAAATGTCACCCTTCATAAGGAGGGTGTTCGATGTGTTCTGCAGCTTTTAAGTCAACATTCATATAGCGTTATGTTAGATGTTTATTTGCTAAGGATATTTCAATGTAACAATAAGCTTCAGCACAGCGCCGCTGATCCGAAACTGTGCAAACTCATCTTAACATATCGGCTAAAGGTAGGGTAGGCAATGTACGCAAATGATACAGTATCCTATCTGCCTGTCCACATATGTATTTCCATACCTCCATCCACGCAGGCATCACACGTCATCAGTGCGTTCAGTAAGGCTATGCAGGTGTAGACACGCATTCACCGAATGCTGCAAACAAACAGCAGCTGCCTTTTACAGGTCTTCCTGAACTAAAACAACAAACTTATGTAGCGTTCACGCCATCTCGTCACCGTAATTACAAGATGGCTACCCGTGATGTTCTACCTGGAGCTGTTGACATCCTCAGACTTGGATTTATGTGTTTCTATGGCAACACAATCAATGCTGAAATGAATCTTCTCATCATATCACTTAAAAAAGAATGTACATTTAACACAGACGTGTAGTAGTAAGGCTGGAAATCAGTAGCAGGTGCACTGTCAAACATCTGAACCATGAGGTTTCACTGAATTCTCACAATATACATATTTTTGTTGATTATGGGAAATGAGACTGGGATCTTCAGTGAAGAACACTCACTCCTTTATATTCCCGCAATCTGTAGGTAACACTCTGACTTTATTCCATGACTAACAGCTTGTAACAGTATAATCAGCAGTTCAAACTTTGTAAATCATCACTTTTGGGTCCAAAGATGTAACAAAGAACTAAAGTTTTAAGGTTAAACATTGGAATAGTGACAATAAAGGTTTCACAAGAAACATAACGAGTAAAAAGATATTTAGTTGTACAAAGAAAGTTGCTAAATCTGCAGCTAACAATTTTTACATTTTAATTTTACTCAAAAATGCCCACTATGGACACCATTACCAATCGTTGTCCCCTCAAATAGTGCCCTATTTAAGGGTATAGGGGGCGGTTTCGGCCCTAGAGACGGCAACAACAAGAGAGGCCAGCGTGTTCTCGTACGCCATCAAATGCTATATACTTAAAAAGGCTAGGCATTTGGCTGCACTTACATGCTATGCATTTGAGTCAAAACTGAAGTATACTTTGGGTTTTGCGCATTTAAATACTAACATATTAAAAGTGTGCTTTGCTCTTTTGTTGAAGTGATGTAAACAAACCTCAACAGGTTTACACAAGGCAGAGACAAAGTTACCTCAAATGCCTTTTAACAGTGTTTAGGTATTTAGCTATGAACACGCTAACTTTAGCTAATTTCCTTTTTCTCAATGTCAGAAGCTAATCTGAAATAGAAAACAGGTCATAGAAGAACCCACACATGAAAGTATGTGAAATTAGGCTAGCATAACATGAAGCATTTGTGTTGACATACTAGTAGAGAAACATACTTCCTTCGCGGTGTAGTAATCTAGCTGCTAAAAGCATTTGGCTATTCTCTTTTTCACGTTGTTGATCTGACGGGCCATATTAAGCCTAAACTTGTCTGATCCTTTCACCACATCCTATGTATCTCTTTAAACACAAATCATCATATTGCAAACACTACAATCAAATGTGATGAATGGCGTTCATGGTCATCCCTTACAAAAAATAACTGCAGTATATTGAAGTAGAATTGCAGTAAAACTGCAGTACCAAGTAGTATAACTGCAGTTTAATTAAGCACAACCATAGATTTGCAGTATAACAAAGTATTGTCACAGTACAACTGCAGAACATTGAAGTTCAACAGCAGTAAAACTGTAGTAGCTATAAGTACAGCTGCAGTAAAATGAAGTACAACTGAAAGTTGTACAATATAATGAAGTATAAAAACAGTATAACTGCAGTTCAGTGATACTGAAATGCCTGTATAAACCTTCCACTCATACTACATTACTCCAGCTGTGGTACAGTAGTACTGTGCAGAAAGTAAAAGCTGTGGACCCCTACCATGGAACATTAACCCATATGCTAGTTTTTTGTTTTTTTAAGTTGTCTTAATCTAAATGGCATGAGATTTGGTGACTCAATTAAATTTGTCAAATAAAATCACTAAATCAGCCACAACACAAAACACAAAAATGAAGTGGTAATAATATAACCATTTACATGGTTTGCATTTACATGGCGTTCTCACAATTCATAGAGGGTAAGCATACACAATGACATTTTACTAAATTTGTACAAAAGATTCAACCATAAAAATTAGTTTCCCGAAGCATTCATTTCCTCCTCCTCACATATTACACTAAGATAAGGTTACAATAAATCTGATCTAATTCATATGTATTTGGTAATGGCGGAGTTTGAGATATTCACTGTTGCTTTGTATCTTAATTCATTATATTGCAGATGTGTGAAAATAAAACTTAATATTCTGGATATTATGGTTGTATTTGTACAGCATTTTATTCGTATTTTATTAGTATTTATTAGTACTATGTTAGTAATGTAATTGTACTTTAGTTGTATTCTGTATTGCAGTACTACTGCAACTGTATGGCATTATTATTTTACTTCAGCTGTAATGCAGTAATACTGCAGTTGTATTGCAGTTTTATTTTACTAGTACTTTAGATGTATTGCAGTATAGTTGTACTCCAGTAAAACCGTGTCCAAAAAACTGCATTTTTCTATATGTAACAAAAACTGTAGTATTACTTCTAAAAAACTGCAGTCATCTTTTGTAAGGGATTATTTATACCTTAGCATGATGCTGCAGTTCCTATTTTGGCAAATTTAACAGTGATCTGGCATTCGTTACGGCTCCATTTTAGTATGTAACTGCCATGGTTTCACCATCCAATCTATTTCCTGTCCTTCAATTTTTCTTGCTGAATATCTAGTATAAGACAGAGACACATCACATTTACAGTAACTTTAATGGGCAGCTTGCTACATCTTACAACACGCTTTAATTATTAACAATTATCCAACAACCTGAGCAAATGGACTATCATCATTATACTAAATGTATTAAATGTATTATAGCATCATTATACTAAATGTGCTTATGCACGTACTTGCACAGACACCACACTGGTTCTAGCAGGTCACCGCATTGAGTTAATTAATCTGTTTATCGTGTGTCCATTAAACATTTCTTATATCACATTCGGAACTCATTTTGAGGTCCAGGGACAACAGACGCACACATTCGCACACATGGAACCTGAAACCTCTCCCCGTGGAGAGTTTTCTTTCTGATATCCCTTCATTATGGCTTGTCATTATCACCTTGAATCAGCAGTAAATACTTTTCTACTGAGATATGCACTTTAATTATGTTTTGAAAGGCCCTTTTAGTCTTATTGTGAGTCGTCTACACTACATTTTACTGAACTGCTCCTAAAGCACAGGAATATTTTAAATACTCAGCTTGTTAGAATGACAGTGATTTTCTAGGTGGGGAAATTATCTTGCTTCCAAATCAGCAGGTTTGGATGAGCTGTACTTGTTATGTAAAGGGAAGATTTGAATTTAATGACCAAAGAACATCTCCTTTTTCTAGATTGGATGACAATCATAAGTTTTGGTCTTCTCATCAAGTGTAAAAATGACATGTGAGAGAGGAGTGGAGAAAAAGGGTGTGAATCATTCCATTTAATACGTGACCCCTGCTTCAATAATTTCCAAGCGTGTTGAAATCATTCATCATTTTGTGCCTTTTAGAACACGGAATCAAATTCCACCCTTGAGTAAACTCTACAGAGCCTGGGCTGCTTTGCATTTTATGATCCTCTGTCTCTTGCAAGCACAGGTGGAAGGCACATATTTCAACCTGAAAGCCTGAGACATGAGAAGAGACACAGCGGTGAATAAGCTCTGAATTAAATGGATTTTTAAAGGGGTCATGACATGAGAAATCAAATTTGCCTTGATCTTTTGATATAAGAGGTCTTTGTACCATTAAACATCCTGTAAGTTTCATAGTTTAACTATAATGTCTTCCTCATTATAAACAAAACATTTATTTAATCAAGCTTGAAAAACAGCTCCTTTTGGACATTGCGGGATCTGTGACGTCACACGGGCAAATACATTTGCATATACCTCCAAAGCAAGACATCGATGAATAGTTTTACATCATTGTACAATAGGTCCCACCTACTGGCATTCTGTCACCTAACAGCTGACAATGCCGAAACAGGATGTGAGCGTCATATCAAAAGCAAATATAGCCTGTTATAATCACTGATTGCATATGCACTGGATACAGTACCGATGTGCGCTCAGTTTCAGACATACTCCACGTACTTGAGTCCGCCAACAACAGGAAAAAATGGAAGACTGAAAGAACCTTTGCTTTGATGCATTCAGGATAAACAGCTCGTCTGCATCTCTTTACAGACTTCAGAAGGATATCAGCATTGTAAAAAAGTGGACGGTTTATATTAATGGCATCCTAAATCATGTTAAAGGATTATGTTTGTTCGGAGCATTTTGTTCTACCAACAAGGCACAGCATAACGGGGAGTTTACAAAGAAACTTTTGTTGAAAGATGAGGTAGTCAACTATATTGGATCTGATAGCAGCTGCATCACAAACCATAAATAAATGATTTTATAACTCTGTAAATGATGGTTTTATATTGATAATGTTTTAAAGAAAAAAGTAATTGTTTGCAATAGCAAGTGAGAGTCGATACTGTTTTCTATGCAATTATGTTAGCCTATCATAACATATATATATATATATATATATATATATATATATATATATATATATATATATATATATATATATATATACATACATATATACATATAGGTTTTTATGGTGCAAAACTTGTGAATGGTGCAAAACTAAAGAAAACAAACTTTAATACATCAAACCGCTGATCAAGCATGTATTTATTATTTATCAGCAATAATGAAATATAATATATAGCCTATTGTATGAAATATAATAGGATTTACATGGATCAAATATACAAAAGCAGCCATGTTGAGTTGTAAAATGTGTGGGAGGTGAATATTTTTTTTTTTGCAGTAAATATGTTCTTACTTGCAAAAATGTGGAGATATCAAAGATTTCTACATGGGTTATTTTTGACCCATGTGCAAAATTGACGTAGAAATACAAAAACTGGGTTTGTTTATAAATTAATAAAGGAGAAATAAACATCATGATATCTGGAAATCAAAAACAAGTTATATAATGAATACCGGAAGAAATAAATGATAAAATACATTTCTTTCAAAGATTCAGCAAAGAATCACTTAGCCATGATTGAAATTACTAAGGGAATGAATACGAGTCATTTTTGACCCATGTTGTGCATTAGAAGAGGTTTGCTTAGCTTGCGCATCAAAGGGTTACAGACATTTTTATTTATTTAAGTTTGGATTCGGTTCAATGTTTTTTGAAATTATCTTCATATCAAGTCATATCAAATGGTCTAATACCTTTTATATTAAATAAAACACTATTAACTCAATATATTTTATTAACTAAAAAGGCCTTGAGTAAAACCCCAAAAAGGTCAAAATCAGGTGTTGTAATAAAACATCAAAGCCTAATCTTATTTCTGTAATATCAAACATGGCCAGTACTGACCACTCCTGCTGTGCTTTTCATTGGCAGAAATAATTGCATTAAATCAAGGCCACAAGCAAAAACCTTTTAGCACTCTGCATTGAGCCTCCATACAGCATCCATCCATTACTCTCATGTCCAGTCGAACCAAAACGAAACAGCAGGCGTATTTAATATTTACAGGCTACGATGAACTTTTAAAGGGCTTGAACAACTCTAAATGCACAGATGAGGCCTGCTGCAATATTAATGCTGTTCAGAATGAAAACACACAGCGTGATACCACTCTCATTTGTTGAGCGGGATGGGAAGAGCATGACCGTTTAGAGCAAACAGAGCTCTGTGAATACCACAGATGAACGCATAGCCCATCAGTAATAAGACACACGAGACTTGTATTTCTATCATATAGACAGACAACATGAAAATGGATCTGTAATGGTCCGCAATGAATCAAATATATTGAGCAAGATAAATAAAGTAGTGTCTTTTTAGCGTTTTACACAAATAGGAATCAATAAATTGCTTGATGTTAGTTATAAACTCTCCCATTTGAAAGGAAAATGAATTTACTTTAATATCTCAAGTGTTTCTCCAATAACAGTACAGGACAGTATCAACTCTTACGGAAGATTATTCTTCTGGCCAATAAGAAAAATTCTCCTGTTGTATAGAACTAACAGTACAAAAGCATGTAGCAAAAATCAAAACATTTAAATGACTTTGGATCTGTGAGCAAAGACAATCAAGTGTGGATATAATAGATTTTAATAAATAAAACTACGAATACATACAGAATAATGAAAAGTAAAGAGAGAAAAAGAGAGACAATCTTTACACAAACTTTACCAACAGTTAGCCTTTGGGAACCAGCAGAGAAATCAAATCACCTTAAAACAGGGGCAAATAAGCTTAAAACGCATCTATAGATTGATAGAATAATATACTTGCATTGGTGTTTGGTGCTGAGCAAGAGTGGAAGCACGTGTGTGAGGATTCTCTGTGTGTTTGGGAGCTGGAGAGTTCGTTGGATTCTTCCAGAGATCGTGTCGTTTGAAAAAAGTTAACTTCAAAGCACATTTTGTCGGTAAAGTCAGGAACATGTCCGTAAAGATACTTTAGTGTACAATGTGTGTCTTTTAAGAACAGGTCAACACACTCCCACTGCTGGCACCAATCGTAAGCATCAACTTAAGTCTCTCCTTGTCTTTTTTTACAGCCAAATGTGCACGTTAATGATGGTCTCAAAATTGGTACAATTTAACAGTGATGTACTATACACCATTAGTTAAGGCATAAAGAGTGGATCATTTTGACACCAAATAGATGAGGTTTATAACATTAAAATAGTGGTACATATACTTAAACTTGGATATCAGTAGTTAAAATAACCCTAACATATCTAAAGAATCATAAATATCCTAAACAACAAAGGAATGTTGCGTAATTGTTCTGGTGCAACTTAACACAATCAACAAGGTGGTTTTTTCAAAGTTATTTTTGGACAAAACCAGCAACACTTGTGATGTCAAGGGGTCAAAACAAACAAAAGATGAAAGCCTAATATTGTTTTATTTTGCCATCGCATTTCAGCGCAAGACTTCATCAGGGTTCAAAAGGTTACAGGTATACATTGGTTCCTTTAAATACAAACAAGGACATAATAATATAACACAGGGACATGCATACCTTTGATGGGCAAGGCTTATACAGTCTCAGGCAAACAGGTTTACACGCTATGGGCATGCTGCAAGCCTACCAGGCAGACCTGCTATGAGACCTTGATGAGGGTGGGGGGTATTGGCCCTGATGTCGGGCCACAGATCTTTCTCTCCGTGCCACCAAGGCACAGCCATGGAGAGACACCTGTGGTTAAATCTGAGTGCTAGAGGAAAAAGAGAAAAACTTCTTTATGGATGCACCACTATTGCCTCCTGTCCTCTTCTGTGACGCAGTCAATACTGTCGTTGTGAGGTTTTGGGAGGCCAATATGCAAGCACTTGCATTCCAGAAGCTCTCTCCCTGCCGCTCTCAGGGGCTGCTGAGCGGGAGCAGCCCCAAACAAAAACAGAGCATTGCTACCCAAGCTCCCCCCAGAAAAAAGGGGGATTGGGGAGGCGCTCTCAACCGCAGCCTTTGAGGGGTAAGACTGATCCAAGGTCCGTTGTCATCGTCAAAAAGGCTACGGGGAGTGGCCCTGACGTTAGTGGTGCCAGAGCTCTTAGGGTTAGTTCCCTCTGAAGGGAAGTGGTTGACACCTCATTATACAATTCCCAATTCCCTTTAGTGCCCTCAGGGGGCCGTTCAGCCAACCCTGCCACCTCGTATGCTTCAGGTCGCAGCGCTCTCCAGCAAGCATATATCCCAGTGTTCTTTTGGGAACATAGTGGCGCTAGGATGCTTTCCCCCTCTCAGAGCTACCAATACGGTTGTTTGCTGCTGGTTTGCCGCTTCAGGACATCGGATTGGTTGCTTGAAAAATACCAGAGGCCAATCTGGAGAGACTGGTTCCCTTAGTAGAATATCTGACAGTGTTAAGGCTGCTGCTAAATATTTCTCGTTGGGTCCTGTACATAATCGAAAAGGGTTCGAGTCTGTTATTTATGTTGGTTCTGCCCACAGTGGTGGGCCCTGAGCAGGCCCTGGGTATGAAACAAGAGGCAAGAACTTTGTTGGAGAATTGAGCCATAGAAAGTGTACTTCCTCCAGACAAAGAAACCATTTTCTACAGCTGTCATTTTATCGTTTCAAAGAAGGATGGGGGGGTTGCATCCCATTTTGGATCTGCGACAACTGAACCAGTCAGTCATGCAGCTCAAGTTGAAAATCAAAATGATAACCTTGAGACAAATCATATCACAGATTATATGTCATGATAGATCTCAAAGGACACATACTTCCATGTATCCATCCTTCCACAACACAGGAAGTTCCTGAGGTTCGCTCTCGGGGGTGAAGCATAGACGTTTTATTATTCTAATTCATATGCTACATTAGATAAAAGAGTCTTTTTGAATAAATATAACATGTGGCACAAGGTGGATCATTTGAGAAATGTTTCAGACATTTCATCTCTACACTGCTCTCCAGTCTACAAAGTGTATTATAAAGCTGCTTTCCATCCCCCTTGACTGAAAACATTTGTCCGTGTAGTCCATTTTGCTAAATAAGTTCTCAGTGTGGTGACTAATCTTTGGATTCAGACACTTTCCAAACCCTTCCGAGACTCTGTGGAATGAAGTTGTTTTGTGCAACGGTCCACAATCATAATCGACCCTCGGTCAGAGGTCTTATGCCACAGACACTAAACCACTAAAATCCAACTGTTAAAGTGCCCCTTCTTCTTTAAATCAATGTGCTAATTGATAATCGTCTACAAGCAAACCGTCTCCCCATTCTCTCGCTGCTGCGTTTTCTGGATCAGTAACATTTGTGGCCGCAGGTGGCCTTGTTCCATACCAATCTTACTGCACATAAACGTGGGCCTTCATTATTTTCTGTTTAATATCCTGAGTGATCCGTAGATAGGAGAGGAATAAAAATCCGGGTGAGATGTGGTGGAGTGAACATCACTTAAAATCTCATTAAGTTCACACACACGTTACTCTAATAACCTCTAAAAATTCCTACTCTTCCAACATAGTGTACTATGTTTTGTGTTCTGGCTTTGCCGTGTTTTTTTGGTGAATAAAGTTTATAGTCTTACTCCTTATTGACAGTATGTGGAAAGATATATGCCAAGGCCATGGGTTAAGTTCCCATGAAATACATAAAGAGATGAAATTTTAATTTGCATGCACCTAGAATAGAATTAATTAACATTAATGAAAAATTGAGTGTTTTTCGAAAAAAAAGCCAATGTCAAGGATTTGATTCCTGTAATGGCAGGCATCGACCTTGAATGCATTTTCAGTTGATTTGAACTGACATTTTAGCCAAACGAAAATAATTTCTCTGTAGGTCATGGGTTCAATTCCATGCAAGAAAACAGATAAAATATGTATCTTGAAACATCTCCTGCCAATGTTCATTTTAAGAGACTGTCACCACAACAACTAAGCTTTATATAGGAGGCCGTTTTGGTCACAGTTGGATATTTCAGCAGGTCACACTAATAAGGAACAAATTATTTAAGTTTCCAAGTAATTCAAGAGCATTCTAGGAAAAAAGGATGCTGATCAACAGCATGCCTTGCTGACACCATTTGTTATTGGACCTGCACAGTTTGAATAAAATACGAGAAGGCTTCCTGCCGAGTGACATATTGCCAGTGTAAGACTCTGTTTGTGGGGTCGTATGTTATGTTTGTTTTCTTGCTTCGCTAGTGTTGGCTCTCGCAGAGCTGTCATTCTCATCACTAAATTACTGCGTGGTTGCAGCCTAGAGTTCATTAAAGCCACCGGGTGACCGGTGAATATGACGTGCCAGAAGAAAAGGTTATAGAAAACATATTTCCCCCTCTCTCCAGAGTAAAAGTTAATTGACAACTGTATGATATTACATTTCCTCACAATGCCACATCAGCAAATTCCACCTGTGTGTTCGAGTTGCGTTGTGTTTGTTTGTCGCTGCAGAGTTGGTGCGTCCCATTTTTCATTGAGTTCAACTATTGAAAACTTCACGTCTCCTCTGAAAGCTCATTTTTCTCTCTCTCTCCCTCTATCCCTCCATCGCTCTCGTGCACTCGCTCGACCCAGTAATCACCCACAAGCCATCTGTTCGTCTCTGCCCCTGTAACCGCTGTGGGAATGCTGACACTGTATGTCCCCGCACGTCCTGACTGATGTGGGACAGTACTGACTTCTAGTGACTTTCACTCACACAATCCAACAGCCAAGATTGGCTATCCGGATTTGGCAGAGATGAACAGCCACGGAACGTCCTGTTATGGAGAAAGTAAGAAAGAGAGAGAAAAATCGACAGAGATGGAGAGCAAGAAAGAGATAGATAATGTTTATTTTTGAGGGACCACAGATGTGTTTGTACTTCAACTGGCGACAGTGTAACATGAGAATAAACTGATAGTAAAATACTGAAAGCATACAGCTTACTATACAGTACATACTGTATAGGCCTACTCAATAGTATATTAGTTCAAAGAGTATTGGTGTGTTCACGTCATGTAGGAAAGATCGTATTTACGAGTTGAATGCACATGAACGCCACCACAAAGTCGTAATTACGAGAGGGAAATTTTTATTGTAACTTTAACGCACCAGATGTCGTAAGTACGACTTCTTAACTCTTAAAATATGAACTTACCAGACTTGAACACAAACTGTTTCAAACATTTAAATTTGAATTAAATTTGTGAGTGCTATCCAAAAAAAACAACAACAACGTATTTTTTATCCTTTGTAAAAATACATATAATTTTAATTAGATTTAATTCAATTTACTTAAAAACAGCCATATTGTATACACAAAAAGTTTGTAAAACGGTATGTAACTATGTAAAAACTTTTTTTTTTGTTTTCAACATTGTTGTCACATGACCTTGTTTTATTTTAACTTTTAATGTCATTTCTACGGAGCCCCTTTCTAAGGGACGTGGTGGTGGAAAAAAATGGGATGGGAGCAAAGATATTATCGTTCCCTTCACAAGTTTATATATTATATTAAGTTTATATATTATAAAGCTTGTTTGAGGAAAATTCAAACTCTAAATGAGCCGCGCATTATTTATGTGTATCAGTGCACGGAGCTGACTTAATAAACACTACTGCCAGCCAGAGGGACATTAAACGGGAAGGTTTTGTCCGAGCTCACAACAGGTTTTGCAAGGGAACAATAATATCTTTGCGTGCGAACGCAAAGTTTTGCGTGGGAACGCAAACATCTTTGCGAGGGAACGCAAAAGATTTCTTTAAAAAAAATTCCTCCCATCCTATTTTTTTTCCACCACCACGTCCCTTTAGGGGCTCCGTAAATTTCACCTAAAATTGTCAAAAATGCAACACTAAACATTTCAAAAAGTAGCTTGCTACATTGTTGTAACGTGATCTTGAGTTATCGAGAAAATTCGTAAACCACAATACTAGCTATGAAAACACCATTAACTACTATTTTGCTATTTTAATTGTTACATAAAACTTGGTTTTTTTGAGTTAGCAAGAAAATTCATAAACCACAATTACAAAAATCTTGTAAGCTACATTGTTATTTTACATTTTTAATTGCCATAAGGTCCTGCTTTTTTTTTGGGTTTTGCCAAAATTTGTAAACTACTGTTAGTTATGTAAATCTCATAAGCTTCTGTCATTTTGGATTTTTTTTTCCCCTTTTCAATTTGTCTTTTTGGATGTCTTCTTATTTTAAAGACAAATTGTATGTAAAACTTAAATACTTACATAAATCAATATGTAATTTTGCATTTGTGCTAAAATGTTTTTGCCAGTCAAATAATAGATCGATAATTGTTTCTATTCATTCATCAAACTGAAAACAGAAGGTCAAGATGAGTGCACTGCATTGTGGGATACAGTATTCTGCCTAGTGTGCATCATATAGTAGATCATTTAGTTCAACTATTCCATATGCATATAGAAAATATACATATGTGCACAGTGGATCCTGCAAAAAAAAAAAAAAAATGAATTGGATTGTAGCATGTTATTTTCTAAAGAAAACCATAATTTAACTCTTTCACAGCTCTCCATATTACACCATGTATGGCACACTTCTAAAGCCATCAATAAAATTGTTTTGATCAAATGCCCACAATCTTCACAAGTGCCTGGCTGAGAATTATAATGAACTGGATTTTGTTCATAATCAATTGCATAGTCAATCTGCACTTTAAAAATGTCTCGGCCATTGAAAGAAGGGATTAACCTCATTATTCAGGAAATGAAATTAATGAAGTAGATAAGCATAGCCTTGCACACTGAATAATTCATTCACGGGGTATTAAAGTCCCGCTGCCCTGGCCCTCATCAGAATAAACACACTGACCCCTGTAACGCGTCCACTGCATTGTTGCCAAGTACTTGTTGATAATGGAATATTAGTATTGTATATCGACGCCAAAGGTTAAAGGCTGTTGAACTGTGATGGAAGGCTCTAGTCCAAGATTCAAAACATTTACAAGAGTTAAAAACTCAAAAAAACTAACTATTTATTTCATATATAACATCACCAGAGCTTACATTCTTATTCACATCAAGTTTAGCGAAGGAGGAGAAACGCCACAATAAATACAATTAGCAATATTGTTACCAATGAGCAGGCTTTAATCATGCATACAATATTTCATTAATATCTGAAGATCTATACAGACAAATATGTGGAAAGGACTACAAAAGGACCATTACATCCCGATGGAGAAAACCATAATCTAATGAAGATTCATCTTTCGCACCAAACAAGAACTAACAATTGAGCATAAGCTTGAAAATGACACAGTCAACATGTATCGAAAGGCTTCAGTCTTTTCATTTCTTCATAAGCAGATTTCCCAGGTGGTCACATCTGAAGGTCAACCCGACGGCGGTACCTCATCCTATTTGAAAATTGTGGCACGAGAAAATCCAGTAATTTAATTTAAAACAGAAGAGAATCTTTTTTTCTCCATTTGCTTGAGGTCACCGGCTCCACCGTCATTGTAGGTCACTTTCAGTAAGAAACGTAATATACGCAAACTATGAAAGATCTCTATTAATATTTGACCCTTCCGGTGGCCCAGCGTTTGATTCGGGGGTAAAAAAGCACACCCGCTGAGGGAATATCTTATTGTCATTCTGCATTATGAATTTAATTCTAGATAACTTCAGCCTACTTTATCGCCAACTAAATTGAGTGTGTGGCTGCAGGCGAGTACCTTCAGATTGAAGGTACACTCGGGGGAACTTGGTTACATTAGCAAATGTCATGGAGCAACCAAGTCATTCAAAACTTTCCCTCCTTTCTCGCCCATGTGGTGTAAACTACTTTTTGAGTACAGTTAATGTTGAAGTGTTCGCTCTGGCCTCTGACAAGTTGATAACGACACTCCAAGGACGATTGTTTGCCATTTTTTTGAGCAAACAAACACTGAATATAGTCATCTGTGATGCTTAGAACTGACTAGCATAAAATATTATAAAGTATTAGTGCTATGGTTTTTCTCGCAACTCTATTTTTTTCAGATGAAAAGGCCCTTAACGCCAAGAACGATAACTATATTGATAACTATTTTAGCGTCAGTCATGTTCTGTTTATTATAAGCGCGCTTAAGTTAGGTTGCATGCTGCTTTAAATGCTCAATCTCTTTAAATCTTTCCCTGCCGTTGATGGAATTTTCTTGCTGTTCGTGTTCACTGTTATATATGGCATTGTGCGATTGCACATCGACTGAAAGAATACTGCATCTCCAGATCAAAACACGGATCAAAAAGGAGCAGAAACAACCGATAAAAGCATTGCTTTGTAGTCTTTGAGAAAAAAAAAGTGATTTTCTATTTTTATGAAACTTATCCATATTCAAGCGTTAATAAAAAAATGCATGAAGATAGAATAAAACGTTATTTAGAGACTCTGTTCTTACTTTTATTGCATGTTCAGATATTCATACAAAAAAAAAAAAACGCTAGTGGCGAAAGAGTTCAAGTCGTGTGGATTCTGATTGGCTGTCAATGTTTTTATTGATCATCAGTTGAAAAAAAATGGGATTCTTAGGAAAACATGTTATTTGTAAAATAAAAGCATGAACCTGTGTCCCTAACCCCATCCCTACACCTAAAGCAGTGCTAACACTAGACTTTTACCATGGAAAATTTCCACGGACACAGCAACGGTCGTGATATGAGCCCAGTTTGCATTCACTTAGCTTACTGTACTGTTGTCTTGGCAACAAATGCATATACATTATACTTTTGCCTTTATATATGTCTTCATTTTAGTTTGCGATTTTCTCAAGATGACCAAGTGTATTGTCATCCAAAAGTTTTCAGTAACTTTCTTGACCTTAGCTTGAGCCGACCAGACGCTTAATCATTAACAATGTAAATGAATGCCGGACATAACGACCCAGGTACACAGCACCAGCAATAATCAAAATGTCATTAACGCTTGGACCCATTCGCCTAATGAACCATTCCTGATTACACCGTTAAAAAATCACAGAGTATAAATTTATGCAAAACACACCCATAAACAATTGTGCTTTAAAACGCAAGCAAGAAATGTGCGCATGTGCCTCCATGACAAACCTATTCAATTGGTCGGTTATGTGTGTAATTCAGACAGATTGACTTGTGGGAAAAGGTTGGCTCCATATTTTAGTGCCTTCGCTTGAGGACGTTGGTAAACACTTAAGCTGTTGGACTTTCTAGACGATAAGTCATTTTATTTTACATTTACCAGCTCACATTAAATAAATATTACCAGGTAAATCCAACCCAGCGGCTGGCAGGCTCTAAAAATAAAATGACCCATCCTTGACCGGTAGAGGAAAAGGCTCCAATTGCCGTCTAGTGAGCGTGACTGGGGGCCTGCCGAGCCGCGGGTGGAAGCGGGCATTATAATCCACATGTCATGTTCGGGACGCGAGAGGCCTTTATCTACTTGCTGCAGATACACGATGGAGCCACGCAGGCCGCCGTCGTCATCTCTGAAAAATGCACAGCGCAAGGATGGAGGTATGTGCTGATGCTAAGCCACGGGATAAGACTTTGGCAGTCGTGTGCTTGCAACCACAATACATATTCAATTAGAGAGTTAACACTGCTAACACGTAGATTTCCAGGCGGCGGTAATTGCATGTTCGTGCTATATAACAGGGTGCTTATCATGTTAGAAGGTGATGTTTGGTGTGACAGAGTTAATATGTGTGAGTTTTTCACTATATTTTCAGATCATATTATCTAGGCTCGACTAGATTGTTAGCATATTCTAAACGATTTAAAAGAATATCGGCTACACAGCCAACATGCAGGCTATTTTTTCTTTCTTTTTTTTTCTTGCAGGCTAGTTATTAGTGCGCAGTAGTCGCACACTGTATTCAGAATAGCATACTACCATATTTTCCAGAAGATAAGTTGCACCTGACTGTAGGTCGCATTGTTGAGAGAAAATCAATTTATAAGTGACATTTCATTATTACATTCAGAAAGAGTAATGGTAAATAAAGGGAAACGAATATATAAAAATGTATAGATACAAAACAAATATAAGTTATAGTGGTATTCATTATTAACAAAATGTATCAAACTCCAAGTCTAGGTGACACTAAGCTAACATACTGTACATCTCACATTCAACACAAATCCAAATGTGAAAAAAAAGAAATGTGAGAGCTATTTAAATGCTATTGTGAACATGTGTATCTCTTGACACATTGCAGTGTGTATCGTTCCCGATTCCCTTCAGAGGTAAAAGGTACAATGGTGTTGTTTAAGGCAACAGTTCACCCAAAATTGTATATTCTGTCATTTTATTCCCAACCTTTTCTCATGTGGAAAACACAAAAAGAGAACATTTGAAAAACGTTCATGCTGTTCCTTTTCATATCAGCACCAACAGCAGTTCATAGTAACTGTCACTCAAGTTCAAAAAGGACCTAAAATCACCATAAAATAACCAGTATACAACTATATTCAGAGTCTTCTGAAGTCATGTGATAATTTGTTTTTGAAACAGACTGACATTTAGTCCTTTTTCACAGAAAGCGCAAAATAAGCTCCAGAACAAAAAAAATAAAAAAGGTAATTGCAACTTTTTATCTCACAAATTAGACTGCTTTTTTTCCCGCAATTCTGACTTTTTTCTCTGACCTAATAATTGTGAGATGTAAACTCAGCATTGTGGTAGAATAATAATAATCTCCTAATTACGAGAGACAAAGTCAGAATTGTGAAAAACTCGCAATTCTGAGAAGAAAGGTGTAAACTGTTAGATATAACCTCACAGTTGGCAGTGAGGAAAAAGCCTTGCAAAACACTCATATAGAATAAAACAATTAAGCAAAACTACACCAACACGCATGCAAAAATGCAAAACATTCATTGGTGAAAAAATGCAATTTGTCAAAAACACTGCATGGGGTTCTATATCTTCCATTAAAAGATATTTCCTCTACAATAGAATTCCCTAAATATTTTGGCCCACATGTTTTTCTCTTTTCCTCTGAATGATGAAACAGTGCTGACTTTCACATCTATTATGCACCTCATCTTATGGTCCACACCGCACAGCTGGATACCTCCCTCACAATGTCACAGTGGCACCATAATTGGACGTTTCTATATACCACTGAGCAGAAATCGGAGCCGCACTTTGCATGCCTCCCGCTAAATTGGAGGCAAATCCAGAAGCACGGACATCAATCAGTCCTATTGAGTGGGCCATGTGCTGTCGAGAACACAGCCGTGTCAGATAAAGACACCGTGGTCCCGTAGGGTCCTTCTCAAAGCTGCAGAGATTTGCTCAATGTGAGTAACATGACACTGAGTGACATCTTCACTCAAATCTGAGAATACCCTGAAGGAAATGCTCAAGGTTTTCCGTTAGCTTTATTCTGACATGTTAGTGTCACAAACAGGCAATAATTGCAACAAATTGTTTTTTTTGCTTTCTGTAAAATAGAAGTGTCTTGAAGCCCATTTAGAACAAAAAATAAATGAAATAAGTATAGAGTCATTTTGTGAGATTCAGTCAGAGAGAGAGAAAATGCAATTACAAGAAATTCACAATTGCAATTGTAAGATATACAGTTGCAATTATGAGAGTCTAAATTAAGATTTAAAGATATAAAAAAAAAGGAATAACGTTTCAATTGTTAGAAAATTGCAACTTTGAAAAATTGTCACAATTATGAGATATGAGGTCACAATCGTGAGAAACAAATTTGCAATTGTGAATAAACAGTCACAGTTATGAGAAACAAAGTTGCAACTTTGAGAAACGACAGAAATTATGAGATATAAAGTTGCAGTTGTGCGAAAGTCACAATTATGGTAAACAGATTTGCTATTGTGAAAAAGCTGTGAGGAAAAAAAGTCACAGTTGTTACTTTTCATTTTGGTGCACTGTTTGCCTTTCATTTAATTATCTACCTTACTCTATTTATGATTATATTGTATTTCCATGTCACTGATCACAAACATTATTTGTCTAAATGTCACGATTAGTAACTCCCTTTCATTGCTGGAAACCCAGGATCTGAAATCTATAAATCTCTTGTGTGGCTGACCGTGAAGGCTAAAGCAGGTATCCACTGGGACGCAAGATGGATAATCTGTAAGTCGACCAATTCATCCTTCCCACAAACCCACTATCTTTGCCTCTAGGGGCTAAATTTGCATCATGTAACCAGATGTTTGTCCTCTGCCATGATCTACATATACAAGACCTGTGTTTACATGGCTACTATGTGTGTGATTGGACATGTAGGCTATTCATCAAACTTGAAGGGGATGAAATGGCTAAGAAACCCTGCCTCCATGACAAAAAACAAAATAATCTCCAGCCCCATCAGAAAATGGTTCAAAACCTCTTCAAAGAACAAAAGCTTTCTGGGTACCTTGGGAAAAGGTTTCGTAAAAACAACCAATTTAAGACAGCTTTTTTTTGCCCCCAAACATTGAAACTTGCCTCACTCGTAATAAACTAATACAACCGTCAACATGAAAGAAAAGAGACCTAACAAACCCTAAAAACCATCTCAAACTCAAACATCAGATTATGATTTACAAACTTGAGTGTCAGCTTTGAAATGCAAGCAGTTCCCACTGGTGTGTTTGGGTCTATTTAAGTCTGTTAAACGTCTGTTTGCGTTATGAGGTTCTTTGGTAACACTTTAAAGACTTGATGTGTTTTGATTTTTCTCTGATAGTGCCAAAAATTTTCAGTCAATGCAAAAACAAACAGCATGTTTTAATGACTTCACACAGCAGCAAAGACTTCAGATAAACCCGTCAAAACGCAAGCCTAAAGAGAGTGACGCCTTTGAGAGTTAGCAACTTTCTGCTTTTGAGTATTTACAAGAAAAAACCCCACCTAATTTGATATTCGTGTGCTTCGATAACACCCATTAACACAGCCACGTCACCGTTTGAGAACACCAAAGTCAGTTATCGTCCAGATTTTTACTCTGATATTCACAATATCTCGCAAGCAATGCTTTGCGCCTTTGATGTCACGCATTCGCCAGATGCCTTGATATTCATCTCCGGCCCATATTAGATCTTCAAAGTGGTTGTTTTCTGCGGATGTTTGTATTGTTCTTGCTCTGTGGTTGAACAAATGCTAGCCAAGGGCACTGCATTTTTAATCTCGTATTTGTTTTAATTAATAAGGCACGTCAAATTTCCCCGCACACACACATCTTTAAATGGAGGTCTCGCTGTAAACATATCTGGGGGTCTATAATGAGGTTGTACTGGCAGCCAGCGAACAGTATAAGAAATTATTTTCTGATAAAGACGGCATCGGTTCTCAATTATGAACTATCGTGCAATTCGAAACCTTGCACCTCTATGAAGCAATTAGTTTGTGACTTGCCAAATCATTTACATGTAAATTGCAAATTTCGCAATGGAGCTCTCTCTCTCGCCACAAAGTACAAACAGACGGCCGAATACATTTATTTACAGATGGCAGCGTCGGTTTATAAACCTGCCTCTGGTCTATTCATCCACCAAAGTAGCTGTAATTACCGAACCCCTCTTCGAAAACCTTCTTCATCTCCTGAGTTTCAAAGGAGCCCATCTGACAGGCCATGAAATCATAATTTTATCAAAAGAAAACAAATGTTTGAATGAATATTGCAAAATGAGAACAATGACTAATGAATTCTAATGAGGGGAACATTATGGCGTTTTCATCCCACGAAGGAGATAGCAGCGGTGGAAATGATGTCACTCCTGCCAGCCTGACAAACACAGGATATTGTTGTGAGGAGCTTTATATTACACATTATTTATTAGTTTCTCATATTTTGCACATTTTATTGATGTAAATACTCCTATTTTGCTAGACGTAATGTTTTAAAGGGGTCATGATTGAGAAATTAACTTTTCCTTGAGCTTTTGTTAATTAAGAGCTCATCGTACTATAAGAATATCCTGTAAGTTTCAGAACTGAAAACTTCCTTGTATAGGTGAAACGCCACCTCCGCAGAAGATATCGTCATTGCAATGTTACAGTCAAAAAAATATTTCTGTCTAAACATATGTTTTATGTAATTTAATTACATGGCAATTTTCCATCCATTTGGATTACATAGTTTTAACATAAACAAACTAATAAACTTAATGTGATTCATATTTGTCAGTCATATGTACATGAAATAGGTAAGATTTATGTAATAGTTGAGTATATGAATAGCGAGAGATTAAATGTCTTTTATCTTCAGTTGATTTCATCAGTTGTAGTTCTTGTGTTTCTCTGTCCTTCAGTGATTCTGCTTGTTAACAGCAGGTGTTCATCATTAATGCTCAATCATCACTTAATGATCTCATTAACTCTGACACTGCTTCAACGGTACTTTAACTCAGTAGTGCGCACACATGACCACTAAACAGTGTTAATTAACCTGTGAACTATTACATAAATCTTACCTATTTCATTTACTTTAAATGTATTAAATTTAAAAAAAAAAAATTAAAGCCTAATAAATGTTGCCATTGATAGCTTTTTATGTATAAAATATAAAGGTGACTGCGTGTAGACACATGAACATGAACAAGGTAGTTGTGGCCTAATGGTGAGGGATTCGGACTTGTAACCTGAAGGTTGCTGGTTCGATTCCCACGCCGGCAGGAATTGAAGTTGGGGATTGTGAATGAACAGCTCTCTCTCTACCTTTGATACCATGATGCCCTTGAGCTAGGGCTAAGATGAGCCATGACTAAGATGCCCTTGATGCCCTAACCCCTAATTACTTCCCTTGTAAGTCACTTTGGATAAAAGCGTCAAATGAATAAATGTAAACTGGAGTTAAGCAACAGTCTGCTTAATTGCAACTAGTTTGATATATTAGGGCTGTCAAAACTAAAATGTTAACTCAATTAACGCAGCATATGTTTTTTTTTGTCAAAGTTTAGCTAGTGTTACATTATATGATCTGTTTGTGAATGTAAAATGTCTGTGACACACAAGAAAGACAAGAGGGAGTATCGAGTTCTCTTTCGGTGCTTGGACAAACAATAACACAGAATTGCCAAAATGCCTGTTTTGTTGAGCATCCTCATAAGAGCAGTCTTACATGAGTTCAATAACGTCTTAAATGAACTTAAAGTGTTTTGAGATGCGCGTCAGATCCGCATTATGTTCGGCAGCAGCAGGTCTTAAACTCACAGCAGCCTAAAAAAACGGTTGTTGTCTGTCATTAATGTTAATCAAAGAACAAAGGTAACAGAGAAAATTGTAGTTTTATAAGGATTAATCTACTGTGGATTTAATTTGTGATTTATGCAGTGAAGACTAAAGTGTTTGATAACTTTACTCATTTTCTCTATACCTGTTAGACAGCGAGGAATGTGAAGTTGTAATATCAGAATTGCGAGATATAGTTTTATTTGCAATTCTGACTTCTTTTCTCAGAATTGTGAGATAAACTTGAAATATCAAGTTATAAAGTCCAATTCTGGGGGAGAAAAAAACTAAGTCAGTACTTGACTTAATACTTCCAATTCTTTCAATTCTGATTTTTTTTTCTTCTTTTTCTCAGAATTGTGTGTTAAAGTGAGGATTGTGAGTATTAATGTCAAGCAGTGATTGGCCAGACCTATTATTATGAACGAATGGCATGTCATTAACGTCTTCCTGGTAGAACTTATGCTGTAGTTTTCATTTCTGAGGAAAAAAATTCAGAATTGTGGGTTTATATCTCTCAATTCTGACAAATTTCTCAGAATTATGTGTTAAAGTCACAATTCTGTGAAAAAAAGAGTATAATCTCGTAATTGTGACTTTTTTTAATGAAAATTCTGACAGAAATGAAAACTCCACCGTATGTTCTACCAGGAAGACTTTAATGTCACATCATTCATTCATAACAATAGGTCTGGCCAATCACTGCTTGACATCTGGTATAAATAAGCACTGAATTCTCTGTTTCACGTTCGCAGTAAGAGGCAAAAGATGCGACAAGCTTTGCACATTTGCATTTGCCGATTTTCTGCCATTCTTCTCCTCCGATCCTCTCAAGCTCTCTCACGTTGGATGGGGATCGCCGTTGGACAGACATTTTCAGATTCTACTAAGATCGATTGGGTTCAAGTCTGAGCTCTGGCTGGGCCACTCAAGGACATTCACAGAGTTAACTGTAGTATCTTAACTGTATGCATAGGGTCATTGTCTTGTTGGAAGATAAACCTTCTGCCCTGGCCGAGATTCTGAATGGTCCCGATCACGTTTTCATTAAAGATATCTCTATATATTGCTATAAAGCTATATCTATATGAGTCTTCCAGTCCTTGTTGCTGTAAAACACCCCCACAGCATTATGCTGCTACCACCCCACTTTACTGCTGTGGTGGTCTTGTGCAGGTGATGAGCAGTGCCTAGTTTCCTCCATACATGATGCTTGGAACTGAGGTTCATCAGACCAGAGAATCTTGTATCTCACTGAGAGAGTCTTCAGGTGTTTTTTTTTTTGTTTTTTTGCAAATTCCAAGGCTTTTATGTGTCTACACTGACAGGCATTACGTGCTTTGCAAACAGCCGTGCTCGGCTTAATGTTTCCATTTCCTTACACCAATTGATTCTTCTATAAAATAATCATTTATAAAGTTTGAAAAGATTGGAGCGAATTACAAGGGTTTTTGCTGTGGGTCATTTACATAATCTCGTGTCATAAAAGCATTCCGAAGAATAAGTACATAGCCGAATGCACAATTTCTCTCTTCTTCATGTGAATTTGAGGGTGTGGTTAAAAACTAGCCTAGAGCGCCATCTGTTGTTAAAAACTAAGCTCAGAATCGGTTCAAGGGAGAATCGCGAAACATTCGGAAAATCTCAGAAACGGTCCACGAATCGAGATGAATCGATTTATTGTCCCAGCCGTAGTGCATAAACGTATGCACACTTTGAAAATCTTTTGAGAAAAGAAGTCAGAATTGTGAAATAAGTCACAAATGTCTTTTAAATTATTTAATACTGTGGCAGAATCAAGCTTCCATATGAAACTGCAAAGGAGACAGTCTTTTTCTCAGGAAAACTGCAGAAAAGCTCTCCACTTAATCTCATTGCTGTCCAGGCGAAACAAATAAGAGATTAAAAAGATGTTTTTCCTACATGTATTGTGATTGAAATATTTTGTTGAATTTGCAGTTCGGCGCAAAATCAATACAAGCGTCGAAAAATGAAAGCAAACTGAACAGGATATAATGGTGATAAACAACCAAGCATCATCACATACAGATCAAACGCATCCGATTTTTCATCTGTATGTGATGGTGCTCGGTTGTTTATCACCATTCTCACCCACAAACATACCTCAGGGACAATCATGTTTCTTCCAGAACTACTGACAAATTTCTCCACAGTTTTGTTCAATATCCAAAGACCATAGTCAATGTAATGGATCACATGACTTTTCAGCAGCACTCCTCCTATACAGATGTCGCATGGGCATGAATCCATAATTTGTCTAATCTCGAATGATTGTGTGATATTTTAATTGCCGTTTGACAGATGATAGTTGGGTGAGTAGGCTTTGATATGGAAATGTTAAAGAGGAGCAGTCTGAAGAGCTCCGGGTTTCCTTGGTAACTTCAAATTCCTGTCCTTGAATGAAGAATCACCCTGTAAAGTGCAAGTGGTGGCGTGGAGCTACTGAAAAAGAGGACAACATGAGAGGACAGTAAAATGAGGGCATTTTTATGTTTGTGAGTGTTTTGAAAGATTCTTGGTCTGTTTGTTTGAGCACTTTAGTTTCCATTAGCTTTTTTTATCCTTCTTTTTAAGCAGCCCTGATCATTTTAAACAAACAGACATTAAGCAAAAAACTTTTAATTTTACTTGTAATTGATCTGAATTAAAAAGTCTTACAAGCCTCAAGTATACTAAAAAACTTGTGACTTTTAGACTGATTCATGACTCATTTTAAACAGTTCATTAAAAAGAACCAGTTCTTCTGAGTCATTGGGTTGCTAAATCAAACTTTTTGTTGTTGTTGTGGGTGACCAGCAAAGTCAATGCAACATAAAGATTTATTGTCTTTATTTTATTTTGTGACATTTGCGTAAGAAATTATTGCCGAGGTTGTTTTTTGTGCGTTATTTGTGTTCGAAATAAAAGATGACGTTTTAAAAAAAAAAGTTAAAGTAGACTTTTTTGGAATATTATAATTCATCATAAACAACACAAACGATGCCATATTCAGCAAAACTATAAACCAATAGTAAAACCTACTAAAATCTAATATATGTCTGTGTATCTAATACATACCTGTGAGGTTCCAACGGTGGGAATGTCATTTTGGCATAAATAACATATACGTGGATCTTCCTCTCCATTGAGTTTTACCCATCTTTCCTACATTTAACTGTCACATGTCTCTGTGTGTTCTGGACTTTGTTTTCATTTATCACGTGTGTGTTTTGTTTTATTTTTCCTGCCACTCCTTTGTTTCCATGGTAACCCTCATTATTAGTTCATTCCTATCAGCTGTGTGTAATTAATTAGTATTGTTTGCTGTGTTCCTTGTATTTATACCCCCAGTTTCTCTTCAGTCTTTGTTGATCGTTATTTTAGTTTGGTGTCTTGTATGGATTTATTCTGGTTATTTCACCTGTTTATCATTATTACATAATGTCACTGTGAATCTCCATTGTTGTGCTCCTATTTGCGTACAAGAACTGTAACAGAACGATCGATAGTGGTGGGCAGAGCGAGGCTTCATGAAACACTGAAACAGTTGAAGCAAATGTGCCATTGTGTGGTTTGTTCCCGCCCCTGTCAATCAAACGCAGACTCGGCAAGCTTGCCACCTGTTGAAACGCACAGAAGCTTCATTTAGCCATAGTCACGTGGGATGGGTGTTTTGAATCACAGTTCGGAGCGGTGTTTCGAAACATCTGTGCTTCGGGATCTCGACACTGTGTTGAAACGTTAGTTTCGTGTCAGCCATCCTTAACGATTGACAAATTGTGCTAACAGATGACAGTCTGGATTATGTTTGTGGCAGAGGATCTACTGTGGGGTCTACGGCAGAATGGTCATCCGTTGGAGTGGTATGTGGTGGAATTCCTCAAGCTCTCCCATCGGGTGAGCTGGGTAGATGTTATCCTTAATGTGTGTTTCTGTATGGGAGACTGGATGAGGATACGATCCGTTCTTATGAACCTGCTTGAAATTTCTCCCTCGCCGAGTCAATTAATCTTATTCTCTCTTGGTTCTAAAATCGAAGTCGAGGAGTTTCTAACGGATTATGATCCGCATCCCGTCTCATCAGAGACACAACAGCCGCTTCCACGCACCTAATGCCGAGGCCCACCACATACCAGTCCAATGACGTGGTCCATTTCTGTTCGCCGGCGCCTCCACACAAAGCATTAAAGATCAGCTCCATCCTCTGCCCAACGATCGCCATGGCTGCTGCTCCCGAACCACTTTGTGAAATGGGCGCAGCTCCCAGGCTGCGACACAAGATGACCGCAGAGCACGAGCCGCCAGACAAGATGCCTGAACTGCTCACACCGGCCCAAGAGATCTGGCTCGACTTCTGGACAGAGCTCCCTCCAGAGTTCCGCTGCAGCACTCCTTCCTTTGGACTCTTTCCGGCGCGGACTTTGTTTTCATTAATCACATGTGCTCTTTTTTTTCCCCTTTGTTTCCATGGTAACCCTCATTATTAGTTTATTCCTATCAGCTGTGTGCAATTGATTTTGTTTGCTCCCATGTGTTCCTTGTATTTATACCCTCAGTATCTATTCAGTCCTTGTGGATCGTTATTTTAGTTTGGTGTCTTGTATGGATTTATTTCTCCCGTTTATTTTTAAATGTTATTCCTGTGGCTCTCCTTTGTTGTGCTCCTATTTAACTACAAGAACCGTAACATTAACTTTATCCAACCTGACATTATTCTCCATTTCTTTCCCTCCCTGCTTCTCTTTCTGCCAGTGTTCGTTAGAAAAAAAAAAAAAAAAAGACTACAATAAGATGCTGCATAGCTTCACTTTTAAATTTGACAGACTGTTACCGTCAGTCCTGCAGGGTCTGTTCAGTTAAGGATTTTTAGGGATGAATGTCTGTTTTCACAACTCACCACCACAATGATGGAGTGCTTTTCAGGGAGTTGTTATGTGGTTGCTAGGGTGCACTTGGTGGTTGCAATGGGTTCACGTACTGGTCAACGTCTCCATGATCTTTTAGTCACTAAATATAGCTAGTTCACTCTCTGGCAAAAAAAAATCTTAATCCAGCCTAAGATGGTTTAAACTGGTCTCCTAGCCAAAAAGTACTCTAAAACCTAGTAAAATCAGCGAGAGAGACCAGCACAGATGCCCCCAAAAACAAACTCTAAAACCAAACAAGACCAGCTAAGAAATGCTTAAAACAAATTTCTGGCAAGTGCCCAAATCTCTCTCAAACCAACAAACTAGACCACCCCAAGCCATAGACAAATGCCCACAACCAAAACTACCAAAACTTAACTATCACAGATAACAAATGGCCAGGACTCAACTAAAATCAAAATCCTACACCAGCCCGAGCAGCTAACAAATGCTTAAAACTCCTCTAAAACCATCATTGCTGAAAAGTACCCTAAAACTCACTAAAATGACCGAACTAGACCAGCCTAATCAGCTGAAATGTGCCCAAAACCCTTCTGAAACCAGCAACCTAGTCAAACCAGAGCACCTAACAAATGCACCAAACCTAAAACTACATTAGCTGACAAGTGCCCCAAAATATCACTAAAACCCAAATAAACCAGGCAGAGCAGCTGACAGGTACTCTAGAATAACAAACAAAAAAGTAAACCAAATCAGCTAAAAAGTGCTAAAACCATCAAACCAGACAGCTAGAACATCAGCAAACAATTTTAGGCTAAAAACCTAATGTGCAATATTTAGTACTTGTGGTTTGTTTAAATCACTAACCTAAAGTATTTCCAACATTAGTAATGATTGAATAATTGATTGGATTTGCATATCAAGTAACTTTATCATCGAAAAAGGATTATAGCAAATGGAAGTGGAAATATAAGACCATAAGACCATTCAGAAGCAGATGACACGTGGGTTCTTGCTGAACACAGCCGACCACCATTGAGCATCTCTGCTGGCTTGAATGTGAAATCACATTAAAACAGTCAGCATTTACCCACATCCCTCCATCTCAGGTGAGATGTCTAATCTTTTGAGCGCATATTCCAAAGCGGATTTAACTGACACATGCCTGGTTAGGTAGTGCCGATAAAGCTCTGCCCACAGGTATGTGTCTCTTCTCATTGTGTAGGCAGGCCGAAAGCTCCTCAGAGGCATCCACGAGTGGAAAGCGCCCGCACAGGCTGTCATATCACATGATTTGTTTATTTATTTTTCTCTTTAAAGAAGCAGCCATGTGACTGATCCGCTCCCCACATCTTGGACGGAATGACTCTGGCTGATTATTTCTTGCCGTTTTTTTATTTTTTTTGTCTTCATATGTTTCCTCTCCAAGGAACGACAAGAGAGGGCCATAGCATCGCAGCTGAAAAGTCCATGCTGTTTGGCAGAGAGGATTAATCCTGGGCTTACTCTTAGCTCCCGCTCTGTTTATCCATGGTGGAGAATTTGCTATTCATGAAAAAAGCGCAGTATTTCCGTGGTTGGCTGAGGCTCTGGGCATCAGTGTGAACATCTTCCCTGGATGTAAAAAAAAGAAGAAAAAAAAAAGAAAAAGAATTGATTCAGAATCAAGTAAACAGCTCCAAATGTCAACACAATTACTGCTATTGGCATTAGTTTCATTACAGAAGTTGCTCATTCTAGATTGGAATTGTCATGCTTATAGAAACAAATTAAAAGCTGTGGCCTGACTACTTGCATGTGGCCTAGAAAAGGCTATTTTTGCTAAATTGTTTGGATTCCATCAAGTTTTTCTTTTTTTCACCTTGAAATGTTTATTAAAGTGTGTGTAAATAAATATATATGTGTCTATGTTCAGATCCGATTTGTGTGTCCATGCCAATCTTTCGTTTTCCAGAATATCTGCATTGGTTTCTATAGCAATGTTGTTGCATTGGTAGGTATACTGCAAAAACAGCAAACGCAACATGGTTTGCTATTCAGATGTTGTCTTATTTCCTACATGTAGCAGTGTAGCCACCGAGGCAGTGGCAGAAACGTAGGTGTCACGGATGAAGGTAGACGAATGCAGAATTACAATAATAAACAATGTTTATTATTCAACAACAGGTGAAAGCGTAACAGTGTGTAACAGGTAAACACGAACAATTACCGACAAGGGACTGAACTGAACAGGGAGAATACACAGAGTACAAATACACAGAGTAAACGAGGGAACTAAATGGGAACAGCTGGGCAAGGATTAATGTAATCATACACCAAGGTAACAAATGAGGACTAATGTAGACAAGACAGAAAGTGAACTAAACAGAACATACAGGTGACATTACACCCCCCTTGGAAAGGCGCGTCCTTGTGCCGTGACAGAAAATGATCATGAAATAAGAAGGCAGAGGCTTCAGTGGAGGCTTCGTGGACCTGGGGACGTTGGCCACAGGCATAATGGTGGAGTCGAAGGTGGGAGGATCCAAGGTGGAGCCTTGACTGACAAGCTGGACGGTAACCAGGAGCTGATCCGCGGTGGTGCAACAACCTGGCAGAACCGAGTGGGTGAGGGACCAGGGTGACATTGTAGACCCAGAAGCTGGGAGCTGAGACGCTGACTCCCGGGACTGAGGCGATGATGTGATGACGGATGAACGGGGTGACAATGTGGTGACGGAGGCCAACAGACAGGTCAGAGGAAGGCAGGAGTCCAGTGATGCCGAAGGGGTGTAGGGTGAGGCTGCAGCCCGAGTCCCGGAAATCCGTGGTTGTAGTTGGGCTTTACTGTAGTTTTACTTCACTTTTACTTAATGTATCTTTCGAGAGGAATAGTTTTGTTGTATTTTTATCCAAAATAGGGCAATGTGAGCATTGGAAAGTTAAACTCTAATATAATTCATACTTGACTCATACTTTGTTCAATTCACACAGCGGAGGGTGCTCTCGCGGAGAAAATGCGAGACCCATAGAAGTATTAAACTTTAGACGTTCCAATAGGGATTGCTGCACCTGAATAAAATGCAGATAGAGATGTTTTGACTGATTAAACCTGAAGAGAATTAACTCACATTGTGAAAGTATATGGTTTATAAGTGTTCAAGTCATCTTGATTATTTTCATAGGGATAATAGTCAATGCCTTTCTCAGCTTATAAAAAGCTATATATATATATATATATATATATATATATATATATATATATATATATATATATACACACACATCTACAGCCTGTGTATAAACCTGTAGTGCACAGGCAGCCTGTGGAGCCACGTGTGGTGAAGAGGTGGACTACTGAAAGCAAGGAGGCTCTGAGGGACTGCTTCGACACCACTGTGTGGACTGAGCTCTGTGACCCACATGGGGAGGACATCAATACGATCACAGACACTGTAACGGGTTATGTCAACTTCTGTTTTGAAAACACTGTGCCCTCCAAAATGGTTCGGTGTTTTGCAAACAATAAGTTTTGCAAACTCATCACTGTCCCAAGGACTCACCCACCCCCTCAGCCCACCCCTGACCTTCACAACAGCCCAAGTGAGGAAAGAGCTGAGAAGGATCAAAGCACGAAAGGCAGCTGGACCAGACGGCATCAGCTCCAGGCTGCTGAGATCCTGTGCAGATGAGCTGTGTGGGATCACTGGGCACGTCTTACACCTGAGCCTCAAGGTGAGGGTGGTACCACAGATATGGAAGACCTCCTGCATAGTACCAGTGCCCAAGACACCGCACGCTAGAGATCTCAGCAGCTTCAGGCCAGTGGCTCTCAGCGATGGACCCACTGCAGTTCACCTACCGACCTGGGATCGGAGTGGAGGATGCTGTGATCTTCCTGCTACATCGTGCTCTAAATCACCTGGAGAAGCCTTGGTAGAAGCAGACATCCTGTTGAGGCCGAGGCTGGAGACTTCACACCTGTGGTGGTGGAGCTATTGGATCTGTTTGCAACTCAGGATATGACACACTGTACACATTGGTTCGCCCTCCCTCACTCACCCAGCTCTGTTGGTGCTGCATGCCATGCTACAGATGTGTTCGAGGCTATGTCTCTGCACTTTTTTGCTTTACTCCCAGAAGTTCTAGAGACTGTCCAAGTAGCACTATCCTGGCCGAACCAAGTAAGGTTCTCGGACCTAGTGTCCCTTCTCGACAGCTCTTCCTTTGAGTAGCACCAGAAGGAGCCATCTGTCTCAGGCAGGAGACACGATTCTTCACCCCTCTCATACTTATGAAACCTGTGGGTTTGGTCTCAGACAGGAACCAACTCATACTGGGGTTGTTGAGGCAATACTTCACTGTAGAGCTCCCTCCATGAGGAAACTGTATTCAGGGATTTCACCTCATGTTGCGGAACTCGACAGTAGGACCCAGTTAACTGCCTGGTTGATACACTGCTGGAGTTCATGCAGAATTGTTTTTCCGCAGGGTCATCCCCTTCCACACTGAAGGTGTATGTGGGGGCAATAGCTGCCTACGATGTCCAGTTGTGTGGTGTATCCTTGGGGAGAAACTTGTTGGTGACACGTTTCCTCCGTGGTGCTTTGAGGCCAGGACAGGAGTATGGTGGCTTAGAAAGCCTTATTGTATAAGGAGTGGAACTGGATGGAACTGGATTAAATATTTTGACTGTTGCGATCCCAAATTAGACTGATGACCTGTAACGCTGCCGGAGTATCAAGCAAGTGTTCATTGTTGGCCCGACTAAGCCTGGTTTCTCCCAAGGTCTCTCAGCAGTTCCTTGCCGTTGTTGCCTTTGGCTTGCTTAAGTTGGGGACACTTTCTTGATATTCAGCAGTGTTTTTGGTATCCCTGCATTGCCGCTGTTGTATGCGAACTGAGCTGAGCCGGACGATTATATCACTGTTTTCTCCAGTGCTGATTTACATAAATTAACTAGACAAATAATTATTGATTCATTCTGTTGCAAAGATCAATAGCATAAAGAATAAGCTGGAAAATTATGTTATTTTCTTTGGGAGCTGCTGCTCAGCCAAAAATTATTTGCCAATTATTAATGTAAAGCTACTTTGCCACAATTTGCATTGTATAAAGCACGATATAAGTAAAGGTGACTTGACTTGAAGGAGTATTCCTGCAGAATGTGTCAGGCTGGTCCTCTCCACTCACATTCGTAGGATTTTACAATCTGGATCTAGGCTACACACCAGTTTCTCAGGTGCTTTTGTCTTAGTGTGCCTGCAGTGATACTGTAACCCTTGTTCCCTGAGCAGGGATACCACGTCTTGCTGCCATACTCCCTTCATCCCTGTGATTGACTTGCTTCAGCCAATTAGAAGCTAACAATATTTGGTCTGGGGGCCTTTTTATAGCTTCCTGTTCCTGACGTCACCCCACCTGTGACGTTCTGTCATGCCAGTGAACTAAGTTCACACACGTGCGGGATGAGAACAATCGGATGCAATCACTAATCAGACTCTATAACGTGATTTTTGAGTAAGATATGTTATTCTTATAAATTGTATTTTGACTATCAAAATAAAGATACCATTTTCATCTCCTCTAAATGAAATCACATAGCATGGTGTTTAAAATATTCCATAAATCACAGAATTGTATCACTGAATTAATTAATTCTGACAATATGACAAGCTGCCAAAGGTTTTCTTTAAAATTAGTCTACAATATTTGAAGTCCAAAGGCTTTATGAACTATGTATTATAATTTGGGTATGCCATTTATTGGATTTAGGTTCCAAATTGGGACCCAAGTTAACAGTTTAAGGTATTGGTTGTGTTGTTAAAGCTTATTTATAATACTGTTGAACAGTATTTTCTCTTTCCTCTCAACAGCTTAATTGCTTGTTTCATTGCAGAATGTTAACTATATTATTGCCCTGCTCTACTATATAATGTAAAGCAGGGTTTCTTTAATTAGTTTTCATCAAGGGTCACGGTCAATGTTTTTTTTGATGGCCTATGCCAATTTCTTAAATTACGGTGGCTGATATAAATCCGATATATATGTGTAATTTATATTTATTTTAATTCATAATAAATTTAAAACATGAAAAGTATGAAACTTAATTTAATGAATGAAAATGAAATTAAAAATTAAATATTTAAAATAAACATGCTTATATTTTAGATGGCAACTTCTTTATCCAGCATTTATATATGTTTGTCGATCCCGTTTCCAATGAAGCTGAACTGAAGTCAGCATTCACTTGACATGTTGATGGTAAATGAGAAAGTATTAGCCTTTATTTTGCCTTACTGTAACTAATAATATAAAAGCAAACACTATATTTTCTCACATACCGTTTCATTTCTTTGTTGTGGTTGGTCAGGCAAAATAAACCAAAAACTTTCAGTCCATTCACTTTTGAGTCGTCTAGCTTCTTTTCTTCACACTTTTTTATTTGCATACATAATATACACACTTGTTTTCGCTGACAGACTGTACGCGTCCACTGGCGCGGAGCAAGAGGAGCAGCTCGAGACGAGCAGCTTCAATGCACCAGGGGTTACGCAACGTAAGCAATGACGCTGTATTTGAATTTCCACAACAGAGATGTGCTTATATACATTACCTTGACAACAATATTTGACATTAGCGAGGGCCAAGCATTTTTCTCTGGCGGGCCGGATGTGGCCCGCGGACGTTTTTTTGAGGAACACTGATGTAAAGCTACTAAGAAATTATAAACATTAACATCATGATTTTCTTTGAAATTTCTTTGAAACATTGTGTATTGTGAAAAGAACTAAGTAAATAAATTTGACTTGACAGCAAATTTTCATTTTTTCATTTCACATGACAACCTCACAAAACAGAGCTTGCAACCCATTTTACTTACCCAAAGTCTCATATTTTTCAGTAAAATGGCATATTTAGTGATAAAAAAATATGTAGTTCATGATGTTATGATTATAGTTAATATGATTGTGAAAAGTTGTTGGAGAGGTGAATCTAAAAAACAAGAGGGCTGAAATGCAAAAGTTGTATCAGAGGAGCAAGTTAATATATTTTGATAAACAATTACGAAGACATTTTCTAATTACAAATTGTTTGCAAGACTCAATTTTCATTTCATTATAGACTATTTACATTTCTTTGTTCAAGTTTTACTTCTGGAAGGCTATGTCTCATCGTATTGTAAGGTTTGTCCTTAAATGACTTGTGTAATATAAACCACGTCAATTATAACCTTACGGAGTGACCAATTTCCTTTGGCAGTTCTCTTCATTTTCCCTGTCCAATCCAAAGCACTCTGAGCTATCCGAGTCACCTTTACATCTCATCTGCGGTGGTTCTCGGGGGCCACAATCGTTTTTTCTCCTGGGTTCAGCCTGGTCCTACCTCCTCTCCGACCTTCACAGGCCTCCCAGGCCTCAACGTCATCTCCAACATTAGCTGGAGAAAAATTAGTCCCCCCTCCTCTGGAGTCAGCTCATTTTTCTTGTGCTGTCAGAACATATGCGGGCGTGCTGTCTTGGCCGGGTGTATACCTAAAGTACATTCAGCCTTTATTTAATCTTAATAAGCTCATATCAGCTAGGCCTGGGTCATATAAACTCAGACAGTGTTTGGCAGGGTGACTGCGTTTCTTTTGCACTCTGATCTTCTGCATACAGTTCTTACAGTTCATACAGAAACTAATGCTTCAGGGCTCAACAATAAGGTTGGCTTCATGGCATGAGCCAAGTCTTATTAAATTTGTTATTTAAAAACAAAAAACATACACAATTTTTTTTTTTTTTTTTACATATTTATAAATATTGTTG
Source organism: Opsariichthys bidens (assembly GCA_037194245.1). Lineage (NCBI taxonomy): Eukaryota > Metazoa > Chordata > Actinopteri > Cypriniformes > Xenocyprididae > Opsariichthys > Opsariichthys bidens. The sequence goes on from CM074291.1 coordinate 14,436,656, forward strand.
TTTAACAAAATAGTATGATACAGAAAAGTGCATTATTAAATGTAAAAATTATGCTGTTACTGTCACAATTGCAGGGAATAGTTCACAGGAGAAGGTCAGATGAAGATAATTAAAAAAAAATACAAGTATTTCATCAAACAAACTCAGATAATCCATAGGTACCATAACAGTGTGTCTACATCAAAAGGAACCAAAGGAACTTAAGTATACAATGAAAATGAACTCAAATACGAACAGATGGAGTAAGATTAACTAATGTGTAACTATGGGAACTAATGACAACTCATATAACAGACATAACAGGAACTAAACAGATTATATTCATGACATTACACCGCCTTCAGAAAGGCATGTTCTCGTGCTGCCTCCAACTGAGGAGGGAGTGAGGGATTTTTGGAGGTGGTCATGGAGCTGGTGATGGACAGGGATGACCAGGAGGAGTTGTAGGAGAAAAAGACCATGGTGGACGGAATGGTGGGAGGAGCCAGGTTGGATCTTGGGTAGAACCTGGCAACCGAATGATGAAGGCGGAACCAGAGTGCGTGGTATAACCGGTAGAGCAGAGAGACTGACGGATCAGGGCAACATCCACAGCCCAGAAGCCTGAGATGGAGCTGCGGGTTTACGGGACTGAGACGGGGAGGGGAGGAGAAGCCCGGCAGAGCTGAAGCAGTGGAGGCTCAGCCGGAGACCCAGAAGTCCGTAACGGAAGCTGAGTGACAACCGACTGAAACTGATCCACATGGATGAGGGAGCCCAGAGGATTTTCAGGGCAGATGGGCCACAGTGGAGATGAAGGAATACACAGCCGGGGAGGAGCTGATGGGCCAAGGTGAAGACATTGGCCTTGAGACCCGAGGTGCAGACAGGGACTCTGCCTCATGCCAAAGTGGAGGAAGGGAAGTCCGAGGGGATTGGCCGAGACCAGTGGAGGAGACCAGGAAATAATGGCAGAAGAAGATCTCTGGAAGGGATCGGCAAAGACGACGAGGAATCGGGGGTGGGGAACTGGATCCATGGACCACAGTGGTGTATCAGGTTTAGGTCCTCTTCTGGCTCTGAGATGCACTGGTCAGCACATGTAGACTCTGGGGCTTTGTTGGTATCCGCCTGTGGCATGATGTCGTTGTGGACGGAATGGTGGGAGGAGCCAGGTTGGATCTTGGGTAGAACCCGGCGACCGAACAATGGAGGCGGAACCAGAGTGCATGGTATAACCGGTAGAACAGAGAGACTGATGGACTAAGGTGACATCTACGGTCCGGAAGCCTGAGATGGGGCTGCTGGTTTACGGGACTGAGACGGGGAGGGGAGGAAAGCCCAGCAGAGCTGAAGTGGTGGAGTCACAGCCAGAGACCCAGAAGTCCGAAACGGAAGCTGAGTGACAACCGACTGAAACTGATCCACATTGACGTGGGAGCCCAGAGGAGTCTCAGGGCAGACGGGCCACGGTGGAGATGAGGGAGTACACAGCCGGGGAAGAGCTGACAGGCTGATGGACCAAGGTGAAGACATGGGCCTTGAGACCCGAGGTGCAGACAGGGACTCTGCCTCATGCCGAACTGGAAGAAGGGAAGTCCGAGGGATTTGCCGAGACCAGCGGAGGACAGCAGGAAATAATGGCGGAAAAAGATGTCTGGAAGGGACCGAGAAAGACGACAAGGACTCAGGGGTGGGGAACTGGATCCGTGGACCACAGTGGTGTATCAGGTTAAGGTCCTCTCCTGGCTCAGAGATGGACTGGTTAGCACATGTAGATTCCGGGGCTTTGTTGGTATCCGGCTGTGGCATGATGTCGTTGTTGCCTCTGGCTCCCAGGCTGTGAGGGAGAGGCCACTGTGTCAGGGCACCCAGCTCAAATACCCCAACAAATTCCAGTTCTCTGGGAGGAGGAGATGCATTACTGATAAGTACATGTTCTTTCCTTTTACACATTTTGTTTGAGTGATTGGTTATTCAGTCACAATCACAGTGAATAAAGTCCACAAATGAAGATGATGGTAAAATGAAAATAAATTCAAATATTTAATCAAACTATAATCCACATAATACACAGGTAATGTAACAGCGTGTCGAAACACAAACAATAACCGACAATGAACTGAGGAACCAAAGGAAATGAAGTATACATGATAACAAACTCAAATACAAACAGCTGGAGGAAGATTAACAAATCTGTAAAAATAGAAACATAACAGACATGACAGGAGGTAAACAGATAATCAAGACGGTTGCATTACAATTTCCAGATATTGCGAACAAAAATATTACCATTATTATTTTTAATGTAAATTATATGGATATTATCCACTTATATTGGCACCCTTGGTAAATATGGGTAAAGGTGGTATATTATACCACCTTTATAAATACGTTTGCTTTTTGATAATGTCTGTTAATTGTTCTTATTTATAGAACTATGATAGCCTTTTACTAATGTAAGAAAAAATATATGTATTTTTGTAAAACTAGAAGTATGTTTAAGTTTTTTCCTGAAAAAATGCAAATAAGTTGAAAATGTTTTTGGTACGCAGGTAGCGTAAAAAAAAAAAATGCAGAAAAAAATAGTTAGTATAGTTAAGCCCTGCTCTTAGTTTTTCATTTCTTTTATCATGTTATCTGTTGTCTCACTCTTGTTGGCTTCGTTGTCTCCTTTTTCCTGATCGTACTGATAATAGCTCACCAGTGTCAAGCACACTTCGTTCCTTGCCTTGCAACATGGGGATCCAGGCTGCCGTTGTGCTCTTAAACTGATAACGTCATGTACAATACACTGGCTGGGATCTATTCTTCAAACACTCCGGGTTCTTTATATCCCTGTCACTTCCTCTCCAGCTAAAATATGCTAATATGAACTCTGAGATCTTCTTCTTTGACAGGTACACGAAATGATTGTTCTCATCCATGCTGATTTTGTGCCCTATTTCAGAGCTTAAGGAAGAAAATGCTACGCTTAACTGTACTAAGGAACATACATACTGTACAACAATGAAGACAATTACAACTGTTCTTAACCAAAAAAAATCTTCTGACAGGACATTCAAGCGAACATTGCAAGCATTGATTTGAATTCAGCAGCAAATAGTAATTGCTGGGTTTGTATTTAAATTCCTATGAGCTGTCAGTTTTATGAAGATTCAAACTTCCGCCAAAAAACAAACAGTGGGGAGGTAAATAGTTCTACCATGAAGACTCAGAAGGCAGGTGAAAGTTTACATGGTATTTATTCTATAAAGTGTATACAGTTAGTAGAGAGCTACAATGATTCATGTTTAGTTGCATAGAAAAGTTCCTTGGCATTGGCCCCGTCCTTAGTCCAAATTCAGGGGTGGAGCCTATCCCAAAAGAAATTTGAATTGATACTCACTAGTTGACCGTTTTCTTAACTAGAATACCTAACATTCAAGAACAATCAAAAATTAGTATTAAATTGTGTGACAAGTGAAGGCATAAATAGAAAATATTTATGAACAAATGACTGTATAATCTATGGGCTTGAGAGGCCATATAAGGCCTATTAACACAGAAAGACCAAAAAAAAAAAAAAGTTGGTCATTTTAAATGAAAAGCCATGATAGGTCGTGCCAAGTGAGGGGCCACGACATGCCAATTATGTAAAACTGATAAAAGCTCATGATAGGCCAATTATATGAAGGACCACGATAGGCCAGGGAACATAAAGCTATAATAGTCAGTCTTACCTATTGGCCACGATATGTGGTGCTATGTGAAGGGCCACGATAGTTACATTAAACAATAATAGCCAGTTTTACCTGATAAACATGATCTGCTCCTACTATATGGAGGGCCACGATAGGATGTGCTTTGCGAACAATTATAAATCTTACCTGATGGTTGTGATAGGCCAAACAATTGGGGCTCCTGTCAACCGGCTAATGTGAAGGGCCACTGTAGGCCACGTTATCGAAGGCCACAATAGCCTGCATTATACTAAGGCCATAATATACCGTATTATGAGGAGGGTCCTGGTAGGCCGCTTAATGCTAAGGCCATGATATAACGCATTATGCGAAGGCCACAATAGGCTGTGTTATGTGAAGTCACAATAGGCCATGAAATGCGAAGATTATGATTACGCGAAGGGCTACAATAGGCTAAATTTTATAAAACAATAATAGTCAGACTTACCTGATGCCTATGATAGGCGGTGCTATGAGAATGGCCACAATAGGCTGTGTAATACAAAGAGCCACAATATGCCATGAAATGCGAAAAGTCTCAATAAGTCATTTAATGCAAAGCGCCAAATAGGCCTTTTAAAGTGAAGGGCCCGGTAGGCTGTGTAATGTAAAAGCTATGATAAACCACAAAATGCAAAGAGCCAAGATAAGGGCCATGATGATCCATAAAATGCAAAGGGCCACATATAATCCGAAGGGTCACTATAGTTTGTAATATGAAGAGCAACAATAAGCCATGTAATGCAATGAGTGACGATAAGCCTCATAATGCAAAAGGCCATGATAGTCTGTGTAATATGAAAGGTCACTAAGGCTGTATAATGCCACTTTGATATACTACGAAGGACCACAATACGTTGTGTAATATGAAATCCACGATGGGTCATGATGTGAAGGCCACAATACTTTTGAGATATGCGGAAGTCTCAATATGCTATGATACGCAAAGGCCACAATAGGCTGTGATACATGAAGGCCACGACATGCCATGTTACGCAAAGGGCCACAATAGGCCCATTATATGAATAAAACGATGAAAGGCCATGATAGGTCAGTTATGTAAAGGGGTGTATTTGTTTGGTGCCCCACGTTCAGCTGTGTCCGTAGCAGCACCAGTCCAAGAAGAATGTCCTATGTCGAGATTGAAAAATGTAGAGTTGGAAAAACGCAATCTCTGCATCTGCAGTGAATTCTAAACAATTTCATTGTGATGGGAAGGCAGATAGGTTAGGTAAATTAATAGAAAGTATTATTTCGTTTCTAAAAGAAAGACTACTGAATTTCTAGTACTGAAATTCTATATGCTTGTGTGTGACTAATGGCTTGGTAGAACTCTGCCGACAGAACTCCATCTTACCGTCAGAACCCGCTGAGAGAACCCCCAAAAGAAAATTAACTAGATTAGCATGACAGGTAAGTAACATTTACATTTGCTTTTATCCAAAGCGACTTAAAAGTGAGGAATACAAACAAGCGAAGTAAAAGAAATACTCGAAATACATTGACACTGATGAAGATTGAGAAACCTCATCATACAATGCCCTTGCAGAAGGATAAGAACGTGTTACTTGACAACGCTTTACTTGATAACGCTTTAAACCTTTAGCTATTGAACCCCGCAAAAGCTTGCAAACTTTTGCAAAAGGACAACAACACAAGCATTGTCGTTCAATACCTTAGTGAAGAGCTAAAGCAAAAGTGATTTTTTTTTTAATTTTCAATTTTAATTTGTTTTGCAGATGAAATTTTCTTTATGTTCCAAAATGACAGATATATATATATATATATATATATATATATATATAATCATAATCTGATTTTATACCAGGTTCAGACTACTCAATTTTTTGTCGGTTATGATAGTCACTTTGTCAGATTACACGATTTTGACTCCTAAAATCTTGTCGTGTTGTGGACAAGAAACATGTCAGACTACATGTTGCTACCCAACCATTCATCACTTGCCAAAGTGCGTGCTGTCATCGAGAAGGCGGAATAGGTTCCGTGAGTGTATACAAACAATGGCTAACAGCGTATTTTGCTCTGTCTTGTCGTCAGAAAAGCCCAAAAGTGGACACATATCTGGATTACATGGATATTTGGATTTCCTCCAAAGAGAACTGACGTAACATATGTATTATTTACCTTTTTTCACTCTGTCGTGGTAGTTCCTTGAGGAAACCTCATAAACACAGGAGTATTGCTCCACAAGCATTTACTCAATTGTACAATTCCACCAAACAGGAACAATACCATTGTCTCTCTTTCGTTTCTACATGTTTGAAAGCATATGGGAAGGCGCTTCTGTGCTTCTATTGACCAGTGTCACACATGTGATGGAACTCGTCGTGGATGACTGATAAAAAAATAAACATGTTAGTCCTTCTGTCATGACATTGTGAAGCATCGCAGACACGATACCAGTTCTCCACTATGACAGTGCATGAACTGGAAACCATTGAATCTTGCGTCACGATTGTCGTTAACGAATCCCCACGACGCCCTACGTCAAGAAGATTGGGGCTAAATCAGGCTAAAATCATGCAGTCTGAACCAGGCATTAGAGTTCTGCAAGTGGGCAGGTGCGTTTTTCCTTTGCGGTATGGGTCGGGAGTCGTTAGGAACGAGCGGAGTGTGGGTCATATAAGCTATTTTCAGTACCGGCTGACAGTGCTGCTTTTAAATGCTCACCTGCATATTTGTTTACACTCTGAAGGGAGTTGAAGGTTTGTATTTACGACACATTTTGCCATGTTAATAAAGGAAGCGCACTTGCTCGCTTTCTGTATCCAATATCCAATTGTTTGAATAAATATGTTTTACATGTCGCTATTCCGGGTGCTGTTCAGATGCAGTCTTTAAGTTAAACAAGTCGAGTCCAGTATGGAAATAAATTAGTACTGTTGTCATCTTGATATACTTGTGCATCTATTGTGTCTTGTTGGGAATGATCTAAAGCTGTACAAATCAACTGTCCTTTCCTGCAAACGCAAAATCTGGTGAACGTAATGCTGAGGCATTGAAACACAGAGACATATTAACTGCAGAAATATGAACACAAAAAGAAAATGATTATTACTAGATATTGCCTATTTGTACTCTGCCAGACAACAGGTATTTTTACAGGAATGAAACATTTTTATAATGCAATATGTGAAAGGACATCACCGCACAGAACACTACATTGTTTCTGCTTTATAATAATACGAAGCCGCATCAGATCGCAAAAGGAAGTTATTTCAACACTTTGCCCCGTGAATTTGACAAAAGTGTGTCAATAAATATCACTTCTGCTGGACAACAGGCTAAACACTTAAAAAGATGTTAGGGTGTGTTACTTTTAATTGACCCTTCGCCGGTGGTTTGATTGACAGGCGATCTGACCAATCATAACCCCGAATCCGCCATTTTGTCCGACAAAGCAGTCGGGAGTTAGTAGATTAACGTTGGTGAACTTTAACTTGAATAATTGTGTGCTATAAATGAACTAGTATGAAGAGATGGTTGATTCACGAGCTGCTTGAACTGAGGAGCTACAACTGAAATTTTAAATGCGACTTTTTGCTCTCATCGCAAAAAGACAGTTGGTTGAACATTTGGAATGATAGGCTGACATAGACATAGACAAGTAAGAAATGGTTAATAACTCCTGAACTGTTAGGCCTAGGCCTTGTCTGATATCTTTGGAATCTTTGGCTCAAGGTGGACAGTATGCATGCCTTGGATTCGCTTGTTGGCAGCGGCGAAATTTTCGGGCATTTCGGATTTTTTGAAAAACCTACTTTTGCAAACTAGTCCTAAGCTTTTCTCCTGATTGGAACCAAACCAGTGCGGAAAGATTCTCTGGAGTCAGAATATGAAAAGTCATCAAAAAAAAAAAAAAACTTACATCTCGATTCGCCAATGCTAAGGGGCACCAAAACATTTGAAATGGGTGGAGCCACTTTAATCTTTAGTCACAGCAAAACATTGTGGTGATTGGACACTTGGTGGTGCTATAAAATAATAATAATTAAAAAAAAAACATGCTATAATGGTAAAAAAAAAATGTTTTGTATTGGCTGTATTGGCAAATGGTTACATGCTGGCTAAATGAAACAATCTTTTTGCGCAAGTGCTAAAAGGCATTGTATTAAATCATAAAAAGAAAAAATAATTTTCTGAACAATACACAATTTAAAGTACTCTATTATTCTAGAAATTTTAATAAATTATTAATGATAAAAAATTAGATTTTTGATTAAAAAAAATAATAAACAAAACAAACAAATAGTTTCAAGTTTGTTAAAGCATTTGTTCAACCTATTTTCATTAATTTTAGCTGATGATAACAAGAATTGATTCTTTAATACCTCGTGAAACTGTGATATTTTCTGAGACTGTTATTATACTGTGAAAATATCATACTGTTACAATCCTACAAGCTCACAAAAGCTTTATTTTCATCATAAATTGCAAAAAGTTCATCTACAGCTGCAATACATTTATAATGATGACTTAACAAACATCCACTTTAATCCAAACGCAAATTGCAATATACCACTGCACCTGGCTAATGCATTTCCAATCAGAGCCCACACATAATCTCCTCCTTCGTTCATATTGAGTTAACTTTACTAGCCATTTATCAACCGAAGTCCTGACAAAGTCCTACATTTCTATTCGCATTCAATTAACCAGCATTCACTCTAAGAAGAACTTTATGCAACATTTAATCTGCAGTGTAGTTCAATGTGGTAGTTCAAGTTCTTTGGCAGACATATCAAGATGAAACAGTTGAGGTTATCCGAGTTTGGAGTGGCTGCCAGAATGAAATGTAATGACAGAGAATTCTTCATTCAAGCCAAAAGTATAACTTTGCGCTAGTATTAGCATACTTATTTGTGAAGAAATTGCTGATTTGATTTTGAATTTAAGTTTGTTTAAAGTTACATTAAACATGGTATTTCAAAGCAAACATGATACAGTATGTAAATTAAACTTTACACTACACTTCATTCAAATATTCAGTGCTATTAGCCTGACATAATTAACGATGTGCTAACAAAACTTTTTGGTTTTGTGTTATTTTTTATTTTATTTTATTTTTTTACAAAACTTACCATGCTCTTTGCACATATGGAAAGGACTTAAAAATAATTTGGAGGCTGAAAACCACACACAAAAAACTAGCCCTAAGATTTAGTTACAGCCAACATTTACAACCATCTAAGTGTAACACTCGATATTAGCAGTTTTCTGAGGTGTCTCCACACAGCTGTGTGGCATGAACGAACAGGTGGTGTTTTGTCTACTGTGAAGCATTCATCATCAGTGACCAATGACTCGCACACACTGACCAGACACGCCACTGCAGAATTTCATCAGCACCAGACGAGGAAGTCGGAAAATGGGCGTAGGATTATACGGTTAACAGTGTTCGCCAGCAAGTTTCTGAAATTAAAGATTCTTTCCTTCTAACTTTTCTGTATCCTGTTGCAGTTTCCACAGTGGTATTTTGACATGCAATGTGGTACTAAGATTTTTTTTTCAGTAGTAATTGGTGAGAATACATTAGCATGTTAATTATAATCAGCATATTAGCCTCCCTACAAAACTATTTTGATTTAAACCATGGTATTGTTTGATTTCAAAATTGTATACACAATGGCAAGTGATACTGTAAGATAAATACACACTTTTGTGTGAGAGCTACTTATATGCAAATCCTAAGAAACCTGCTAATCCTAAAAAGGATTAAAATTACCTAAAAGTAGCTTCTGTGTGCATACGGTTAACCACGCTCTTGTCTTGTTGGAATTTGCGTAATTATGAGATAACTTGGAGATCCTACACAGTTCATGTCCTCTGTCTAAATTATATGTTTCTATGGCTATGCTCAAAGGAAACTTAATTACTACTTTAATCAAGTGCTGTATTCTCTCACAAAATATTAAGGGCCTAGCAGGTAACATCAGCTGTAATGAAATAACACATAAAATGCTAATATATGTAAAGATAGATCCCTGGGTACCTTTAACTACTGGAACCCCTGCCGTTTGGGTTCTATTAATTTTGAGTCATAGTGTTAGTTAGAGCTTCCAAAAAATTCAGTTTCCGACTAGAAATTACAACTTTGACAAAAGGGGTTTTATTACTAAAAACTCGCTGTTTGTGAAGGAACTGTTCAGCCATGTTTGAAAATTATCATCATTTACTCACCTCAATATCGTGCATAATAAAGTGCAAATGGCATTAAAAGCTTTGAATTTCTTTGTAAAGTTACCTTTTTTCATTCTATTCCTCACATAAATCTCTCATGAAAACGTGGAATATAGTCGTACGAAGAACTTTATTTAGCTTTTTTTTTTTTAAAAAAAAAGCTTTTTTCCCATACAACAAAACTTTCATTTAGGGTTAGGGTTAGTAGAATAAGTTGACATGTAGTTGCAAATTTACAGTCTGTAGAATATATATGTTGGGGAAGCATCCAAATAAAGTGTTAGCAGATATTAAGCAGATAGTTTACTAATACTCTAATGAGAGTGGTTCACATGTAGTTGCAGTTACTTATAGTTGGTAGAATGTCTAAAGTGGACCATCAATATAATATTTATTGCTCAGTGGTTGCTTTTCCTAAGCTCAGGAGACTTGTGATTCTCATATATCCCTCATTTTAGTATCAATAGAGTTTCAGATGTTTCTCCTAAATTACTTAGGAGAACAAAGAGTAGAAAGAAATGACTCATGACGCATATCTGAGAGAAAAGACGTTTAAACTGAGAATGTGGTGGATGAGACATCTGTTTAATTGTCTTGCTGCAATGTCTTTCAAGACATTGTCTTTAATAAGCTTGTGAGACTAAGTTGTGATTCTCTCATTTCAGAATCAGCAGTGTTTCAGATGTTTCTCCTAAAATGCCTTAAGAGAAATAAAAGTAGACAGAAGTGAAACAGAATATGTTGCATAACCTTTTTTTTTCTTTGTTTAACATTGCAAAGTTTGTCTTGTATAACCCGTGTTGCATGCATGTACATATAGGCCACGATTTCCTCTAAGTCAGACACTGTTACACTAAACTTCAAATATGATAATGCATGTATTGTGCTTGATTGAAACGGTGTGGATGAACGAGATTGAAGCTATCCAAAGGGGACGAAAAAAAACATCTCAAATGTTTCTGCTAGGCATAAATGAGGTTACATTAACATCAAATGGAGATTTTTTGCTTGAGTCTCCTACTTTCACACTTGTCTCCTGAGACAAAAAAAAAATCTAACAGTCTCACAATGGTCTCATTTAAAGGGTTAGAAGAGATTCATAGCATTACACACTATGCTCAGACTTTTCTCCTCAGCTAGAGACTCTGGAGCTCTCACATTTGTCTCCCCTAAAGATTCAGACGAGATCTCAAGAACATCACACTTTACTCCTAAACGAAAGACTCTAATGGTCTAACACTTGTCTTCTCTGAAGTTTTAGAAGAGACTTCAGTAACATCGCACATGTGATCAGAGTGTTTTTTTGTCTCATAAGTCAAGTGAGAAGCAGGATACTCGAGCAAAAGTCTCCATTTGATTGTCTTTGAGAAACAGTTGAGATGTTAAAGAGATCTCATTTTTAGTTTTTCTTTCCTATGGGAAAGTGTAACCAAACCATATATTGAGCACTATATCGTTTTGTTGTAAGGAAAAGAGCAGTTTGAACTTTCAGCAAAACATCCTGTTTTGTGTTCCACTGAATAAAATCAAGTCATACTGGTTTCAGACAATGTGGGAATTTCATTTTAGGATTAACTAACACTTTAATATCGTGTTTTGGAGACTTGGAGTGGTAGTATTTGTATTCTACCCACTGAACATTCTCCCCAACACAACATTTTTGCTGCAAAATGAGCGTTTTAATTAAGCTTAAACTCACTATCACTTATTTTCTATTCACCCAAAGGAAATGAATACACCTGTGGAAATTACCCACCCTATCATCCTGGTCTCTAATAACAGGCTCTCTGGCAGAATTTTCTTTTTTTAATGAAAGCCGGATCTCAGGGGAGTTTATGTCCTGCTGTGGGCGGCTATGTCCTCTGCACACGAGTGAAAACACCGGCCCTGCCGCAGGCTAAGCTCTGAGCAACGCTCTTGAAATTACAGCTTGTATTTACAGTGCCCAACAGATCAAGCCCAGGAACATGAAGCAAATGTTCAATCCTTGTTCTGTGCTCTTTACCTGCTGCTGGCAGGTGAGGCATTAGATCAAGCATTCTTCATTCAGCCCGTTCATGAGTTCAGGTTTGATACGAGGTGACTTTCCCACAAATATCTGGTCTGATTTTCTTTTCCCAGATTGAAAACTGTGACCTGAAGAAGTGGAAACAATTATTTAATAAAGGATTAATTACTGTAGTCCAACTACATTCTATAGGACAGAAAATCACAAATTGTACTCTGTTTAACAATTTAGATCTTTTTTTTCTTTAAAATATTTAAATAATAAAGGATTAAAAGGGATCGAAAGGAGTAAATCAATTAAAATGGTAAAATAAGTTGTAGGTCTAACTGTATTTACATAGTTATCAATGTAAACAATCTACAAATAATATTTTATTTTAAAATGTGCACGTTCACTCTTATTCATATGACTAATAATATTGTCTAATAACATGTCAAAAATTGCAAAACATTTCTTGTCTCATCAAATTCAGTAGTGAATTACAAGCAAGTAAAAGAGCATATTTTCCAATTTAATTAAAATGTTAAGTAGTTTGCATTATAAAACAGTTATTAACTGTTTAGCTGAATTTAGCTATTAAACTAAAGTGCGACAATTCGGCCATTTCTAATTATTGGGGTGGACTTGTCCCCCCTCAATGTCTATGGTTACAGCGTTGAAATAAAAATATATTTTTTGTTGTATTTTTTTATGTTTACCTTATGTCCAGTAACATTACCAATAGCTAACATTATTGCTACAATACTAGTTACCAGCTGACCACAGTAGTTACTGTGGCAGCTAATAGGGTGTTAATGGCATGGTAGAACATGATGGAAGTCAGCAGTTTGCTCAGGTTTCGGCTATGCAGTAAAAATTTAATGTCAACGTTTAAATTACCAAATCATCTTTTTTTTTTTTTTTTTTTTGGTTGTATAACATTTTTCATACATTTCTCAAAATTTCAGTTTAGTATTAATAATTTTTGGTAATGCAAAAACGTAAACTGCATGTTGTAATTTGTAGTTTGCAACTGCAAACAAATGCAATATTGTGAAATGTTGTAAAAGCGTTTCGTGGTAATAATTTAGAGTTGTGCATGGATGCAATTCATGGGTGGGCAATGTGGCTAAATTCTTATTCCACGATAAGGATACACATGACAATATAGTTATTTTATTAACTAATTATCTAATTTCTGTTATTAAACATTAAAAAATCAAATTGAAAACAGTAGGACAAATACAATATAACAAAAAAAAAATGAATTAAACAATTGAAGTTTTACAGGTACAATATGTTTATTTAACATATATTAGGTACCGAAATTGAATAAAAACAAAGTATTGTATAGTCTTCACTGTATGAATTAAATATAATGCTTATTAAAGCTAAAATAAAGATATTCAGTCAGCATTAATTTATTTTCTCTTTTGTTTGATTCACATTGATGACACAGAGCAGCACGAATTTATATTAGGCTGTTGTCACTTAAAAGGGTTAGTAGGGCCGGTAATATGTACCTATAGGCAGAACAGGCAGTGGCCTAGATCCTCGTTATGGAGTAGGGGCCTCCTTTACCATAACATGGGTACATACATACTGTAATGAAATCAAACTATTGTCACCGTATCAAAGTGTGCCCCACCTTCTAAATAAAAAAGATACGAAACGGCTACTTTTCTGCAGCTGACTATCATTTGAATTGAATTATGGCGCCAAAAGAACATCCTTCGCCGGGTGCAAAGCGAAAACAGGCACGCAAAGTGCAGTTCGTAACATAGGTGTGCAAGTTTCATCATCTCTTTTGGATTAATTGTAATCCATTCAAGAAATAAACGTGTTCTGTCGACCTCCGTCGTTTCTGGGGAGATCATTTTTGCCGGTTTATAAGTTTAACTTATCGAGTCACCAGGCTGTTAGACACAATGAATTTGTGCAGACAATGAATGACATTGTGTCAGGAACCGACTAGCAAGATCCTGAAGTAAAAGCAAAGTTCAAATTCAAAGTCAAAGAGCTAGAATATTTCAGCACTTGAGTATGTTTTTAATGTTTCAAAAAGTACCTCTGTATCTTTTAAATTCTGCTGTACATTACTGCTATAACATAATACTTACTTTCAGTTTTCAAACATAAATATTGCAGTTATATTTAATGAAAAAATAAGCAGACAATTTTATGAATTAATTAAGTATTTCTGCTTAGTTTGTCTCTTTCACTTTCACTAGCAGTTGGTTTGTGACTTATACACTCTTAAAAATAAATAAATAAAGGGTCTTTATTGGCATCTGTGGTTTCATGAAGAACCTTTTAAAATCCATGGAACCTTTCCATAACAGGTTCTATACTGTGGGAAAACAAAGTTTCTTTAGATTGTTTTAGAATGTTCTTCACACTAAACAAAATGAGTTCCAACTGTTCACTGAAAGATTCTATGGAGAACCAAAACTGTTTTTTTTTATGGCATCACTGTAAAAACTCCCTTTTGGAACCTTTATTTTTAAGAGTCTATAGTACATATTTAAGGTATTTATGCCACTGCAATAAATAAATAGGAGGGGGAAATCCTGTCAAAAAAATTAAGGTATGATGTTTATGTACTGAATTTTACTGTAGCCCTGTAGAGTGTGTTAGGCTACTGTAAATAAATTACTGAACAAATTACTACAAAAAACAAAACAAACAAACAAACAAACAAATAAAAACACATGATAGCATCCCCAACATACAAATAAGAGATTACCTTAGTTAATATGGACATATAAAAAATAGAATATACAAATTTTAATAACAGATATTGTAAAGGTAAGAAATAATATTTGTTTTCAGTGTTTTATTAGGAGGGGTGTGGAGTGGGGGCCTCCAACATAAATTTTGCCTAGGGCCTCCAGTTGTCTAGAACCGGCCCTGAGGGTTAGTTCACCCAAAAATGAAAATTCTGTCATTAATTATTCACCCACATGTCGTTCCAAACCCGTAAGACGTCCATTCGTATGTGGAACACAAATGAAAATATTTCTGATCAAATCTGAGAGCTTTCCGTCCCTCCATAGACCACTTTGGCACTTCAAAAAGTTCAAAAAAAGATTATAAAACTAATCCATATGAATAGAGTGGTTTAGTCCAAATTTTGTAAAGAAGGTTTGACAAAAAGAACAAACTGATCCGAGTTAAACTTTCACTGTCTGTTAACAATCGTATCATTTGCACAGATAGTTTACCCAAAAATGTCATCATGCACTCACCCTCACATTGATCCATGGTTCGTTCTTTGGTGGAACCAAAAAAGAGAAGTCTTGATCTTCTCTATGTTGTCATTTCTAAGCGTTATTCCCTGTCTAGTTTACCTGGTTTTGACTCTGCCTGTTTTCTAATCGTTCCCTGGACGTTTTGGACTTAATGCATTGGATTGTTGGACTGTTGATTGCTTGCTGCCTACCTCGATCTACTTTGCCTGTCTAACGTTTACGACTCTGCCTACCCTGAGAATCTGACATTCCTGTTTGCTGTTGATTTGACCATTGCCTGCTTGACCATGTTGCTCAATAAAGCCTGCATTTGGATCTCATCCGCTGACTAGCCCATTCATTACAGTTATTGTTTTAATTTGATTATTTGAGTCGAAGCAGTCATAGGTAATGTCATTATTGGGAGAAAAAAAAAATGGTATTCATAATTGTATGTTTAGCTGTTTATTTTATAAATGAAAAATAAGTGATTAAGGCTCCATTAAGAGCAATACAATTTTCCTCTGGGTTTAGATGGTCCCCTGAGAACTACTGTATGTCCCAATACTAAAAGCTTTAATGTCTTTTTAAAAGCTGTGAAACACAATACTCCCTGCATGCCTTTATAAATACTTCTTAATCTTTTGGTGACGTTTCACCCTTGTTGGGAAGGAATGATATTTTTCTTTATAGTGATAAACATGCGGTCTGCAGGCCTGGCGAGACAGATTGATTGATCAATGGTCATAATGAGATGTTGGTGTGATTAGTGACCGGACAGGCATCTGGCCGCTCCAGATGTCTCGCACCCAGCAGCAGCTGATAGATTGTAGCCAGCTCATTGCTCTGTCTCTCTCTCCAGTAACACACAATTTCCATCATATCACGTACATTACGAGTTTACCACCGATCACACTCACACACAGTCACAGATTCTCACTCGGGCTTGCTCTGTTTTCTCAGTGCACATACATTTTTAGGACAAACTGCAAGATGATCTGTGAAATGAGAAAGATGGTTTCATATTCCCCCACAATTTTGCCTAGCTGATGTGGGAAACTGAAGCTATGGGGAGTAAAGTGTGTGCGTGTGTGTTTGTGAATCAAGGACAGGTCTATCATTATCTGCACTGTAACAGGACCATCATTCGCTTGGGAACAGCACGTACTGAGCCAATCAAGTTGGATCTGGTTTAAAATTGAAATTTTAGCATAGATAAAGTTTCACAGACATGGCTTAGATTAAGACATGTATTAAGTATTAAGACACTTGCACTTAGTTCAAAGTGTTAGTAAGGATACTGATAAGGCAGCTGCGACTCAGTGAACGGGATCATGGTTTGTTTAACATTAGCAACACATTATTAGCTGTTTGATAACTAGTCAAGCAAAAGGCTAATAATATTAATCATATATCCAATGTTGTAAAGAGCTATACCATTGTGCAGCGTTTACCTCAGAAAGTTGACCGAGTGGATCTCTGAGCTGGCGTGAGCGAGTGGAGGCGGGGCTAACATTCAAGATATTTAAGGCATGAAAAAAAATTACAGGAAAAAATGTTTAAATATGTAATTTTGGTGAGCAAAGATGAGTTTTAAGGGATACAATTATTGAATTTAACATATGTCAGTGCAAGTTACTTTCAGTTAAAACAGCTTACACGTGCATTTTAGTCTGCTACTAGACTTAAGCCTTGTCTTTGAAACTGGGAAATTTACAGTAAAGACAACCGTGATAATACACACAATACATATATGGGTATTGTGCAGTCATTTTGCCATTGGTTTAATGTTTTTAGTGCCTAATTTCACACTTTTATATCAGCTATCAGTGGTGATACAGTTTTTACATACCAATCAAAAACTATGAGTACCATTACCATGTTTCTTTTTCTTTTTTGGTAAACCTTTATACAGGGTTTTGTCAATTAAGTGCTTAAATGTATGTATGTGTGAATCGGTCTATAGAACTAATAGATCACAGTTTTTTAATTGAGAAAAACATAAATTCAGTCAAAATATTTTTTCTGATCAAGTATGTGTGTGTAGGCTATATAATATCTGGGGTGTAACATAAATCCTCCTCCATTTTGTTTGTCTTTGAACTACAGGATACATAACAGTAACATTTATGAGAACATGGTGCAATGTCTCGATGTTATTAATGACATCAAACTACCCGAAACAACTCGACCTCAGTACTTGGTAACCTTCAGATCCTTGTCTTGGTGAGAGATTCTTAAACATGATGAAAAATGTTTGAAGACGCACACTTGCATACACATTCAAACCCTACCAGTTTGAAGGCATCTAAATATGGTCATTTGTGTTATCAGCACTATTCAGCGGTCCCCGGGGAACCTCTTCTATCACGGGCAGCGAATGACAAGATAAACAGTCAGCGTGGCAGGACAGGCGGGGATTGATTGCGCGTTTGTGCGATTAAAGCGAGACAGAGGTAACATGCAGTCGGGAGGCAATTCGAAAATGGTAATGAAATTTAATGATGCGTGAAGATGGGTTTAGCTTTTTTGTCAGCAGAGAACACAAGAAATAAATGCTTTGCGCTAAACCGATTCGTAGCTGTGGGAAACGGTCGTCCAGGGCCGTCGTCAGGGGGAAGGACAAACTGGAACGTTGTTCCAGGTCCTGTGACCGGAGGGCCCATCAATATAAACGTCGCATGCATGCGGCCACACACGTAGGCTATACAGACAGACATGCTGTGGCTTTCCTGAGATGTTTTTTAAATGCATTGGCAGAGTTGAATTCATTTACAGGATATCTCTGGGACAAAGTAACACCTCTTAAGTGAATGAAAGTCATTGATTTTAATGAAAGTGTGGACCTGCACTGGCAATACCAGATTATTCTTTGATAGAACTTTTTAATATCCCTTGAAGGTCAGAAAGCTGCCAGCGGGTTTATCATTAAACGGATAAAATTACAGTTGAGAATCAATATAATAACAAAAATCCAGTTCAAAAAAGAACGAATATTTTTTTGAAGGGAAACTTGGTAATCTGTCAACAATAATTCACCCTCATGTTGTCAAATATTTTTGGTGTTCTGTGGAATGCAAAAGGAGACATTTAACAAAATGTCCACGCTCCTCTTTAAGCAGACTGTGCAGAAGGTGTGAAGTTGCTAAAGTTTATAAATTAAAATCATAAAAATACCAAAATTGCAGCAGTTACATATGCAAATGCAAAGGAAACTTTTTTTTATGTCAACAGGTTCCATGTAACTGGGTTATGTTGCATTTAGTTAACAATTAGTTTATTAACATTAAGTTTATTAAGGTTAATTTAATGCCATTTAGTTGAATAAGGTAAACAGTTTTTTGTCCAAAACTATTAAGTTAAATTATCTTAAAATTAATAACAAAAATCAAATTAAAACAAGTAATCCAGTTTAATTGATTAATTTATTTATTGAATGCATTCAAGAAACATTTTTTTAGAACTTTTACAAGTGTTATTTAACAATAATGTTGTCAAAATCTTTACTCTGTAAAGACTTGTATTGTTAGGCATTAGCCAATTTTTTTTTGTTACACCCATTGCATGCCAAGTAGTTTTTTTTTTAAATGATGATGATGATAATTATTATTATTATTATTATTATTATTATTATTATTAAATGTTTAATTTTTGTTAGGAGGTCATCAACCCAATGGTCTACACTTCACCATGGTAACCCCAAAAACACTATACCAGAAACTCTTTTAAATACAAACATAAAATTAAACATTAACAAGTATGCCAGTTGTATCATCTTGCAAAAAAAGGCATGAAATAACATTTTATTTCAACATTTACTCTCTCTATTCAACTCCATGTAAAGCATGATGGGGAGGGGAAATACTGTTAGTTTCTATAATGCTATTTTAACACGACTAAAGTCATGCTCAATTGAAATGGATTAAGTAAAGTGGTTGAAAAGAATTGTGTCGGATTTACTTAATCCATTTGTACATAAATTACTTAAGTTGTGTTGAAATAGCATTATAGAAACTAACAGGATTTACTTAAGTAAATTGAACAAGCATCAACCTACTTTCTTGTTTTTTCAAAATTAAAATAGTGAGTTGAGCCAAAACGCATCTCTTTCAAGTCAGATTAACATAATTCAATTGTGTGAATGAGAAACTTACTACTTACTAATTTTTAAATAAACTGAACAGTATGGTAAAATCATTTGAGTTCATGTATTCATTTTTTTTAAGTCGTCTTCTGAGCATTTTGTATAATTTATCAATCCAGTTAAAATATTGAACACAATCATTGAGAAGCCACAATGCATAAGTTATGACTTGTTTTGTAAGATTCACAATGTATCTTTAATATGAGTGTATTTTATCTTTCTGCATGGCAGCTTTTTCACTCCAATTAAGTATAAACAAGTCATGAATTACACTAATAATAAATATGGTAATCTATGCTATGCAGTGTTTCAAGTACATTTATTTGCTATCCCAGCAAACATTTGGACAATTAATGACCGTTTATTAAGACGTCCCTCTGACACGTCCTGTAATGGTTGAAAAATAGTTCTAAAAGGAAATTTGAATGGACATTTTTGACGTTATCTTATTAATCAGTTAATTAATTATTATATATTGAACTACACTTAGCTAAAAGTCAAAGTAACAATTATACAAGAAACCCAAGATGATTGTAGACTTGTACAACCGTATCTGTATGCATTTTTAGGAAATGTTCTATATATCTCATTACCGATTTATGCTCTTCGGACCAATGTTTGCTGGGGATTTTAATGAAAAACAAGCAAAAAAAAAGATTCAATTAAAACTCATCTGTAAGCCATTATATGTCTGATCAAAAATCACACTGGAACAAGGTTTTTTTTCATTAAAAATTGACCCAAAATATTGATTTCTGCAGTACTTGGAAGAGATTCTTACATTCCTTGTTCCAAGTTATAAGGCCTCGGCAAGGTTTATGAACCACCTACTTCACATTTGGTTTTAAAATAACACCGTCTACTGACGATATGCTCAATTATGTTCCTCAAATACTAAACGCTAACAATCTCTTTGCTGCAGTGGAGGCCCATATGTACATTATAGCATCATTAAGCCTTCGGGTCACACTAACAATGTCAGTTTCAGTGAAAGCAAAGGCCTTTTTTTCAGTTGTTTTGCTGGAGATAGCTAATTATGAAGAGCACCGCTGAAAGGTTGCTTCACTGCAACATGAAGATAAAACAAATGGAAATGGATAAAATGCATGACAACACATTAATAATGTTGTGGTACTGTGTGGCAGCCTGTCCATGGAGACATTTATATCGCACTGAAACATAAAAATAATCCAAATATAATGGGACGAACATAACAAGGCTATGTATTCACAGCAATGCATTGTGGGTAAAGGTGCACTTGTTCTGCAAATGATCATTGATCACTTACCTACGCTGGATCCGTACCACCTGGTGCATGCATGGTAACATCTTGCAAAATTACACAACGTCACTAGCCATTGATTTGAAGGTCTTGTAAGAAATTCTCAGACTGTTGTGTTCAATAGGGATGATATGGTAAAATGATGGAGTTGATGAAGAATTGATTAGTTTTAAATGGCGAGACTGATCTTGTGTTATTGAAACTATGATCACTGCTGCTTGTTTTTCATGATGCCTGCGCCCCCGGGAGCTGATGTTCCCTTTGCTGTAATGGTTTCCAAACAAGGTTCATTTCATCAGGGCAAGGAACATTAAATATATGACAACCGTAATGTAGCAAATCTGAGAGCAGTGGTGCTTTATATAAGGTTTACATTGCAATTTCCGTTCCGCAAGTGGCCGCAAATTGTAGCTTAGTTGTTTATGTCAACATGAATCAAAATTGATTCTATTTACACGTTTCTGGTGTTCATTTTAACATTATTCAAAAGTAAAATAATGGTTGTTGCAACTGTTCATCAAAATGTCCTGCTACATTATCTCGTATTTCTTTTTTGTTTTCATCCGCTACATGGAAAAAGCTATTCGTTAGCATTCCCATTCATCTCAAATGGTAGTTGAAGCGGTACCAAAATGTTACAGAGAATACAGTTATTTAAATTTCTTTTGAAGCTGGAGAAAAAAAGTAGAACCACCGAATTATCGGTATCGGCGCTGACAGATTTTGTCAAAGCTATTGCATCGCTGCACCGATTCTGTATCATTCTACGACTTAAGTTGTGTGCAGTATGTTTACACAAACTTCCTTCTCCATCTTCATCCATCTAAAACATCCATATCTAACGATGCCCCAGCCGCGATTTCAGCAGCTCTGAAAAAGCTGGTGTCTATGAGCCACTGGCAGGATTAATTTCTCAGGTCATCACTTACAGCGCGAGACGCTCGCAAGAAAGCTCCAGGCAAGGACAGAGTAAACTCTAGGGAGACATGGAGAGTGTGTGAAAGAGAGATAGAGTGGGTGAGATGTCGAAATGTGTGAGTGTGTATTTGTGTGAAACCATAAGCTGCTCTCCATCATACTAAAGACCAAGGGAAAATTGAAGAGGTCATCGGTCCAGACCCGCAGTCAGCCAGAATTCTTCAACGGTGACGCCATGCTAGAACTATCCAATTCGTCATCTTTTAGCTAATTACACAGAAATGCTTCTTTATTTACCCAAGTAGGACGTGATCTAAAAAAAAAAATAAAAAAAATTTAAAAAATCACAAAACCATAGCTAAAATTAGAGTACAGAAAATTTAGGTTAATAAGAACATTTAAATATTTTCTGAAGAACAAGTTATTGGAAATCCAAACCTCACCATTAAAATGCTAAGATGTCCTAGCTGGTTGTCAGGGTGTTGCTATTTGGTTACTAGGATGCTCTGGGTGGTTGTTAGGTGCTTACTTGCAGGCTTAAGTCAACAAAGAGCCCAATCTATGATATTCTTGCCCCTAGATATGAGTCAGGTCCCTCTTTCAATGCAAGTCCATGATAATTTTTGGCCTTTCCAGGTCACATAAAAAAGTAAAAGAACATATCTCCTCACAATTTGTCATTCATTCCTGTAATTAAAATGGGTGCACACATACTGGCAAATATCTTTTAAAGCGCTTTTTGGTCTATTTTCTATTCAGTACTCAATGAGGCGGTAAAGTTTACTTCAAATATCTGCTGCCATTAAACTGGCTATTAGTATTCAAGTAACTAGAAACATTTGCACATTTCCAGCTCAGCAAGATTCTTTTAAAATTACTATTGCTCTGCCAAAAGTAGTTAACCTGCAAGAACAAAAAAAATCAGTTACATTAATGCCCACTTTTGCAGCAACTCTCAAATCATACTGAATTGTACTCGATCACACTTACTTGCATAGAAGCGTATTTTTACATTCTTGTGTAGAGTTTCTTTTGGGTCTTATACACCAAAGTTTAGTACAGGGTTCCTCAATAGACGACCGGAAAGAGAAAAATGTTTTGCCTGCGCTGTCAAATAGTGTTGTCAAAGTAATGTATATAAGCAGGTCTCTGTCGCGAAAATTCAAATGCAGTGTCATTGCTTACATTGCGTAATCAGTGGTGCAATGAAAACGCTCGCGCTGCACCTCTCGGTTCGCGCCAGTGGACACGCACAGTTAGTCTGTCAGCGAAAACAAGGCAAGTGTAAAGACAATAAAAGTGGACACACGTGTTATAGTAACGCCGATTGTAATTTCTACGTATATATAGCACGCTAAATAGAAACAGAAGATTGTGGTATAGATACACACTTTCATAAGATCGGGCTTGTTGGTCCATAACATATATACATATATATATGGCTTATTAGGATTGCTGGATCAAGAAATTGTCATCTAAAATATAAGCATGTTTATTTTAAATATACATATATTTAATTATTTAATATTAATTTAATTTTCATACTTTTAATATTTGTAATTTATTCAATTGAAATTAAAATAAATATAAATTATACATATATAACGGATTTATATCGGCCACTATGATTTAAGATATTGACATCAGCCATCAACAAAAACAATATCAGTTGACCACTAGTCGGTGGTGCTTGGCTTTGTATTGTTATTATGCCCTTGGTGAAAACTAATTGAGGAACCCTGGTTTAGTATGTCAGCTTAGCAGTTTTGAAAAACCTGTAAATTTAAGTGAGCAATAGTAACTTGTGTTAGCAAGCACAAGTTGATAAAATTAGTTTAGGTGCCTGAACTCAACCCAGTTTCTTTCCAGCACCAACAGGGATGTTGAACATGTTGGATAAATCACATAAAGCACACCATCATAGGTCTATGCTAGCTGAAGTATTAGCACTGTGATGTGAATATATGCAAATCTACAGTGTCCCCCTGCTTTTTGACCTTAAAACCTGGAATAGACAAGTGTCATCTGTGGGGATCTCTAGGGCATCAGTGGTCTCCGCTGTGCTGTCAATCTCTGATCATACTGGCTGCCCTTTTCGCCCGTTATGTATTCATTTTGCCTGTCCCGAAGGCGTAAAAATGAAAAAGAGAAATGGGAAGAATAAAATGACAGATTAATTTATTGACCAGGCATCCTCCTTTCGGCTCACACCTCTCCGTCTATCGCTGCCCCAGGTGTCGTCGTTGCCAGCCTTGTGATGGTCTGACGCCAAGTGACTGAGAGGTGAGATGCGCGGGCAGAAATTGAGAGCGATGGTCATTCATCACACAGGGGTAAAAACCAGCACCTCTTTCCCCCTGAGATGGCAGCAGGTGATGGGAAAGAAAAAAACAGGCTGCGCTTTTTTACATTGTCTGGCCCATATATCCCATAATGCCGTTGGCTTTGTTAACGCTAGCCGTGCAGGGGAGAGTGTTCCTGTGTCCTGTTTGGGAGCATCTTTATTATGGTGGTGTTCTCCATCTCGACCTCTCGTATATATCACGCCCTTGTCTTCCTGCTGCTTTAGGTTGATGTAGAGGGTCATGTGGTTACCACATGGACCATAATTTGATGGACAGTATCTGGCTAATGCAGGGATATAGTGATATATCATACTGCCAAGCTTTTAAATAATGTTTACACGTTTGACAGGTACTGCACACTGGGATAGACTTGTCTTTGCGAATTCTGTTGCCAGTCTTATATTACTACCGGATGGGAATAAATTCTATTCGCTTTAAAGGAACAGTTGATTAAAAAAAAGAAAATTGTTATTTACTCACCTTCATATCCAAAGCTCCAAAAGACACCATAAAGGTATCAAGAAAGTGGTCCATACTCATACTCTTCAGGGGAACACTCTTATTTGAGGAACAAAGCTTTGGCATGTCAGAATTTAAAGTTGCAATGTATAAGTGTAGCATCTGGACCAATCAGACACACCCAAATCATACATTATATTCAATGAATAATCCAACAAACTCAACTCTCTCAATAAATGTCTGTGAACCATCCCCCGAAAACCGCAACAAATGCAGTTTTCACCGAGACTCTGGTTACAGGACACAGGAAGATCGGTTTACGATCAGAAAGAATTTGCAGATACTTGGGATTCTAATTTAATTCTTGTTGAGAAGGACAAATAAACCCTTTTAATCCTATAGATTAAATATGTAACCATGTGAGAAATGTATAAACGTTTATCCAAATTTTTTCCTCTCATTTTTTTTTCCTTTTATAGGGTTATTAAATCACTTTTGAACTCCTTTGTATTAATGTTTCAGAGTTGCATACTACTGCATGGTTAACTAAAATCACATGTGTAGCATGTTTGGTATCGATGGACAACTTTCGTAATTTATGTAATTTATGTTACATATTGCTTACTCTGTGGCACATTAGTATTACAAGAAACTTTGATAGTTTCTTCTCCATCTTTAACAGTCCAGTTATGAATGCAAATGATCTGCTCAAGACAAATGATAATAAACTTTGCTTTCAGAAGCTTGTGATTAGCCCACTGACCCAGAGGCGGAGTGGCCAGCACCCGAGGTTCATAAGCCAGCACAAAGTATTCTTGCTCTCTCTCGTCTGCTCCGACCGACACTGCATCTGAGGGGTTCTGCCTTTTACCCTGCTAGGCCAGCAAGCCTCAACCAAGGAGCTTTGTAATGAATACTGATGATTCTTTCCGGGTTTTGACTTTGCTCCCTAGCTCCACTTCCTGTTCCATCTTCTAACTCCTCATTTTACCTATGCATGTGTTATTTGTGTGAATGTTAGTGTTTGTTAGTTTAGTTATGTGTTTTAGTTTAGTGATTTAGTTCATAAAACTTGTGCACAGTACATGTTTGGTTCTGACTCCTTGTCTGCAGATAAATTGTCACTTAAATTATTTCGATTTTGTTACAAGCTCTAAATGTAAATACTAAGGAAGAATTATTTTTATGTAGCCATGAAAAATACCCTTCTCTTAGAATGAATCAATACTTAGTGTTCACAGGATGAACAGATTGATTGATTGATTGTAATTTTAATGTAGGTTAATCTGATTAACTAATTCAAATATTCATAACCCTAATGAATAATCAGAATGAGTTATTAATAATTATTCATATTTCTCCTTGAGCTAATTTGCTACAATAGAGAGATCATTTCTTCCATATTGTGACACACAATCAAGTGAAACGGATTATCGAAAAAGTAGTATTTGTACTAAAATGTAGGACTTGGTTCTGTCTATCAGTTTTTGATCTTGCCTTCAGCAGATCTGAAGGCAAGCTTTCAGTGAATTGTAAGAAAGAAACAAGGTTTGAGAACAGTGAAGTCCAGAGACTTACAGTCGTTTCACTTGAAGAGTTAATATTTTGATGAAAAAAAGAGAGGTCTAATAGAATGTTGAATAAATAAAACATATACATGGCCAAATCATTTGAAATAAGATCAATGGCATGCATTTAGAAAATCAATTCCAAATCTTGTCTCATTTTGACATTTTCAAACCAAACCAGTTTCAACCAACATTAAATTACTGCATTAACAATGTACAGGATTTAACTGTAGGCCTGAAACAATTTGATATTTTATATACAACTGAAATTAGATAAGTTGCCTTGTTATATGAGAGGAAATGGAAAATAGTTATTGACATTTGATGAATGATTATATATAAATATAAATCTTTAGAATATGCACTAATGAACCATCCACAATAATGAGAACTGGACCAAAACTCTCTATATATTACAGAATTTAAAAATAGCACATCATTATGTAGTGTTTTATCCCATTGCGCATCTAAACATCTACTGTTTCTTTGAATAATGTGAATTATTAAAAGTCACATTAATAAGTCAAAGCAGAACAAAGCAGAAACCTTCATATCTTGCATTGCCCCTCATTCATGAAACACAAGCAGAATTTCTGCGATAATAAGTGGAAGAAAAAAAAACATTATTACGTAATACCCCGGTTTATGTGTGAATGGTTTTGCAGAGGATATATAGATGAATTTGTTCTGCTTGTGTTTTATTAATGAGGTCCAATGAGTTGCTGCATTACTCCCAGAAGCAAACAGAATCTGATAGCATGGTATACTGCTAATTCTCCTCAGAGTGCAAAATTGAAAAGATGATGAAAGGACGGACGGTGCCTTGCTCTAGGTTCAGAGATTTCATTTTTGAGCTGCAGGTCTTGCGAAAGATGCTGAGATGTAGCATGCGAGCAGACAAGAGGCAAAAAGTTTGACATCCGCTTCTTCCAAGGTTCAATCAAGACGTGTGGCTGTAAGCAGGAGAGGGAATGAAAGAGGGTGAGTGAGAGAAAGATACCTAACCTGGCCAAGTCATGATGGATGAGTCCAATTGCACCCCCTCATCAATCAGCAAATGCTGCAGCACTGTAAAAAAAAGAAAAAGAGAAAAAAACCCCGGAAAAAATACGAAATGGAAGGAGGGGGGAGCCTAGGGTATCAACGGAGAACAGGGAGGATGTGGTGAATGGGGAATTTTATGGGATCCATCTATTTGAATCTTCACACCCTGATTGCTTCCTTTCTCTCGCAAACCACACACACACACACACACACACACACACACACACACACACACACACACATTTGATTTCCATGGCTATGAATAGCATTCTAGCACTCTGCAATTTCTGCAGTATTTAGTATGTATACTGTACAAGTATGCACATTTGGTAAGGTATACAACAACAACAAAAAAACACTCCCTGGAATGTTGTTTCTCAAAATGTAATGCACTTTACTTGATTTTGATCAAATGTTTGGACTTGTTGTTTCCCCAAAATCTGATTTAAATAGCCATATAACCAGAAACCATTCACATGAATATATGTTCATTGTATTCGATACTTAGTAACGTAGTAATCCATGCCAAAAATAGTGCCACACGAACATTTTTCCATGGCTATTTTCTAAATAGCAAATTTGCACTATTTCTCTAATATGCAAATTTTCTGTATGCATAAAATATCCTGCTCGACAAAATGTGCAGTATACAACAAAGCACACTGTACCCCACAATGCAATGCTTGCTGCTTTTCTTTTCCAATGTGCCGAATAAACATCATACACAATTTGTCATTTTACTCAAAACTGGATTAAAAATGCAAAACATTAAACAATAAAAATGTATTGTAATAATTTGTATTTTTGCAATGATAAATAAACATGCAATTACAATTGACACTGTCAACTAGATTCTACCACATATTTTGTTGCATAATGTGTGCCATTTCACTTTATATATATATATATATTTTTTTTTTACAATATTAGGCAGTATATACTGTATATATATTCTAGTAATTATTCTGACCACAGATGATATGTACATCTTGTAAACTGAAACAATTTCTTTCATTCGGCTCAATTGTAGTTTACACGGCTGTGAAATCTTATATTATTTAGCTAAAGGGCTGAATCACTACATTTATTATATCCTTTATGTATCACCTTTATTAAAATTAATGAATAAATAAAGTGATTTAAGTTGTTCTCCCATAGCCCATCGCAAGATGATCCCTTTTCAAGCCATTTCGCAGGAAGGTCACTTTGCACGGCGCATCTGCTCAATATCAATAAAACGAGGCTCGATATATTTTCTACATGTGAAACCGTCATCCAGTAAATGGTAAAAGAGAAAATGGACCTTGTCACAAAATGGTAGCCCTTAAAGGTGAAGTTCATATGAAATCAATGTGGGCCACGGACATGAACGGATAGGAACACACAAATCAACATGTTTATACCGGCCCTGAGTGGCTGAATCCAGTTCGCTACTGGCCGTAGATCCTGTACTGTATCATGCTATAAATAAGACTAATGTAAAATTAGAAGATGTGGAGTATTTTTTAATACTTTGTTCTTCCCAACCCCAAACTGTTACTGTTCAGTTGATTTTACAGGCCCAGTTTGAGCAAAATACAGCTACAAGAAAAAAAAAAAGAAGAAAAAAAAATCTTCTTTCATCTTCTACTCACCCTTATTTCAATCCAAACACATGCTGCTGCATTTGACACCCTATGGCATGGGAATATATTGACAAAAACTGCACAGAAGGTTTATTTTAACATTATTTAAAATATGACTAAACAGAATGTTCACTTGACACAACACAAGCCTGCTGTGGAAATACCA
Organism: Opsariichthys bidens; assembly: GCA_037194245.1. Classification (NCBI taxonomy): domain Eukaryota; kingdom Metazoa; phylum Chordata; class Actinopteri; order Cypriniformes; family Xenocyprididae; genus Opsariichthys; species Opsariichthys bidens. The sequence goes on from CM074291.1 coordinate 14,465,326, forward strand.
TGGTACAATGAAAGTAATACCAAGGTAATCCGTTTAAAAAAAGAGTTTTGATTGTGAAGATGCATGTGTTTACCTGCAGTGTAAAGTCGTGTAGGCGAGTAATGACCTTCTTTGTCAACGATAGGATGCATTTTTATGTTTGGTTTCAATGGATTTAGTACTTGAGTGAGCTGTACGAATCATTTAGACCGAATCGAAAAAAGGCTGCTAACACCATTTGACTGATTCATTGTATATAAAAACATTTTGTCTGTCACTGGAACAGCCACATCTGAGACAAAGTGCATCACATCAAGTTTTCATCAACTTACAGGTTATAAGGCTTATTGCAGCTAAATGGGCGTTCAGTTTTTCTTGCTGCTAAATACGGTTGGACAAAATCTCATGATATAGGCTAATAGTTGAAGCGGGATGTTTAAAACAGTAGGCTACAACTAGATGGCAAATACCAGACTATGACTCTTCTCCACTCTTCAAATACAAAAAACATTAGACAATGTTTCTTGAGTAAAGAAAATATTGTATGTATTCAAACATCAGATCTTTATTTGACAAGCGAAAAAATAATCCAAATGAATTGAGTAGTTTACTCCAAATTTTCTGAAGAGACTTGGATTAGTTTTACGATCTCTTTATGAACTTTTTGAAGCGTCAAAGTGGTAGTCACATAGCTGTCTATGGAGGAACAGAAAGCTCTCAGATTTCATCAAAAAGATCATTTGTGTTCCGAAGAAATTCTTAAAGGTTTGAAATGACACAAGGGTGAGTAATTAATGACATAATTTTAATTTTTTGGTGATATATCCCTTTATCGCAGGGAGGAAGAAATGACAAAAGTTCTCTCATCTCGTGCAGCAGCAGAAAAAGTAGCACTTGCATGTAAATGTGCACAGTGATTATTCAATAGAATTTTACTCATGACAGTGTAACAGCCAACATGGGTGTTCTGGAATCACTTAGCTTTCATCTTTCCAAGATTTGGGGATTTTTTTTTTTTTTTTTTAAATGAACTAATGCTGATAATTGGAGAGGTCATCAGAGCACTTAGTCAAAGTTTGACTATTTCTTGGTAGTGACTGTAAGCATAACGTCCAAACGGGCCATGTTGTGAAATAGGCCTGCAGCCCTGAGCTCTGTCCCAAAGCTTGTTGCGGCAGGTGTCCGTGTGATTGATTGCATTGTTCTGTCCACATTTGTCCGATAATAGCAGTGTACTTGCTTGGGGGAAAAAGTTAAAAATAAAAAGTTTGATTCCGGACTAGCATATTAAAGGCATCACCTTGAGATTTTAAGAGTTTTCTCTCATGCGTTGGGTAAATAAAGGAAAGTCATGTGCAACATGTCCTTGTCCGAACACTGTTGATGATCGCTGACGTCTGGGCAAAATATTAATACATGCCTTTAGAGGCAAAATGTTTACATAAAGTAAGCTGAAAAAAAAAAAAAAACACTGTGACTGATGACTGTGATCTTGCATAATACTGCTATTTGCTGATAATACTGTTTATATAGCAGTAGCTATATTACCAACCAATAGCACAGAGTGTCTGCGATCCCCTGTCCCAAATGGAACCCTAAGCCCTTGCAATCTTCCTCTGAGTCCACAATTTTGTGACGTAATCTTTGAGTGTCAGGTAGAAGTCTGCTGCAGGGCTTGTGGGCCTTGGGGGCCTGGCAAAAGTGTGCATCAAGGGTACATATCTGCTGCAAAGGGGGAACTCGCAAGCATCCTACTGAAATGTAAAAGTCTTGTGGACTTAACAAACATGTGCAGTGGTGTAGTGGTGCCCGAAGAAGTGGGTATACTCTTAATTTTTGCCCCCATTTTTTTTTTTTTAAAGCGGCCCAGCAAAGAAAGAGCTCCCTGTGTTGTAAACACTGACATATAAGACCAGTCTTGCATATTTACTTCACCCCAAAATGGGCCAGTATTTGCGCTTTGTCTCTTAACTTCTGCTGCTTGACTTCACAGAGTAAGGATCATTATGAAATTAGTGGTCCACAGAATTATGAATTTTGAGTGAACTATCCCTTATTCTTTAGTCCATCCTCACATGAAAATTGGAACCACCATTATATGTTTAAGGGGAATTTTGCAAATATTACTGGTCCCACACAGGCCTAATGCATGAATATAAGATATTCATGATGAGGCAAGCATGGTGTTTCAGTCAGAGATTAGTTTATTTTTAACAAACATTAAAATATCATCTTCACTCAAAGAGTTCATCAATATATTCAAAACAAAATGTTAAAAATAACAATATTGGAGATAAAGAATATTGAAATAAGCTTTTAGTATTATGTAGATGACATTTTAGAAGTCATAACTGATCCTCTGACCTCTTTACCACATCTAATGGATGTTATACAATCCATCTTAAAATTGTCTAGCACTGTTAACTGGAATAAATCTGAAGCAATTCCCCTTTCCAATTCATGTCTTGCAGTTATGGTAAAAAAGTTTAAATTTAAATGGTTCCCTAAGGGAATGAAATATTTAGGAATAAAACTGTCCCGGAACATGGAGGAATTAATAGCGCTCAGTTTACACCCAGTAATACAGAAATTCAAAACTAACTTGGAGAAGTGGGAGAAAATTATACTGACTCATTGCGGAAAAATCAGCACTATTAAGATGGCGATAGCCTCCCAGCTCAACTGTGCACTAATGATGCTTCCGATTAAAATACCAATTTCACTTTTTAAATAATTTGACAATTTGATGAAACATCTTTTGTTGGATGGGAAAAGGGCAAGAATTTATCTAAACAAGTTAATTAGCCCTAAAAAGAAAGGAGGGCAGGGTTTTCCTGATTGTAGATTATATCATTTGTCATTTGCTTTGGCAACAATAGATAAATATTGGAATCAGGAAAAAGATCAAACTGTCGAATATAAAATATGTTCACCTTTTACTCCCATTTAAGTATTTTCACAGTCTGCTTGTAATATTACAAACACTGTTCTTGTTCATTCTAGACTTGCTTGGATTAGTATTCACAAAATATTCAAATTATCTCACAATTTACTGAAATATTCATCATTATGGTATAACCTGGCAATCCGTATATGTCACACCGTCAATATCACCCACTCGCACAACTCCACCCACACGCTCACAATCACCTGAATATTAATCACCTGCACCTGTTCCATATCACCACCACGTCCTATAAAGCTCTCTCACGCACTCAGCCAGTTGTCTGATCTCGTCTTTACGACTACGGACTTACCCGATCGACTTACCTGCCTCCTATGATCCCATTCTTCGGACCTTCCCGTCATCCTTCCTCAGGCGTGTACGCGAGCCGCTGGACTGAACTCCATCGTCCTGCAACCCGGAAAAGAGAGACTTTATTCACCCAGCTAAGTTACCAACAATATCCAGAACTGAATCACCATACCATACCATACCTTACCGTTTACCTGTGTTTGTTGAATCTTCTGTTAATAAAACCCTGTTTCCCTTTCAACCCCCGTGTCTGAGTGTTACAGAAGATCAGACCACACAACTTACCCATGGATTCGACTGCACAAACCAGTACCGCGAACACGATTCCCGAGTCAGTCCTAGCCGGCCGCGGAACACTTCCTGCAACGCCATCTGCGGCTTCTTCGATGGCCGCCGCTGCCTCTGCATGTCCTGTGGCCCGACCTGCGCCCTACTCAGGCGAGGCGGAGGACTGCAACGGGTTTCTCATGCAGTGCTCGTTATTCTTTGAAATCCAGTCCCACCTGTTCGCTACTGAAAAAGCCCAAGTTGCATTTATGGTAAACCTGCTTACCGGAAAAGCTCTGCGCTGGGCTCAAGCATTATGGCAGTCCAACGCCGCCATCCTCTCGTCACTCTCTGCTTTCACCAACCACTTCAAGGAGGTTTTCGGTCAAACCACCTCCTCGCTCTCCATCTCCATCAGCCTGCGAACCACTGCCACCCGCTCTGCAGTCCCCGTCCGCCTGCTTGCCAGCCGCCCTTCCAGCACCAGAACCCATGCACGTGGATAATTACCGCCTCACCTCCGCCGAACGACAACGCCGCATCACGCACCATCTCTGTCTCTACTGCGGAGGTGATGGGCACCAGCTGATCAACTGTCCCATTCGTCCTCCTCGACCCTCGGTGAGTACCATCCAGATTCCACCCAAGATCTCTCATTTAATTCGAACTACAGTATACTTCTTGATCCATAACTCCTATGTTAAGCCCTTGTCGACTCCGGCTCCGCGGGGAACTTCATCTCCCACCAGTTCCTCCGGGCGCTAAATTTGAGACGCCAACGCAGCACTCACCGAATGAAGATAAACACCATTCTAGGAAAACCGTTGGGTCGAGGAGTCATCAGCCACCATTCACCACCTCTCACCCTTCACATCGGATGCCTACACCGGGAAAGGATCTCGTTTCTGGTGCTGGAAGGTTCCACCACGGACCTAATCCTGGGACGCCCATGGTTAGCGGCACACAATCCAGTGTTTGACTGGAACACCGGGGAGATCCTTAACTGGAGTAAACACTGCCAACGGAACTGCCTACTCGCGGTAAAGAAGATTCCTAGCTCTTCCTCAACCCGAACTACCTGCCACTCCACTCTCCCCCTCGGCTCTACTTCCGTGGAGAGTCCCGAACCAACCCAAGAACTGACCGTCCCCGAAGAATACCGGGCGTTCCAGGACGTCTTCAGCAAGCGGCTGGCAACACAATTCCCACCTCATCGGCCATGGGACTGTGCGATAGACCTGCTACCTGGGGCCATCCTTCCTAAGGGTAAGGTATACCCATTGTCCATCCCGGAACGGAAGGCCATGGATGAGTACATCTCGGAGGCCCTGAACCAGGGTTTTATCCGGCCATCCACGTCCCCTGCCGCTTCGAGCTTCTTCTTCGTGGCTAAGAAGGACGGAGGCTTGCGGCCCTGCATTGATTACCGCAAGCTCAACACACAGACCGTCAAATTCCGCTATCCTCTTCCTCTGGTCCCAGCGGCCCTCGAACAACTCCGAGGGGCCCGCATCTTCACCAAACTAGACCTCCGCAGCGCCTACAATTTGATCCGCATCCGCTCGGGTGATGAATGGAAGACCGCATTCATAACTCTCTCCGGTCACTATGAATATCTTGTTATGCCGTATGGCCTGGCGGACTCTCCATCCATTTTTCAAAACTACATGAATGAGATCTTCCGGGATCCCCTCCAAAAATTCGTCATTGTCTACATTGACGATATCCTGATTTACTCACAATCCCCCGCTGACCATCCTCACCATGTTCGCCAGGTCCTCCAGAGGCTCCGGACCCATTACCTCTACCTGAAACTCGAGAAATGCGAATTCCATATCCCCGAGGTCCAATTCCTGGGCTACATCATCGACCAGCACGGTGTACGTATGGACCAGAGGAAGGTGGACGCTATCCGGAAGTGGCGTGAGCCCCAAACGGTGAAAGAACTACAGAGATTCCTGGGGTTCGCTAACTTCTACCGGAGATTCATTAACAACTTCAGTCAGCTCAGCGCACCTCTTACCGCTCTGCTCAAGAAGGGGCCCAAGTCTCTGTCCTGGCACCCACAGGCAAGTAAAGCCTTCAACCTCCTCAAATCCGCATTCAGTACGGCTCCCATACTCCGCCATCCCGACCCAGACCTACCCTTCCGCGTCGAGGTCGACGCCTCCCAGACAGGAGCTGGAGCTATACTCTCCCAGCGGCAGGGTGACCCTCCTCGCACTCATCCATGTGCCTTCTACTCCCACAAACTCTCCCCGGCGGAGCAAAACTACGTTGTGGGCAACCGCGAGCTTCTAGCAATCAAATTAGCTCTGGAGGAGTGGAGGCACTGGCTGGAGGGAGCGAACCATCCCTTCGAGGTTATAACAGACCACCGGAACCTGGAATACCTTCGAGAAGCCAAACGTTTGAACACCCGTCAGGCCCGCTGGGCACTCTTTTTTACCAGGTTTGTTTTCATCGTTACCTACCGGAAAGGCGAGAAGAATACCCAAGCGGATGCTCTCTCCCGTTTCCACTCTCCGGACCCGCTACCGTCACAGCCTGAACCTATCCTCCCTCCAGCCATTGTTGTGAGTCCCATTCAATGGGAGTGGGACGATCAAATCCTCCAAGCTCAGAACACCGACCCTGCTCCGCCGGGGTGTCCGGAGGGGCTGATGTACGTCCCGCCTACCTGTCGTCAGCTCCTCCTCGAGTCGGTCCACACCTCTCCGGGCTCTGGACACCCAGGCAGCCAGCGCATCCTCTCGCTCCTACAACAACGATACTGGTGGCCAGCCATGACCCAGGATGTCTCCCGATACGTCCAGGGCTGCTCTGTCTGCGCCATCACCAACACTCCTCGTCGCCTACCAGCAGGGAAATTGGTGCCTCTACCTGTCCCACATTGTCCGTGGACCCACATTGGGATAGATTTCCTTACCGACCTGCCTCCCTCTAACAAATTCACCAGTATCCTCGTGGTAGTAGACCGGTTCTCCAAAATATGTAAGCTGATTCCCCTCACGGGGCTCCCTACGGCGCTACAAACGGCCGAACTACTCTTCACCTACGTATTCCGGAACTTCGGCCTCCCCGAGGATATTGTATCGGATCGAGGCCCCCAATTCATTTCAAGAGTCTGGAGATCCTTCTTCCAGCTCCTGGGCGTAAAAATCAGTTTATCTTCCGGCTACCACCCTCAGACAAATGGCCAGACAGAGCGGAAAGAAAGATAAAAGAAATCGGGAGATACGGTCACCATACGTGTCACCAGACCCAGTCGTGGAGCCAATACTACTCCCCCTGGGCCGAGGTAGCACAAAATTTCACCCAGCATCCACCCCCCCCACACTCCTCCATTCAATCACACGGTACACACGGCTCCCATGGTTCCTGGTCCCGTGAGGATTCCCAGGCATTAGCAAGACTCCAAAAGACTTCGAGAACAGAGCGAGAGCGGTGTGGCAGTCCGACCACCATCATCTGGCCCTCGGCAGTGCGCAGCGCACAAACGTCAAGCCAATCGCATCGAGGGACCTACCCCGACTTACCATCCCGGCACTCGGGTCTCTCTCTCTCTCGGACCACTCGGGCGCCTGCCCTGACCTTCATGCTTCCCCGATATATAGGTCGTCCCTTCGCCGTGCAGGCCGCTCTCAATGAGTGGACCTTATCCCCTAGATCTCACCGGCCACGTATCGTATTTGCACCATCTTTTCCATCTCTCCTCCACCCTCTCATTCTCCTGTTGTACTGGACCCACCCTCTGTTCCCACCACCCCGGACCACCCCTCCTGACCTACCCTCCTCCACCGACGCGACACCGACGGACGGAACCGATCTCCAAGTCCCATGAGGATCCGAGACCCCGACGACTGGGGGGGTCGCCTTGAACTCTCCTGCTGGGGGCTGGAGGGGCTAGAGGCAGAGGTCGAGATTCGTCTCGAGACGACGACTGGAATACTTCTTCCTCACTCTCTCACTCAGTCTACCATCTAGAGCACGTCGGTCGGGGCCCCGTCGTCGACCATTTCGGACGTCAGGAGCCGCCGCCCGTGGAGGGGGGGGGGGGGGGATGTACTGTCACACCGTCAATATCACCCACTCGCACAACTCCACCCACACGCTCACAATCACCTGAATATTAATCACCTGCACCTGTTCCATATCACCACCACTTCCTATAAAGCTCTCTCACGCACTCAGCCAGTTGTCTGATCTCGTCTTTACGACTACGGACTTACCCGATCGACTTACCTGCCTCCTACGATCCCATTCTTCGGACCTTCCCGTCATCCTTCCTCAGGCGTGTACGCGAGCCGCTGGACTGAACTCCATCGTCCTGCAACCCGGAAAAGAGAGACTTTATTCACCCAGCTAAGTTACCAACAATATCCAGAACTGAATCACCATACCATACCTTACCATTTACCTGTGTTTGTTGAATCTTCTGTTAATAAAACCCTGTTTCCCTTTCAACCCCAGTGTCTGAGTGTTACAGTATAGATAAAAAGATGATTTACTGGAAGTACTGGCACAAGCATAATTGATGACTTATATGACGATTGGGTAACACTTTATTTTACAGTGTCATTGTTAAATATGTTACATGTATTTGCCCTAACCCTACAGTAAGTACATGCAGTTAATTGTTATTACTCAGTACTTAAATGTATAATTACACTGTAATACTGACACCTTAAAATAAAGTGTAACCGATAATATTACATGTGTACCTGTCATTGATTGATTGTTTTTGTTTTGTTTCACATGTGCTCTGTGTTTTGATTTTCTTCCCGCCACTCACTCATCATCAGTGTTTCATTGTTATCAGGTGTGTTTCGTTAATTAGTGTCATGTGATCTCTTTGTTTCCTAGTGTATTTAATCCCTCTGTTTCTGTCTTAACCTTGTCGATCGTTGAAGTGTTTTGGATGTTTTGTGTGGAATACTCTCTTGGACAGTTTTCTCTGTGGAATATATATTAAATGTTTGTTTGTATGAAGTTACGTCTCAGCAATTCTCTTTGACCCACAAGACTCAAAACAGAACGATCAACCAGAACAGTTTACAGACATTCAGAGGATCGTTTGTGGAGGATACGGCAGAATAGCCGTTCGTTGGAGGAGTATGTGGAGGAGTTCATCGAGCTCTCTCATCGGGTGAGTCTGATTGACGCCGTGATGTTTGTTTCTTTATGGGGCTGGACAAGAACACGATCCGTTACTGCGAACCCATCAGTAGTTTTCCCCTCATCGAGTCAATTAATCTTATCCTTTACCTAAATGGTTCCAATTTTGAAATTGAAGAGGTTCGCGAGAATCAGTGTTTTCGTCCAGTCCCATCGGATACACACGCGGCATCATTTGCTCACCCCACGCCGAGAACCTCCACATACTCATGCAAAAGTACGAGCCATTTCTGCTCGCCGGCACCACCCCACAGACCAGTGAACATCAGCTCCATTCTCTGCCCCTTAATCACCATGACTGCTGTTCCTGAGCCATGTCGTGAGGTGGCTGACAGAATCGAGCCGCAACACAAAATGGCCGCCGAACAGGGACAGCATGGCAAGATGGCCGTGGCCATGGTAGAACTATTTGCTCCTGCCAGAGAATGGCTACTGGATCTTGGGACTAAACTCCCAGAGTCTCCAGCACTCCCTGAGTCACCAGCGCTCCCTGAGTCTCCAGCGCTCCCTGAGTCTCCAGCGCTCCCTGAGTCTCCAGCGCTCCCTGAATCAGCCACCTGAGCCAGGCCCAGGGGAAAATCCGCTCATTAAAATTTTGGGGGGTGGGGGCATATGTCTGTGACTGGGGTGGCCAAATGGACAAGGGCCAAGAAGGTCACACCACCCTGGACTCTTCCCTGGTCGCCTGAGTTCACGACCACGCCTTGGTCACCACCCTTGACTCCGCCTTGGACTCCTGCCTGGCTGCCGGAGCTCCCGGCTCCGCCCCTTGACTTCGCCCTGGCCGCCGGAGATCCTGGCTCCACCCTTGACTCTGCCTTGGACTCCGCCCTGGCCGCTGGACATCCTGGATAGACCACCCTGGAGGTCACCTGATATTTATTTAAATAAATAAACACGAATCCAGTAAATCCTCACAATTTTATAAAATGGTAAACTATGTCAGGAGCAGGGAGACTTGGGAGTTTTAAGGACCATATGGCAGAGGGACATTGGGGTAGAGATTGGATTGATGTTTCAAGAATGAAACATGAATGACCCATGTCTCGTAATGGGTGTTTATAGGGAATATTTGCATTTATTCACATGTGCTGGACTACCATGATTTTAGCCACTGAATGATGGGGATTTAGAAGTGGGTATACACAATGCCGACTGATAAAGAAGTGGGTATAAGTAAGTGTAAGTCCACTAGCAAGTACACGTGAAGTGTGCCATTTGGGACAGGGCCACAGTCACTTGCAGTGTTTGTGTCCTGGAAATTGCCAGCTTATGCAACACATAAGCCAAGTTGTAACTTGCGCATGACTGATGCAACCAGCCCCAAGGTCAAAAAGGTAGAAAAGGGAATACCTCATCTTCAAAAAGCTTGCTTCTCTTCAATTGTGGCCCAGCGTTTAAACACGAAAGCGATCTCAAGCGTGAGAAAGGCATTGTTTACACAGTGAATCAGTGTTTACAAATAGATAGCTGAATGAGGGATCGGTCTCAGTTCATCAGGGCTAGATGAGGTTTATACAGCCCAGTCCTTCAGATTCTACTCACTTTCACTGCCTGCTCCCCACTGAATGTCAGCGATCACTTATAGTTATTTATTATCATGTCTCTATTCCACCTTTTATGAAATGACAGAAGTCATAAATTGCCACTGTATTTGTAGTGACGGAAAAAGGTTTGTGGATGCCTGTCATGGAGATTAATTTATTTTATCGCCCCCAAAGGAGAGTTAATGTTGAATGTTAATGTTTTGTTTTATGTGGCAAACTTTGTATACATGCCAATGTTAGAAGTTATATATATATATATATACTAATTGTACTAATCTTACATATAATTTTTGATGTCGTTGTGCATGTGCACTGTACATATGCAAGTTTCTTTTTTACATTTAAAATCTGAAATTTAAAGCTATTTTGAGATCCTTTTTGGATTAGAAAAAAATATACATTTCAGTAAATTGTCACTCCGTCGCTCCCAAATGTCAATTGTTGGATGTCAACTTTGTTGACTTGACTGCTCAGATAACTGTTTTTACCAAAAGAAAAAGTGAGCAGACACTGAATTCTTAAGTTTGAGGATGGTGACAGCAAGGAAAAGAGGGAAAGCGAGGGGGGGGGGGGAAGTTGAGAACCAACGGAGATACAAGGAGGTATTAGACAGCAGTAAGAATAAAGAGATGTAATGTGATAAACCCTTAAAAAAAAAAAAAAAAGTTTGAATGAAAAGCTATTTTGTGTGTCTTATCAGAAACACACCTGCGTCAGTGACAACTGTGTGACAGCACTGCAGTGATAAATGAGTGTATTTAAATAGCAAATGAGGGATGAGACGAACACGTGAAGGTCACTGGTGTACGTCTAACGCTGAACCCTGTTACCCCCATTATAATTGCTTCTCTCAGCCAAAGTTTCTCATAAATATTAAGTGGGATTTAACGTAGACACACCCCTGCCCCTCCCCAAAAAATTCAGTAGCAATCTTCGTTTTATATCTAAATGCTTTTACATTTGCATAGAGCAACATCCCTTGAAGATAAATGACACTTTGGTCATTGTTGAACACATATGGGTGTGCATGTCCAGGTAACATTGGAAAAGAAAGAAATACAAGACAAAATAATTTGCATAAATATAGCATTTCCTTTCATATAGTATTTCCTTTTTTTGTTGTCGTTGGAATAAGCACATTATAATTCTCATTATGCTCAGCAGGGATTCTCATTGTTGTGATTACTGAAGTTTTTCCTGTATTATATAAATACAAATACAAATATAATCCATACATTTTTTTTTTATATTCCTTTACTGAGTTTTGAGGATTTTTTTTTTTTTTTTTTTTTTTTTTTTGTAAAGCTAAATATAATAACATTTTCTGGTGGGGAAATATATCTGGAGCTGTTATTGAGATGATTTTGTGAGTCATGGGTTGCCCATATATTTCATAATAAATTTATGAATATTTTGCCTCAAACCAATATGTACATTAAAGGGGTCTTTGATCTTTTGAAATAAGAGATCTTTGTACCATTAAAACATCCTGCAATTTTCATTGCTTAAAACGTCCTTATTATAAACAGAGCAGAGTCGGTAACGGAAGAGTGAAAGAGCATTCGCTTTGACACGTCCAGTTAAAACTGCTCATTTACATCTCTGTACAGACTTCAGAAGGATTCAAATGTCAGAAACAAGTGGAGGGTTTATTTTAATTGCATCTCGGATCGCGTGGGGCGATTTTATGTTTGTTCGGAGCACTTTCTTTTGTAAATGTGGCGCATTTACAGAGTTCGCAAAGAAACTTTTGTTGATAGATGAAGGAGCCAACTGTATTGAATCTGACAGCAGCTGCGTCGCAAACCGTAAATAAATAATGCCATCATGTTTTGTCTGTACATGACTGTTTTATATGGATGATGTTTTAAAAAGACATTCGCAATTGCAAGTAGGCACTGTTTCCTACCCTGTTAAAAAATAATTGTGGGTTTAACTTAAATAAGTAAGTTATCTGGTTACCTTAAAATTCTGAGTTCATTGAATACAAAAAAAGGGTTCATACAATGAAGGTGATTGATTTATAACTCAATATTATATTATCTGAACCACATTAATTATCTAAGTTGATTTGACAAAAGAAAAAAAGTTGTGATAACAAATCATGAAAATATTTTTACAGTGTATGCAATTCCGTTATCTAATCATAACAGTGGTTGTTTACTGAGAAGCCTTAAAGGAACTGCCCATTAAAAAACAGACCAGGTAGAAAATAATTGTTTTTATTTTTTTTAATAATTTGGAATTTTTTGTGTTGTTGGTTTTGTGTGTGTGTGTGTGTGTGTGTGCACGTTTTTGTGATTTATAAGGACACAAATTTGTATAATGACATGGGCACTTCTGACACTGGTATTTCAACTTAAACGTAAAGTCATTTCATGCGTCCTCATATTTCAAATAGCTTTAAAAACATACTAAACAATGTTTTATTAAAAATGTAAAAATGCAGAATGTTTTCTGTGATTGGTAGGTTTAGGGGTAGGGGATACAATGTACAGTTTGTACGGTATAGAAACCATTACGCCTATGGAATGTCCTCCTTTTGATAGCAAAACAAACCTGTGTGTGTGTGTGTGTTGTGTGTGTGTGTGTGTGTGTGTGTGTGTGTGTGTGTGTGTGTGTGTGTGTGTGTGCAAAAAACTTAATTAACGTTATACATGAACCTCAAAGAACATATTAAAATAATAACAAAATTCATGTCATGACCCCTTTAAAAAAGTGGAGAACTAAAAGAGATTACAGATGCATTTGATGATGTATCCAACATTAAATGAATAATTTCTCTAATGTCTTATTTGCTTGGCTTTTGATAAAATTATGATTAAGCTTTGCTGTCCCTGTGTAAAATGGACTTTCAAATTACCAAAATGTCACACTCCCTCAGTTTTTTTTTCTTATTTTCTGTTTTCATGGACTTTCACTCCTTCACGTGCCACTGATCGCATTCAAGTTTCGAAATGGGACGGCATTCTTGTACAATTTTTACCTAGGCAACTTGTATTTGCGATAATTCCGCGAGCATGTGAAGGCAGCATTAGTGTAAAAGTCACGAGCTGGTGTGCCCAAGACAACCACCAGAGGGCACTCCTCCCATGATCATTGCCATTCAGTCATGGACTTCATTCCCCACAATCCTTTGCCTGGACACATCGGAGTTTCATGCAGCACACCTGTGGATTGTTATCTTGTTTAGTCCAGCTTACTTAAGTGTCTTTCCACTGTGTAGTCTGAGCTCTCGTATTGCTTTCTTGGACTCTGTGTCTTGTGTCTCTGTCTAGTTGTATGGATTTTATCATGAATTGGGTTATCTTGATTCGTTTTGCTTGGAACTTTGCCTGCTTTTGGCTACTCTTTGGATTACCCTTAAATGAAGTACCACATTTGAATCTTCAGCCAAGACTCAGTGATTCAAGTTTACACTCTTATCGCCTGATTGTGGAATTAAACCAGGTTATTTTTTAAATCTGGCTTTGTGACACAAACAAGCAGAGTTAGTTTTATGAATATATATATATATATATATATATATATATATATATATATATATATTAATGCTACTGCACTTAGACTTTTTTGCGAATGTACTTTCAAAAATCGTTGAATAAACTTGTTCAAGGACAGCTTCACAGACATCACCTGTGTCTTCCATTGTAATCAAAGAAAGAAAAGCCATTTTTCATGGAACACGACACAGCTATTCATTTGCACATCAGGGTCAAGATCTCAACTCGGAAGGCATTTATGGAAGGTATAAGAAAACAAAGTGGCTTTTTAGCTTGTTCAGTATATCAGTATTAGACCAGAGAGAAAACCAGTTTGATTTCTGCCTCCTAGAAAACAGAACTTAGCTCAGGACGTACCAACCACCTTGGAGAGAAAAGGAGGGAAAACGCCTTAGAAACACGTCAAATAGCATGTAGCTGCCATTGACCAGGCCTTCGTTAAAACTGCAACAAGTTCCAGCAGTAACGCAGACAGACAGGAAGAAAGAGGGCAGCAAGGCAGGCAAGATAACCTTGCTGGAATATCTGACATTCTATGGGCAGTTCTGAATAAAACAACATACAGTAACACAAAATTTCAAAACAACCAACAAGCCAGCAAAAACACACACTGAAAGAACCAAAAGAAGACATTTTTAATATACTTGCTTTTTTTTCAGCTAAGGGCAATTTTGTGACTGGATTGTGAAATGTAGGCATTAAAATAACTTGATGTTATTCTGAGAAAAAAACACAAACAAAAAAGTCATTTCAGAGGTATTCAAGCATTTTGGGGATATTTTGTCTTCCTAATAATGTTGTACAGACAACATTCACTATAAGACCAGAAAGTTTTGCAAAAATAAATAGTCTTTAAATCAAGTCACAATATATATCCACTCAATAAACCTTATATTTTATTAAAGGATAGCTAACGTTTTACTTTAGCTCATCTTTACCTTTTTAACGGGGCATTTTATACGTTTTTTTTTTTTTTTTTTTTTTTTTTTTTACAGATAAGCCTCAAACAATGTTCTGACTTCCTATTTTGATTATTGGTAAATTGCAGCAGCAGGATTTGCTAAAGTGAAACTTCTTCTCACCTTCTCAAGGTCGGCGTTTCAAATCCAGCACATGAAAGTAGAAACGTTTGGTAAAAACCGGCATTGCTTTGCTCTTGATCGACACTTCCCTTTGAAAATCTAAATATCAACACCTGCATTCAAATGCCTTTTTTTGCATATCGACCTCATACACCTGGGTGGCAAACTGTAAAATGACATCTTTCTTTATGTTGAGATACAAGGACAAGTTAGTCTATTGGCATGCAGACAGGCAACAAGCATCCCCTAAACTCATTCCTGATTTAGAGGTGCGACTGCCCCATCATTTATAAAGAGATGTGTAAAAGTCAAACGCATTTCTTAAAGTAGCGGCATTTTAACAGCATCAATTATTCATTTGGCTGCTTTAAATTATTAATCTATTCATAAGGAGACTCAATTATACTCTGAAAACAGAAGCTGAGCCTATACACGATTTTCTTTTTTTAAGAGATGACCTACATTAAGAAGCGTTCATGTTCTTATTATTTTATCTTTGTAGCATAACGCTATTCACCGCATTCATAAAACATCTCTCATGATGAAAATAAAGACATCTTATGAAGCAGAGGGAAGAAAATGCATTTTCTTAGAAGCTGCATATACTGTAGGCATTTTCAAAGTAATAACACAAATGCATTTTGCTTTAACATGCTATTCTTTTGGCGTATGTGGCTATTATCATTAATTTAAGATGTTTTTCTTTGCTTCGACGTGTAAGAGTCATCTATGATTTATACCCCACAGACGAGCATTGTATGGCTCTGCTGTATAGTTGGCCTCATTCAACACTAGAAATTCAAATGTTCACAGGGCATTTATATTTGCAGTTTTTCATTATAAAAATATTTATATGGTACTTTCAATGCATGAAGTAAAATCTGCTGCAGACCATTTGGTCTGAATAATGAATATTCAAATTTTCTGAACCTAATCAGCTCAACAGCGTTATCAAAAATATATGAGAACATATCTTACAAATGGTAGCTTGGTAAATCAGCTTACGTTTTTCGATTTCAGGATTTCCCAAATGTAAAATTCAATGCAAATATACATGTTAAGTGCCTGACTTTAATGAAGTTGGCCTACTTTTCTTAAATTGTTTTATCAATATTATGTGTGAATTGATTTCTATAATTTGTATTTGCTGTTTAACTTCTGACGTTTCTGTTCTCTGGCCTGGTAATTTAAATAAAAATAAAATTTTGATTTAGGGGTAGATTGGTCTGTGCATTTATTTGGTAGTGCTTTAATGATTTATGTGAAGCATATTTCAGCATTTATTACTATGTTTAAATAAAATAAATTGTTAAACTGTTAAAAATAAATTGTACATGAAATTGAATTCAGGAATAAATGCTGTATAAGTATTGCTGAATAAATGCATTGTAAAAGTACCTACTTTTAACAAAATTGTTAATTTATTTTATATGAAGCAGTAGTTCCTCCAAAAATAATTTATTCTCTCAAAATTCAAACAAACTGTCAGTAGGACCAACCATTATATTAATAAAATGTGCACTGCACTATGCCCATCACGTTTGGTACACAATATCTATAATCAAATATTACTTCTCAACAATTTTTTTTGTGGCAACTGGGTATTCACCATTGAACATGCTTGAGTCTGAAGACGAGACTTTTCTCTCTCTTTTTTCCTCCCATTTGGACCGTACCTTACTGATAATGCCAAACCTATTATGCAAATTGGCGAAGTTGGTCTTTTGAAGAATGGAGTATTTTCTCCAAATTCATTTGGCTCGGCTGATTAAGGAATTATAGCTGTGGTTTTGGAGGGAGGGGGTTTCGCCCCAGTGAGCGCCACAGTCTGTTAACGGTGAACAATGCAATGTTTTTAAGAGTAATTTCACTGATCTGCTCTCTGAAGCAATGAGAGCGGTAACTAGGTGGTAACTAGGTCTGAACCTCTTACTCTGTCTGGGCTGTGAAAGTAGAAAAAAAGGTGCAATACAATTAATTAATCAAGCAATGTTACCTTGATAACACCCACCTTTCTTTGATATTTCAGCCAGGCCCCGGGTCTACTTGAGTATTTTTTGCATATTGTTGGATCATGGTAATACAGATGCATCTCAAATTAGAATATAGTGGGAAATTTTATTTGTTTCAGTAATTCAATTGTGAAACTTGTGTATGAAACAAATTCAATGCACAGAGACTGAAGTAGTTTAAGTCTTTGGTTATTTTAATTGTGATGATTTTGCTCACATTTAACAAAAACCCACCAATTCACTATCTCAACAAATTAGAATATGGTGACATGCCAATCAACTCAAAACACCGGTAATTACACCTTCAAAATGGTTTCTTAGTTTGGTTCACTAGGCTACACAATCGTGGATCTGATAGTTGTCCAGAAGACAATCATTGACACTCTTCACAAGGAGGGTAAGTCATAAACATTCATTGCCAAAGAAGCTGGCTATATCACAGTGTGCTGAATCCAAGCATGTTAACAGAAAGTTGAGTGGAAGAAAAAAGTGTACAACAAACTGAGAGAACCGCATTCTTATGAGGATTGTCATGCAAAATCGATTCAAGAATTTGTGTGAACTTCACAAGGAATGAACTGAGGCTGGGGTCAAGACATCAAGAGCCACCACACACTGACATGTCAAGGAATTTGGCTACAGTTGTCGTATTCCTCTTGTTAAGCCACTCCTGAACCTCAGACAATGTCAGAGGCATCTAACCTGGGCTAAGGAGAAGAAGAACTGGACTGTTGCCCAGTGGTCCAAAGTCCTCTTTTCAGTTGAGAACAAGTTTTGAAATTAATTTGGAGACCAAGGTCCTGGAGTCTGAGGGAAGGGTGGAGAAGCTTACAGCCCAAGTTTCTTGAAGTCCAGTGTTAAGTTTCCATTGTCTGTGATGATTTGGAGTGCAATGTCATCTGTTGGTGTTTGTCCATTGTGTTTTTTGAAAACCAAAGTCACTGCACCTGTTTACCAAGAAATTTTGGAGCACTTCATGCTTCCTTCTGCTGACCAGCTTTTTGAAGATGCTGATTTAATTTTCCAGCAGGATTTGGCACCTGCGCACCCTGCCAAAAGCACCAAATGTGACCATGGTGTTGGTGTGCTTGACTGGCCAGCAAACTCACCAGACCTGAACCCCATAGAGAATCTATGGCGTATTTTCAAGAGGAAAATGAGAAACAAGAGACCAAAAAATGCAGATGAGCTGAAGGCCACTGTCAAAGAAACATGGGCTTCCATACCACCTCAGTGCCACAAACTGTTCACCACCATGCCATGCCAAATTGAGGAAGTAATTAAAGTAAAAGGAGCCCCTAACAAGTATTGAGTACATATACAGTAAATGAACATCCTTTCCATAAGACCAACAATTCACTATTTTTTTTATTTTTTTTTATTGGTCTTATGAAGTATTCTAATTTGTTGAGATAGTGAATTGGTGGTTTTTTGTGAAATGTGAGCTAAAATCATCCCAATTAAAAGAACCAAAGACTTAAACTACTTCAGTCTGTGTGCATGGAATTTATTTAATAGACGGGTTTCACAATTTGAGTTGATTTAATGAAGATGCACCTGTATTTATAAGTTTAGCGGTTTTTTTTAAGTATACAATTCTGATATTGTTGGGTCACCACGTCCAATGTTTTTTTGTTTTTTTTGTACAGAGCAAAACTGGTTGAGAATCACTGGCTCTGTCTGAGATTGATTAAATAGGGTGCTATTTGAGGGGACAGCCATTTGTAGTGGTGTCCGAAACCATAGTGGACATTATCGAGTCCACTCATTCAATCTCACAATGCACAGCCACAACGAGTGTGCAACCAATGAATGTTCAACAGTTAAAAAATACTCATAATGCACTGTGAGGGTCATGTCGAATGAATTCCCGCATTTGACCAGAAGGTGGTACCTGCGGCTGAATCATCCATCCACCATGTTCCGAACCACTGGTCCAATGAGGCTACGTAGTAATATCGTGCAGGTATACATTCCTTTTAATTTTATTATTAAATTAATTAAGGTTTACACAGTTTCCATAACTTCCCAAAAGGTCAAGATAAATCTTTGTATTGCTACTGTAGCTGCCAGTTTCCTAATTTTCAAATAATTATTAAAAAGCAAGCACAAATTATGCAAATGCAGCATCCCTGTCAGTGCACTCAGTGTCTGAATTCACTCACTCATTTTCATTCACTCTTTCATGTGAACTTTATTAGTGGAGTAATGTAGGGCATAGTGCATGAGGTTAAGGAGGTGATTTTGGACACAGCCAATATCTTGTGGTGTCAAGCAGTAAAACTTTTAAATATTTAAAATTTCAAGTTTGAACATTTATTTTTAAGAGTGAAGTGTTGGTTGAAATGGAAAACATTCAGTGTCTTGTCAATGTCGGATGTGCTGAGACAAATGTAAGTGTAAAATAAGAGCTGACACGAGTGTGTCTACGGCATGTAAGTCAGGATAAATGATCTTCCACTTGAGAATTTATAACAAATATTCTGTTCTATGTAGAAATGTCCATCATTCCCTAGAGAGTTTGATATATATTTTATGTAGTGCTTGATCAAGCAAATAGATCAAATAGTCTTTGAACATGTGACTTTCATCTCTGCTGGAGGCCTGATCATCAAAAATTCACACTGAGAGACTGTCTCTTTCTCTGGTAGCACATCATTGTGTTTGTTTCTGTATGTTTAAAGTTTTGCATTGGCCCTCGGTCTTGTAGTAATTGAATCTTTGTGCAGAGACAGAAAGAAATAGAGAGATGAAGTTTGAGACTGGTGGTTTATTCCCAGAAGGCTGTTGTGCCCCATGTCGCAGCCACAGTGTCGCCAAACCTCTTTCTGACATTTGAGACCTCACTGCACTTGCTTACAGGTCTACAGCTACACACACTTTGTACACATACATGCCTACAGTAAATCAAGCTGAACATTTATTAAATATTAGACTTAAATTTGCTTAAGAAAACTTAAGTGCTGCTTTACAAAACTTACTGCTACAGTTCAAGGGTGGTTTTGATTGCCCAAGTCAATAGAGCTGACCTCCAAGTCTCAATGTCATTTTGATCTTTAGATATGGCTCTGGTCCCTCATTCAATGTAAGTCTACTGTTATTTTATTTCTTCTGTCAGGTGAAAATCTAAACTCTGATTGCTTATAAAAGTAATGAAATAGTTATGTAATGTAATACTAAGAGGTTCATTAAAATCCCCAATCCTATAAACAATAGAACATTAGGAAACACTTAGCAATCTCTATGCAAGTGTGCAAGATACTAATGGTAGAAGCAATGCAAGTATGTGATGGTGCATATTTGCATTAGCCTGGTTGTGACAACTCAATACTTGGCTAAAGCTAATTTCAAATGTTTGAAATTGAAAAGGTCACATTTACTGTTGTTAGGCAAAATTTCTTTGGAGAAATCAATTTCAATAGGAATACATACAATCTGGAATCCTGCATGAGGGCAAAATAAGATTTTGCATTGGGTTCAGTTGGTCATGCGTGTTCACCGTGTTTAACAGAAAGCTGCTTGGTTTGTAAGTGACTTCTGTGTGAGCTGTGCTTCATACATTGCTACGCTATTGACAATGAGCTTTTCCGCCAGCAAAATTTCAAATAATTTTTTTTTAATGGAACCGCTCCTTAATTTGATCAGCAAGGTTGTCTTTAAACTGTTGCTCCACCTTCACTTAAAGAGTTAGATCACCCAAAAATGAAAATACTGTCATTACTCACCCTCATGTTCAAAACGCGTAAGACCTTTGTTCTTTTTCAGAGCACAAATTAAGATATTTTCGTAAGCTTTCTGGCCTCTGATAGACTGTCACGATATTACCACTTTCAGTAGTAGTTTCAGGTAGTAAAGGCATCATTAAATAGTCCATGTAAACCACTACAGCTGTTCAACCTTAATGTTACAAAGCAACAAGAATACATTTTCTGTGCAATAAGCAAAAAAATATGATTTTGTTAAACCATTTCTTCTCTTCTATGAAAGTGGTAATAACGTTGCAGTCTATTGGAGGTAGCTCTCTGATTTCATCAAAACCATCTTCATTTGTGTTCTGAAGATGAACAAAGGTCTGAAGGGTTTGGGACAATATGAGGGTGAGTAATTAATACATATAGATATTAATTTTCATTTTTCGCTGAACTAACGCTTTAAGATGTGAAAGAGAAAATTGCGTTTGTTAAAGTCCACTATTTCATGTGGTAATAAGAATGTGACAGAAGTCTGATGTTTTGGAACAAAAATGTGATATTTTGGAACAAAATGATGTAGCTTCCTTGTGTAGAAATCATTTCAAAGCTTTATCATTTTATGTTGTGTATGAATACAGTTCTGCTTGGCTAAATGTTGTAATTCGAAGGACAAAGACACCTGGACAAACAAAAATATGTGCTCCACTTCACCAAAGTTATTCAGAAACCCTGTATTTTTAAGGAATCTACAGGTGGGTGGTCACTTTCCGTGGTAATTAAAATGATGTTTGGCCTCCTAAAGTCTAAATGTTAGTGAGGGTCAAGGGTCACATTAAGGCAGTAACTTCTTGGATTGTTTTTATATTATAAAAGGAAAAGAACTGAGTTAGGCTGATCTGAAGTTGTATGTTATAAACTACAAGACCAAGAGATAGTTAGAGAGTAGCACAGTTTCAAAGCATCCCTGTTTGTCTAACCTACTTTCTTCTCGTATTATTCTTGTTTCAAACCCCATTTGAGGTTTTTTTTTTTTTCTCAATCCCATGTATTTCATCATGTAGAGACAATAGTCCATTGGTCCTCTAGTCTTGAAGAGTTAGATTGTGTTGAAAAACTAAAACAAAAAATCAAATTGCCAGGGGAATAAATGCAGAGCCAAGCAACTGCCATTGAGATGAATGGGAATGTTAACAGATAACTCTAGGTATTTTAGACCTCCTTGGTCTTCACTCACCCCGTCAGACCATATTTTCCCAATTCATAACTCTCCCCAACCTCTAGGGAACCATTCCACCTTTGGTCCTTCTCATCTGGAAATGGGGGAAATGAGTTTCAGATCAATAAGTCTTATGGGAACGGATGTACACTGTTGGTGGGATGGGTTTAGATCTTTATTAGAGAGTCATTTACCAACATACCATCACTGGTTGCGTGTATGGAGGGCGGAGGGACCCTGCGGGGTGACACTGAGCCAACAGACTGAATTTGTTGAGTCAGTGGAGCAGAGAAATGATGTCTGATAAATGAAATTGAAACAGCCTCCCTGCTCAGTGTTCCTTATTCTCTCCATCTCTCCAATGAGCTCAAGATTTTCTTTCGACTTTTTGCTCCAAATACTGTGTTGCTAGTTGGATGCTGCAGAAATACGAAGGAACGTGTACAGAGGCCTGTAGTTGCATTGAAAAACCGACAAGCGTGGAAGCCATAGTAGAAAGTGAGATGTCCCAATGTCATTAGATCTGCTGCTGGACTCTCTTTGGTATTGCCATACTGTTTTTGGGTTTGTTGCACTGTTACCTGATTTGTATATTTTGCATTAGTGAATTTCTACTTCGAGGCCATATGCTGTCATTTCTTTGACATTTTTGCTGATTTTGTTTGTGTAAGGCCTTATTAAATGTTTATTTTTTCCTGAAGTCCTTTCCTCCCTTCTCCCCATTTTAATTGCTATTAATACAATTAAAAAAAGTTTGATTTCTTTTGTTTCTTTGAGAAGTGCATTATCTAATTGTAATATAATGTAATATATATCTGTCAGTTTCTTCTAGCTAAACTGAACTTTTCAAATCACCTCACCAAATTGCTTTGGACACATTGCACCCTTACCCGATTTGCATCTTTTGCATTAGTGAAATTCTTACTGCTTTAGTTTATCTTAAAGGAATCTTCAAGTCCATCATTTGAAATCAAAGATACTAGGTCTGACTTTTTCTTGTGCCTTTTTTCCACTTCTATGAAGTCCGTAGAGTGGTAAGTTGTCCCCTTTGTCTTTTAATGATTCAAAAGGGTGCCTGTGAGCACCTCATTTGCATCCTTAAAGTACCCTTGATGTTTTCTTTACCCTGGACTGTACGAGCGTGGAATTCATCAGAGTCTACTACCCATCAGTCCATGTCACACTAGGGTGTGAACTCTGAGGATGTCCAAAGCGCTGAAAGTGCCATTTAGGCCGGGATGAAGGTTTTATAATGTGGATTTATCTCAAGCATATCCTCTAAATGTACTCTAAATAGGCTGTGCTTATTTGCTGGGCCTTTGAAAAAAGACCCTAATATAACCAGGACACATCTGATCTGCTTCAGTGTTGCCCCTGCAACTGCAACTTTTAAAACAAATGTTAGTAGGTCTAATTTTTAACATTTGAAACAAGTCTAGATCTCATTTATTGAGAAGTAAATGAGGCATAATTTATTTATTAACTGTCATACAGTAATGAATTACTCCATTGCAATCAAACATATATTTAATTTTAATCTGAATAAATGCATTACTACCATATAATGTGTGAATACAATAAATAATAAAATTATGTATTTTGTTTAATTATTATTGAATTTATATTTAGAGTTGATAATGATGCCAATAATGTAAAGCATCTCTATGGTCCTAAAAATATTTGTTCTTGTTCAATTTAAATATTTTTCTTGTTTGTTGGGTGAAATATTGCCCAAACATGTTCTTGACAGGTTTTGTGAGATCTTTTTATAGTCTTCATCTGGTTGTTCCCACTGACTTTACCACTCACTAGTTTAACTATAAATTATGAGGGAGAAATTGATACAATTTTTTAATCCAAATGTCAGTAGTACTACTGTATGTGATTTCGGGTTACGTGGAAAATGAACAGGTAGAATAACATCAGACGGAACAGTTGCTAGCCAGTCCACTACCTTTCACTTTAATCGGCTGTCGGATTTTGCACATTTTGTTTTTTCCAAACTTCACATGCATTTTTGACAACTTCTTGACATACTTTCTGCCTCCTGCATGCAAATAAACATGACCTGGTTCGCTAGTCTTCACAGACTGGCTGCGTTTTGTTCCACTGCTTTGACGCTGAGAGTTGTGTGAGCTGATGGGGCCGACACAGGTGCTGTCAAAGCCTCCGTACCTACTTAAAAGTAAATGCGTCTTTCATTTAACATAATTTCTCTGCCACTCTTCCTCTATTAATTCTGTCAGGAATGGTGAATTGCTCTAGAGCCTCAACCAATCAAACGTCACTGCAAACGTGTGTAGATCTCTCATGAGCTTGAAACATTGCTGATGGAAGGATGGAAGAGCTGTTTGGTACATTTTTAGAATGGTGCTTGTCTAAAAACCACTTACGACTAACACATACTTTCACTGCCCACAAAAGCTTCTCTTTCATGGTGGATAAAAAGGTATAGAATGAAAGTAAAACAAGGAACCATGTTAAGAAATACTGCTATGCAAATAGTCCCTTTTTGTTATAAAGATGTGACAAAAATAAATGTATTCACTATTTTCTTGTAGCAAAATTAAACTTTTTAGCTTTTAAACTCTCAGGCCCAGTTTCAGAGACCGGGTTTAGACTAAGCCAGGATTAGACCTTAGTTCAATTAGGACATTTAAGTAGCTTTTATAGACATAACCTAGAAAAAAAACAAAAACAAAAAAAAACATTACTGGTGTGCATCTTGAGAAAAAAACAAGTTGCTTTCAGTTAAAACAGCTCAAACATGCATTTTAGTCTGTGACTATCTCAAGCTTTGTCTGTGAAACAGTCAAAGTTGCAGAGTAAATATTTTTTTTTTTTACTTTTTTTCATTGAAACATTAATACAAAGTTGATGTTTTTTCTTTAATTACTTTAAAATATGACTAATATATTTGGAGTATGTATGAGTAATATATAGTCTTTTTTGCCTTATTTTGGGTTTAACTGTCTTGAAAGTATCACAATCAAAAAATCTTAATGGTTCTAAAAATAGGCTTCATTTTCTTAATTTCTTAATTCTTCTTGTTTAGCAAATTAGTGACACGAAAATCTATGAGCATGCTGAGTGTATAAATTGGATGATTCACTAAATTAGCTCCTTGTTGATTTGGATAGTCAGATCAATGGTGGAACTACCAGCACTGGAGGTTTCGGGTAATGGAAAACTGCTCAAACATGGCACACTACATCTGATTGGAAGGTGGGAAAATAGCTGCCAAGGTGTGCTGGTTTATTGCACAACTGGAATTGATGTCGGGCGTCTCGGTATGTAAAACTTTAATCGAATTGTGGGGCCAGCGCTGGTCCTCAACATTACATAACATAAATTCAGCGCTATAAAGCTATCAGGTGAGAGTGGTGAAGGTTTACAGTATATAGAAGCATCCCAAAAACTTGGAGAAGTTTTTGTCATTGTCCTTTTTTCAGTTCTCAGATAGATAACCATGTCAAATCAATTGGAAGGTGTTGAGGAGGTTGATTTAGATGTCTCAGCCTTAACTTGGACATTTGTGGCCCTTTGGGGCTGGTTCTACAAACGATTAAGCTAAAGAACTAAAACGGAGAATGCAGTAAAGGTTACTGCCCTGGAAGGTTGTACAAATGAAGTCTTGTTGATTCTAGATTACTCTTACCTTACTAAAAATTAAAGGTGACCAGTTAAATCCATTTTATTGTGAAGGAATTTGGTGTGTTTTAGTCACTGTCATACCAGTTTTAGCTTGGCTACTTTGATCAGTACTTGCAGAAATAACCAGATTAACCACCTAGTGCTAGTAAAATACCTGCTTTATCCATATAAAAATGAGTTTTTGAAATTCCAAATTGTTCCGATCTTGTTTTTTTCAAGTGGGTTGGTGATTTTAGTTAAACATTTATATAAACGAATAAGAGAAATTTGCATATCCTGATGTAGGTTGTTAAGACATTTTAATTTTTTTAGGTTTTTTAGGTCATTTAAAGAAATTTTAAATGGAGTTTTTACAAGTACGAATTAGGGATGCTCCGATCAGGATTTTTGCACCTGATACAGACTATTACTTGTCATCTTGATTGACCGATGCCGATCCCAGTCATTCAAGCTTAAGTGATATGTAAGCTCTGTTTTGACTGACGCTGTTAAACACTGCATCGTGGTCGCAAAACGATGAGATGCCGGAAATCCTATATCATTAGCCAAGCAGCATATCATGGCGATATCGTGAAGATTTTGCTAAGATCTACACATCATGTTAGGTTGTGTGAATCGAGACAACCTGATGATGTGAGATTTACTATGGTTTACTAATGTTTTCATAGAATGTGGTGCTAAACGCCTCATCAGTATACTGTTTTGATAAGCACATGGGTTTATGTCATCAAACTGTAATTGGTTCGTGATATCGGCCAAATCATCTTATCAAATCATGGAATATGATTATCGGCAGATACCGATCTGCACGCGATCGATTGGAGCCTCTCTATAGTACAAACATTCCGTATAGCCTCTCAATATAAGAATATAACTGTACATTGATTATAACAGAATAAGCAAATGTTGTTTAAAATGGTTTTATGTGCAGTGATTTTTTTTTGTTTTTGCTAAATGTACTATGGTGTTCTTTGAATTACCTTAAATTATAATGCAAACGCCATGGAATACTAAAGAACTGTACTGTACTACAGCTACTTCGTTTTTTCCCTTTCTTTTTTTTGAGAATGAAATGCACATAAGTCGATATTGAAATGGACAGACACACTTCCTCTTCTACCACCCACTGTGTAGGGTTGGCGTCAAATGCTGGAAGACTATCTACCACAGACCCGCACCCCTGGCGTCTCAAATACAGCTCACCACTCAACATATTGAGCGTCTGACTGCCGTGAGAGTAGCTAACATATCACAAATGCATTCTATACTTCTACACACACACATTTCAGTCTCTCATTGCTGCAAGCTATTACCTCTCCACATAGCCTCTCTACCCTTCATTACACTAGAGATCTCCACGGACCGCCGTGTGATGTATTGCATGTTTGTTCACACGTCTTCTACCGTAACGCGCCCCAAATCAGACGTATTTATTGGGCACGGGCTACAATTACTGGTAGAACCAGCAAGCAAAAACCACCTGCTCAAAAGAACCCATCAGTTCCAGACCAAGATGGATTCATCAAAAGTATTTAGAGCGTCAGTGAGAGTAGAAAGGATGTAGAGGCCAGACAGAGAACGATGAAGATGAGGATGAATCTCAACTCACATTTCACAAAGCCATTACTGGGCAATCTGCCCCTGCAATTTCTTCAATCTCGCCCAATCAGACCCTGGTGTGGTAAGAGAGAACTTGATGATGACTCACATTGCTAATGTGAAGATGAGTTTCTGCCTGTGTATGTGTGTGTGTGTGTGTGTGTGTGTGTGTGTGTGACGGTGGGTGGGTAGATGTTACAGACATCTAAACATTACTGATCTGGAGTGTTGTTTTGGCTGGGAATCAAGAGAAGCTCATTTATTTTAAATTTACTTCAAGCGGCTCTTGATTTCCAGCCAAAACAACAATTGTTGATGTTCAATAAGTTTTGGCAATACAGAGACTCAGCAGTATGCAGACAATAAATATTTTCTATAGCGTGTTGTTGTTTGGTCTCAGTGGACCTTAGTCTGGTGTTTTTAATTTGCGAAGTACCGTTCATTCAAATAGATTGTACGGTTTTAAAATCCTATATTGTGTCAAAAGTTTTCTGAAGTTGATTGGCCACTGAAAGCTTTTTTTTTATAAAAGGCATAAAAATAGCACTGAAAAGGTGTGGACACAGTTATTTTTGCTACTGACCTTATTGCATATGCATTTGTAGGAGTTTCCCTTTCAGATGCAAATTAATGGGTTTGCGCTCGTCAAATTACTGATTACCACCCAAAAAAAGCACATCTTAAACCAGATGCTGACTGGTAGATTAGGTTGGCCATTATGGAAATGACCCGGCTGCGTCTGTGTTCTTTACTGTGCGTGTCATCAGTAGATCACTCGGAGAGCTTTTCACTCCCATCTGTGCTTTTTTTTGGAACTGTCCTCTCACGCTAATTTGCCCTGTTTAGTAAATCTGGCCCCAAGTGTTCTGGGCGTACATGATAAGGTTTGGTGAAAAACAAAGTGAAATGCAATGTATTACATAACAAAATTCTTAACCTTGGCCATTGGTCTTCTCTGCATGGCTGCATTACATTTGCATTACTGAGACTGTTTAACGCTACAGTTCTCTCCTTCTCATCCAGAAAAAGCACATACATTGTGAGAAATCAAGATTAACAAAAACGCAACCTATCGTAAACCCCAATTGCATTAATATAACATACCGCATGGGATAATTCTGTGATATTTTTTTTTTTAAAGCATGATGCTGGTCGTTATTCACTGTCTTTATATGGAGTGGGATATTTTTTTAATAATTCTACTTTTGTGGTCCATAAAAGAAAGAAGGCCATACAGCGTTAGAACAGCACCAGGTTAAGTAAATGATGATTCAAGTTTCATTTTAGGGAGAATTATCCCTTTAAGTACACAGCCTTGTACCTTTGTCTTTTTGTCTGATTTAAAAAAAAAAAAAGAAAAAAAGAAAAAAAAAGGTTTCTAAAGTGATTCAGCTCAGCTGATTCATGGAATATAACTCTTTAACCTTTTTATTTAAGACTTTTTTTGATGAACAGGACAAATACTTAGGGAAACAAGGTCACTGAAAAAGTGGGCAGACACTTTTGCACTATAACATTTAGCCATGCATATAATCTGCAAAAAAAAAAAAAAAAAAAAAAAAAAAAAATATATATATATATATATTATATATATATATATATATATATATATATATATAAATATATATATATATATATATATATATATATTTCTTTTTTTTTTTTTTTTTTTTTTGAGAAAATCGCCTTTAAAGGCCCGGTTAAAAACACCAGCTTATTCATAACCTAACATATTCATACTAAAAGCTAAAAAAAACTACATTTTTATTTCAGGGGTACTTTAAAGTTGTCCAAATGAAGTCCTTAGCAATGCATATCCACTAATAAAAATACATTTTTGATTCACGGTAGGAAATTTATAGAATATCTTCCTGGAACATGATTTTATTTAATATCCTAATGATTTTTGGCATAAAAGAAAAATCGAAATTTTTTTGATGCATACAATGTACAGTCGTGGCCAAAAGTTTTGAGAATTACATAAATATTGGAAATTAGAAAAGTTGCTGCTTAAGTTTTTATAATAGCAATTTGTATATACTTCAGAATGTTATGAAGAGTGATCAGATTAATTGCATAGTCCTTCTTTGCCATGAAACTGAACTTAATCCCAAAAAAACCTTTCCACTGCATTTCATTGCTGTCATTAAAGGACCTGCTGAGATCATTTCAGTAATCGTCTTGTTAACTCAGGTGAGAATGTTGACGAGCACAAGGCTGGAGATCATTATCAGACTTGACATGTTAAAAGGAGGGTGATGCTTGAAATCATTGTTCTTCCATTGTTAACCATGGTGACCTGCAAAGAAACACGTGCAGCCATCATTGCGTTGCATAAAAATGGCTTCACAGGCAAGGATATTGTGGCTACTAAGATTGCACCTAAATCAACAATTTATAGGATCATCAGCATGTAAGGACCACCCGTCAGCCCAATGGCGAAATGGAATCTGACGGCCTGGGCGAAGGTATAATGCGTGTATGTCTTTTCAGTGCCTGCGTGAAGTTCACATAAATTTTTAGGATTTAGTTTAAGTTATCCTTTAGCCGTTCACTTAATCTGACTCCAATTGTAAACGATCTCTAATTGGTAATCTTTCTGATGTAACTTTAATAGCTGATCGCGTGATTAAATATGAATTAATTTAGATCTTTGATTCTTTAATTCCTCTTAATTTCAATTATCCTTTCATCAGGGCGTCGCATCACTTAAAAACTATGTACGGCCGGTTATGCATGCTTTACGATCACAACCTCGTTAGTTTAGAATCAAAACAGAGGAATATAGCGTTTACTAAAACACACAAATTATGGAATCGCCTCATGCTTATTCACACAAAAGTGCCGTTCGTTTTAGTCACGATACTATAACATGTTAAGTCATAATAGTCAGAAATCCAAAATCTTAATATCGTGCCACATGCTCCGTATATTAAGATTTCAGTATGATCTATCCCAACACTAGAATTTGCGGAAATGTCGAAAACCACATTGATCGACCGGTGACAATGATTTCAGACGAATTCAAAATAAATCAAGATGCAACAATTTATTTATCAGGTAAAAATATATCAATGCCAATTACATAATTACACAATTATAAACCAATTCAAATATAATAAATACATAACATCAATTACTCAAAAGATCTCTCTAAGAGTATTTAAAAGTTATGCATACACATAGAGATGTGAGTGGAAAACACTCACCACCTCCATGTGGGGGTTCTGGCTACAGAATGTCCCGTCTTGCTGCTGTGTCTTTTCCCCTAAATACCCAGACCAGAACAAAAGGATTGTAAATATTTATTGCCCCTGCACCTGGTTTTGGGGGAGAGGAGGTGGTTTTCTTGAAGAGAAAAGAGAACAGAATTCTCCTAAGTTTTCAAACTTTCTCATAATACTAGTGACTGCTGTGAAACTGAGACCATTTTACCAATCGCACTGAGACATTTAAAATGATACTAAACATGAAATTGGAAAATAATAGATTCACAAGATACATCATATATAGTGCATATATATTCTTAGAGAACTTCAGTGACTTGAATCAGAGGGGAGGTAGGGAGTGGAGGGAGGGGGGCTGGTCACATAGATGAGCAAGGACAGTTTGGGCAGGGTGTTGTCCTATTCCTTTGAAATCTTCTTTCCAGATGAGTTTTATTGCTTTATTGCAGGATGCTTGATCTCAGCTTTATCTTAGCAGGAAAATCAAACCTTACATGCAACTTCAAGGAAAGAGGTTCAATTCTTGTAAAGAAGGCTTCAGGGCGTCCAAGAAAGATTCAGCTGCGGGATCGGAGTGCCACCAGTGCAGAGCTTGCTCAGGAATGGCAGCAGGCAGGTGTGAGCGCATCTGCACGCACAGTCAGGCGAACACTTTTGGAAGATGGCCTGGTGTCAAGAAGGGCAGCAAAGAAGCCACTTCTCTCCAAAAAAAAAAATTAGGGACAGATTGATCTTCTGCAGAAAGTATCGTGAATGGACTGCTGAGGACTGGGGCAAAGTCATATTCTCTGATTGTTTGGGGCATCTGGAAAAAGGCTTGTCAGGAGAAGAAAAGGTGAGCGCTACCATCAGTCCTGTGTCATGCCAACAGTAAAGCATCCTGAGAACATTCATGTGTGGGATTGCTTCTCATCCAAGGAAGTGGGCTCACTCACAATTCTGCCCCAAAACACAGCCATGAATAAAGAATGGTACCAAAACACCCTCCAACAGTAACTTCTTTCAACAATCCAACAACAGTTTGGTGAAGAACAATGCATTTTCCAGCACGATGGAACATCGTGCCATAAGGCAAAAGTGATAACTAAATGGCTCGGGGACCAGAACGTTGAAATTTTGGGTCCATGGCCTGGAAACTCCCTAGATCTTAATCCCATTGAGAACTAGTGGTCAATCCTCAAGAGGCGGGTAGACAAACAAAAACCCACTAATTCTGACAAACTCCAAGAAGTGATTATGAAAGAATGGGTTGCTATCAGTCAGGATTTGGCCCAGAAGTTGATTGAGAGCATGCCCAGTCGAATTGCAGAGGTCGTGAAAAAGAACGACCAACACTGCAAATACTGACTCTTTGCATAAATGTCATGTAATTGTCGATAAAAGCCTTTGAAATGTATGAAGTGCTTGTAATTATATTTCAGTGCAACACAGAAACAACTGAAACAAAGATCTAAAAGCAGTTAAGCAGCAAACTTTGTGAAAACTAATATTTATGTAATTCTCAAAACTTTTGGCCACGACTGGATTTTTGGCTATTGCTACAAATATATCCTTGCAACTCATGACTGGTTTTGTGGTCCAGGGTCACATGTTGCACAGAGTAGGTCTCTATGAAAACAGCCTTGTTTCGATTGACTGGCCTCTACTATACTGATGTATTTCATGTTTTCGTTAATCATGTTAATGAAAAAAATGCTGTTTCCCCTTTAATTAGCCCTGCAAACCAACATATTGCTCAAAACCATAAAGGGAAAAATTGTTGAATCACATATGTTGTGCTAAATATTGTTGTGCTCTAGTTCAAGAGAGCGATTTATTTTCTAGGAGTGTTTTTCACATTCCAGATGGACGGAAAAAACTTGTCTCTGT
Organism: Opsariichthys bidens; assembly: GCA_037194245.1. NCBI lineage: Eukaryota > Metazoa > Chordata > Actinopteri > Cypriniformes > Xenocyprididae > Opsariichthys > Opsariichthys bidens. Next base: position 14,497,407 of record CM074291.1, read on the forward strand.
CTTGGCCCGACTGTGAGTTGTTTGTGAAGGTGTCAGACAGAATATCTCAGTGTCTATCACTCGGCACCGTCCGCTAGGACATTTTTCAGAAACAAATACACGACACACACACTTACACACCTACCTCGCACTTCAGCATGACACCTATCACACCAATCTCTGCCCTTCATCTTCTTTCTTGTCTCTTTGACCCTCGTCTCATCCCATATTGTCCTTCAGCAACTGTGAGATAGTGTGAGCGGTGTGGTGTAATCTCCAAGAATGATACTGCAGGAAAAAAATAAAACAGTTGTTTTGAAATCTCCCCTGGCTGGAGGGGTTTACCAATCTCAGGCGCCTCACAGAACTTTCCTGTCAGATTGCTGCCATCCCTGTGACCTTAAAGTGCCCTTTGTGTGCTGAAGCATGTAGCTGTGAAATATTCCTTGACAATTAGATGTGCACACACACACAAATGGGAGCTTTCTTTCATATTCAGGTTTAATTGCATGAGGCCAATCATTATGAGATGTCTTAAAGGCCAAGACTGCACGTCTTCAATAATAAATGTGACACTTTGTCAGATACGTCACGGTCATTATAAGACCAAAACAGTGACAGTTGGTTCTTTTGTGTGTGGAATTGAAAATGTCAATCTGCTTTGTCAAACTACTACTATAACGTGGAATTACTTGACTTGAAATTATTGACCAAGCTTTATGTATTTAGCACGCTGTTCGTATTTTACCTGACTTTACTTTAAGAAAGAAACTTCAATTTGTATCTTCTGCTTCATCTTTGGATATGATTGTTACACGTACAGAGAAACAAAGCAGCCTGGCAGGACCACCAAACAGTTGATGGACCCCATCGACTTCCATAAATTGGAAAAAAAAAAATAATTATATAATATATATATATATATATATATATATATATATATATATATATATATATATATATATATATATATATTTCATTTGAAGAATATGGGTAACCATAACTAGGGGGAAAGTAAATGATGGCAGATTTTTCATTGTTGGTGAACTATCCTTTTAAGTTATAAATAAGTTAATAAAAATAATAAAAATTGTGTATTAAATAAAGTTACACTAATTGTAGGAGATTACTTTAAAACAAACAACAAAATAAAATGGATTGGTTGCACACAGATAAATAGCATAAATGAATTGAACGTAAATAAGCAAATAAAAAAATAGACAATGAATATATTGTAATAAATGAATTAAATGATTAAATAATTTAAGGTAAACTATCCATTTGTGCCGGGTGCACACTGGATGATTTTTAATAGTCCTTTATGATTGTTGTTGTCTGTACGAACATGATCCCCAGCATGTCATGGGATTAATCTTTAATGTAAAACTGTACAACAGTCAAGATTCATTAAAGGGTTTGTTCATTCCAAAATGAAAATTCTGTCATTAATTACTCGTTCCAAACTCTTAAGACTTTCGTTCATCTTCAGAACGCAAATAAAGATTTTGAGCTTCTGGAAGAGGTTTGTTCAGGTTCAGTTGAGCTTCTGCTTATGTTTGCTGATAAATGTTTACATGTGAGTAAAAGCCTAAATTAAATTTGTTCACCATAAAAAGCGATCGAGACTCTTCAGAAAATTTGGAATAAGCCGCTCAATTCATATGGATTAGTTTTCCTATCTCTTTATGAACGTTCTGAAGCATCAAAGTGGTCGTTGCAAAGGCAGTCAATGGATGGACAGAAAACTCTCAGATTCCTTCAGAAAGATCTTCATTTGTGTTCCGAAGATGAAAGAAAATCTTACAAGTTTAGAACAACATGAGGGTGAGTAATTAATGACAGAATTTTCATTTTGGGCTGAACTAACCCTTTAAATTCTTGCACGTAAGAAGGCTCGTCTGTGGAGTTTTACATCAATCTGTGACACGTTTGATCTGTCTCTGGTGTTAAGTTTGATCTTGGCTTGTCCTGAAAAGAAAAATGGGGAGGGGGAAGAAGATAGATAGTGTGTTGAGCAAGTGGTGGTTTGTTGTTGTCGCACTTATTATGTCATCAGGTTCAGTGCTCCTAATTTATTTGATGTTGTAAGTAATTTCCACTTGTTGCCTTATTTTCAGCACATGCATGTTTGCAAGAACATTGTGATATGAAGGTTGTATGTTCAGTTCCACATATGGGGATCCTGAAACCCAAGAGCCAGCGAGATCATTGCTGTGCTCCATCACCATTGGGCTTTTGAGCGAGGCACTTAACCCAAGGTTGCTCCAGCGGGACTGATTCTCCCAGCAATTAGTGTACTGCGAGTCACTTTGGATGAAAAGCATCTGCTAAATGGCGAGTAAATGAACATTGGCACTCCCGTTTTCAAGATCTGTGTCAAGACCTTAATAATACTGCAACAGACTGTTAAATTGTTGCAATAGATTGTGAAGTTTCTTGGAAAAGCTCCGGTTTCCATGCAAAAAAAAAAAAAAAATCACAAGCCCATTCCTCAAAATGCTCCTTTTGTGTCCCAAAGAAGAAAGTCAAACAGGTTTGGAACGACATGAGGGCGAGTAAATGATGACAGCATTTTACATTTTGTGTGAACTATCTCAAGATCCCTTGGGTTCAGTGAACACAGAGTGGTTTTAATACAAAGCCGAACACTGAAAGGTCAAATGAGATAAAAGCAAATCAATTTGAATATGTTGGCTTCTTACAGTAAGTCACCTTCTCTCAAATGACAGCCTTGAATTTGAGAAGAGGTGTGTGATAGCTAGAGTTTGAGAGTGAACAAGAAGACAAGAACTCTTCTCTAATAGTTTTGGTTTCTTTATATCTCATGAAGAGTGTGAGCTAAATTCTAAATTTCTCTGGCCTGTTAATCCTTTAGAGGTCACACAAATTTCCATTTCTTCTTTAAAGGATTAGTTCACTTTAAAATGAAAATTACCCCAAGCTTTACTTACCCTCAAGCCATCCTAGATGACTTTCTTCTTTCTGATGAACACAATTGGAGTTATATTAATAAATATCCTGACACATCTTTATAATGCCAGTGAACGGGACCAAAGAGTAAAGCTCAAGAAAGTGCATCCATCCATCATAAACATACTCCACACAGCTTAATAAAGGCCTTCTAAAGCGAAGCGATGCATTTTTGTAAGAAAAATATCCATTTTTAACAAGTTATAAAGTAAAATATCTAGCTTCCGCCAGACCGCCTTCCGTATTCAACTTAGGAAGAAAGTGTGAAACTTTCGCAGTTCAAAATGCTACATAACTTACGCTAGTGCAATGACGAGTAATGAACTAACCTTTAAAATTTCCCACAAATTCCCCAATTTGATTTAGTTTTATCCTTTTGTTTTATTTTATTTCAGTGAACATTTTTTTTGTCTGTTTGTTTTGTTTTTTGCCAAAAAGTTTTCTTTAAATTTAGTTGTTGTCATCACATCTTATTGTCATGATCACCGGCTGATATGCCCAGGATGTCCATCAGAGGGCAGACCATTGTCATTCCACCATGGACTACATCTCCCATAACCCATTGCCTGTCTCATTATTGCTCGATCACTTCTACCTGTGTCTCATTATCTTGTTACACTCAGCCTATATACCCCCTTTTTTTTTTAACTAATTCATTGTGAAGTCTTGTTTGTGTTACTGCTGAATCTATGAGTGCTTGCTACTGTTTTTTTCATCTTCTGCCTGCTTTCTTGGATTATCTTATTTGCCTGTGTTTTCTGTCTTGTTGATATTGTTTGGATTGTGTGCCTTGTCTTTTTCCTGTTTTGGATTTATGATTCTGGATTATCCCTTAATAAATGATTGCATTTGGTGTCAAGATCCTCCCCTGCCAGTCTTGTATGTTTTGTCCTAATGTTTCTTTGTTTGTCTTGTGCTTGAGCACATTGCTATGTCTCTGTTTGTGTTTTTCATGTGATCCTCTTGTTCTGCCTCCTTGTTTGCGGTTATCACGCCCCCTAGTTTAGTCCTCGTTTCACTAATTGTGCTCGTCCAGTTCTATTTTGCTCTAGTTCTCCCAAGCTTTATTTTTAGTTTCTGTCTTCTTTTTGATTTGATGGCTAATTAATCTTTTTTTCTGTCTCTCTTCTCTCTAGTTCCCTGTAAGATTGCAGTCTTTTTTTATTTCCTTTTGTTTTTATGTTCCAGTTATTTCTAGAATTTATCCATTTTGCTAGCTCCCTTAATTTAATTAATTTTGATTTATTTTGTGTTCTTTAGTCATAGTTGTCAGTTTTGTTTCTGTTCTCTCTTGTTGTCTTGCCTTTCGAGTCTTGTCGTGTGTGTCTTGTGTTGGTTCCTGCCCTTCCCCCTGAGTTTCCCTGGCCATTGATTCCCACTGCCTGGCAACCAAGACTGTAATTTCTGAGAGATAAAGCATCAAGCCTCGGGTTCCTTGTGTTCCTGCCTGGTTCTTTCCACCATCATCCCGCCCGGTGCTGCCTCCCAAGCTGTCCTCAAGTCTGTTGTGTCCTTCGACTGGTATCAGTGGTCATCTTCCCTGCCTCTCATAGTGTCGGCTGCCCTGCCCTTTGGACTGTTTCACACCTCTATCTCCTTGTTGTGCTTTGTCCATAGTCAATAAAATCCCAGCATTGTTGATTCTGTACCTGGATCCTCCCTCATTCTGAATCCTTGACATTTGGATCCTCAGTCTGTGTTTTGGAACAGTACTTGACACATTCAAATTTATGTATTTTATTTTATTTTATTTTATTTAACCACTCTATTTTGCTTTATCCTTTTTGGTGTTGGTCTTTTGCTGAAAAAAAAAAGTTCTCATGTCTTATTCTTTGAACGCTTTTCTATTATAAAGGACAATATAATATAACATACTTAATCCATGCATAATGTTAGTTATTATTAGCTGATATTACACTTTTTTGGGCTCCTGTTTTACCTACATTTATCTAGGCTTTACCTAGTTCTGGTTTACGGATTATCTCCTTGTTTGTGTCTGATTAAGTTTAGTTTACACCTGTCAATCATTGTCTCGTCGTTCCTGTTAGTTTCTCAATTTACTGTGTATAATACAGTATATATTATATATATACAATATAATACTCCCTGTTCTATGTATTCCTTTGTTGGTTATTGTCTCAGATTATGTGTAGTGCTCCTGTGGTTTTCCAGTTAAAAACTATTTGAGCTGTTTACAGTTGTTTGTTTTTCCTAAATGCAATTACATCTACTATATGTTTTACGATCAAAGCATTTTAGTTAATCAATTTCCTCATCAGTATCAACAAAGCAACTTTCTTTAACTAGTAATTTTATTTGTAAGGTTCACACACACCACAAATGAGGATATCAAGAGAGCGACAGTTTCCACAAAGGGGGGAAAAAAAGGCTTCCCAACATGATCTCAATTCCATTAACACTATTTTATCAGTTTGACTTCCAGGACTTTCTCTCTCAGATGAACGGGTGATTATATCAGCAGAAGCCAAACAGGGATCCATAGACAAGACAAATGTATACACAGCTGATCCATCAACGCTGGGGAAAAGCACAGAACCTCCGCATTGTGGTAAATAATTGAGCGCTGCGTGATTAATTATGCATTATGAAATTCAGTCAAAGCAGAAAGTTTTATTTTGTACCCAAATACATTGAGCAATGCTCTTTTTTTGGATCTGGGTCAAAATGTTTAACTAACGCAACCGTATCTAGTGAGCACTGCATCGCCGTGGGTCTGACTGGTGGTCGGAATGTCAATCGGTGACTAATTGTTGCGAACGAATCCAATTTCCCAGGAGCTTTTAACGCTTTGAGCTCCATTTCTCTGGATTTTTTTTATGCCAGGTGCCTCAAGTTCGTTAATTTATTGAAAAGATTCTAATTAACTGGTTCTAGAGGGAAAAGAAACATTGCAGGAAGATTTATAGGTTGTGCAATACAGCTGGAAGGCAGCCCGTCAGAGCCACTCTACATAAAACCACTCTGAATTGAAGGCTGCGCTCTTTGTTCGTCGCATACTCACGTCTGCTAAATACGTGGGCAATTACATTATTCTGAGGTAATTACCGTAAATTCAACCGCCTAAGGAAACAGCCGTTCTTTCTACATAAAGGCACATTTTTAGCGTAGGCCTGTAGGAGTATATGAGCTGCTGGTTTTCAACTGAGCAAAATAGGTTGGAGATCAATTACTAATTAAATACTAGTTGAGACTAATTGGTTTCAAAGTACCGAGCCACAAAATTGGAGATCACGAAACTGTCAACACACGTAACTCCAAACTAGTTTAACGTGTTTCCCGTGTGCTATTTTAAGCTCTGTTTTAGATCAATACGCAGACTCCCCAAAGTGTCCTGTTTGGGGTAGGCATCATTCACAGTGGACCTTAGACTGCTCTAGTTGTACACCCTACTCTTGGCTACCAGCTTGAAGGATGATGTCATTACAAAACTATGTCATCTTCCTTTCATTTTGTAAACAAGCGGCGCTATGAACTGGGCGTGCAAGTGTTGCAGTCCCTTGATGTTATGTGGGACACGTTTGGGTCTCATTCCTCTTGTACGCCACATCAAACATGACCTAGGAATTAAACGATAATGGTGTCAATGTCGACGTATCAATGTCTGTAAGAAGAGCCAAGGTTAGTTTTGCATTTTTAGCACCAAGGACAATTGTTTTATCTGGCCTAAAAGTGTCTTAGTAACTGTAAAACACAGCGATGCAAAAATTGATTGGATGTTCTCAAATCCCTCCCACTATTCAGGTAACTCACTACTGCACCAGGTAGAACCCTTTGGTCAGAATTCACTTTTTCTCTGAATCCCTGAATTAAATGGTCACATGGCTAATTTTTTTTCAACCATTTTGATTTTTCCAAACCTATACATCACTTAATATATATATATATATATATATATATATATATATATATATATATATACCTCATTCTGTTGTTGTCAGATTACATGTGGCAACAAATATTGATTAAAGGTGCAGTAAGTGATTTCTGAGAAATGCTGTTAAAAGTGGATCAGATCGAGCTCCACATTACACTTGTAGCCAATCAGCAGTAGGGGGCGTGTCCACATGATGGGGAAGGAGAGGGAGAGAGCAAGAGCAGTGTTGCCAATTTAGAGACTTCCCCACCCCTTTTGAGACTTCTTTCAGAAGTTTAGGGACAAATCTAGCAACGTCTTGGACAAACCTTATCTAGATTGTTAATTTGCACAATAATCTATATTAATTTTTATATAGATTAATGAATTTGCTATTACGATGTCATAGTGACATTTAGCTACCAGTTTTATTGAAAACAGCTTTAGGACCCATTTGTTCATCACCTTTGCTTTATTTTTCGTGAAGCATTGTTTTGCTTCACTTCTCCCGTGATAAAGAGATATCCACTCTTAGCAATAAGCAATGAAGGGAAGGGGTGTATCTGTTTGAGTTGATTTCAAATATCAATTCTAAGAAATCACCTGCATCACCTTTAATTAACCTGCATCTTTTGGATCTTTTTAAAATTTATTATTTAACCTTGACACTTGTGTGAAAATTTTTCACAAATGCCACCAAATCAACAAAGAGTAGGATGTTCATCAAATTTTTCAATTTTGATTATATATACTGTATATATATAAGATGTAAGTCTAAAAAATACAAATGTTTTGTTGTTGTTGTTATAATGCTTTGAAGAAAAAAAATAAAAAAAGATTCTTCAAAAATATTATTACTCTTCATTTAGGCATGTTGGGGGAAGCAAGACAAACGGGATCTATTTGTTTATTATTATGTTTTATTTTTTTTCAACCAGTTCTTTTGTTTTATTTTCATATTGTTATTTTTTTTCAGTGAACAAAATTTTTTTTGTTGTAGATTTAGGCCTACAATGTAGCACTGAAGCATGTAAAAGCAAATTGAACATGTTTTTATTTATTTATTTTTACTTGCCAGAATGGCCCATACTGAGATGATCAGGATGGCTTTTGCGGCGCTAATTTGAGAGGAAAAGTGGAACTGCTGGCAACCTTCAAAAGGCCCGTTTTTGTTTGATAGTTTGGACTGATATGTATTTTCTCAGCATGAGGATACTAAGGCTCTCATTGTCAGAAGCAGAGCAATCAGAAAATACGGTGGATCCACTGAGAACCACAGGTAAGCAGGATGCAATAACCCTCAAAATAAAGCTCAACACCCGCACGTCTTCTTTGAAAAGGCCTATAGAACTCCAATTGGACTCAACTTCAAATCTGTGAAAATGAAAATGAACCTACAGGGATAAAGACCTGATCCCTTAGAGTGCCTCACAAATTGTGGTACGTCACTCCAATCAACATTCGCTCAGGCAACGTGTGGAAAACATACAGTAGATGTCTTTTTCATTCAAAGAACCCGCTGCCGCAATTACTGCTGCAGTTTTAGAGAATGAATGCCGACTTCATATGCTGTGAGGGCTTTTAAAAGGAGAAAATTATATACTCAGAGCTCATAAGCTATAAATGCATTAAAAATTACTTTCCCATAAATTACTTGTGTCATCATTACAAATGGTTTCATTCCCAGGCGTAACAATGGAGGCAGTTTAAACTGGAATGCTTTAGCTTCAGTAGAGTTTCTCTAGCATCTGCTGCCGTGGTGTGAAGATTAATAAGAGATTCGTTATTGGAAGGGACAAATCATTGTCTGATTGTTTAAAGGAAAATGCAACATCTTCCTGAATGCTGAGACTGCTGATTGATTATTTTTGTTCCCAAAGGAAAAAAAAAAGCCAAAACGTTGCTGTCTTGCATTTCTAAAAAGCTAAACAGAGGCAATGGTTTCATACAAAATGCTAAATATTTTTCATAGATTGGCATGTTTCTACTTAACACAATGTTTTTAAATGTGTCGCTTTGATAGCGGAGACACTGAAAGACAAGCAAGAATTTCGCATATTTACATATAAAAACAGTTGTAGATGGACATCATGTAATGTAACATGTAACAAAAATGTAGCATGTTCAGGATTAGAGAGGACCAAATTAGTAGTAACAAATCAACCATTAAACAATACACATCTAATGTAACATTTATATAACACTATGTAATGTTCTAATATAGTGTTATAATTTAATGTAACATAATCAACGTTTATATCTCAAAGTGGTACGGAAATAAAAATTCCACAATGATTTTGTGTTATGAACAAATGAAATTGAAGTTAACAGAAAGTCTCTTGCATTTCATTGACAATGATTTCATACACAACTGGTGTTTTGTAATCAAAGAAAAAGTGATTTTTTTTTTTTTTTTTTTTTTTTTTTTTTAATTGAACTATGGCTAATTAGGATTTTTTTTAAAAAGATTTTCAGTTTTCATTTTGGAATTTTTTGGATTATTTATTTACAATAGTTTACTAAAAACATAGAATGAAAACTTATCAAACCCACTTTTTTGTTGTTTTCCACACATGAAAGAAACTGATATGGTCTTGGTGGATGTGTAAATGTTGAGAGAATTTTTATTTTTGTATTAAATATTTCTTCAACGCCATATCTGCATCTACAATAATACAAAACATCATGCTTAAATCAACTGATCTGTTCTGCATCTCAGTCCAAAGAAGAGTTGACATCTAATCAAAGTACTTCATTTAATCAGTAAACAGGACATTTTCGTCAATTTGAGGCAGACTGAGGAGTCTCCGTGGATCTTCACGCGTTCATCTTCCGAGTTCAGGACGCATCGATCAGATGGTGTAAATAAAACTAATTATGCACTTTTTTTTTTCCATCCATTGTTTATTTTAGCATCACAGTGGTGCAGAAACACAAAATAAGCTACATTATGCACCTAGCAGGAGGTATAGCGGAGGCCATCTGCACCCCTCGGCAAAACAGTACAGCGAAAAAAAATGAAAAGATGACTAAAATTCAAATTCATCCTTTAAACATGCAGAACCTAGCCAGGAGGCCGTCGCACTGCAGTTCATGTAGCGTAAATGAATAACATGGGGATAATTTGGGCAGTTATTCTGCACTTACGTGGCGTAAGATGATAAACTCTTGTGTGCTCAGCATTTTGAGACCCCTGTTAGACGTGTCGGTTGTCAAATCTGTATTCGCTGTAGATAAACTCCCAGACGCAATCCTAAATCCAAACCATGATTTTTCTCTTTAGCTTTAGATTTGAGTGAGAACGGCAGTCCATGTTTTTGTGAAAGGTGTGTGATCACACAGTATGGTGCAGACCTCCTACCAACTGACAGCTGGCTGTAGAACAATTTTGAAGTAATTTAAGACTCAAGATTCTTGTAATAAAACAAAATCTATCACTCAGTACAGACACAGAAATCCCACAGACACTGATGGAGGAACACGATCCATATCTAGAGACCTGAATATCATTGAGGGTGGGCAGTTAACAATTGAAGAATTGGCCACCTTTTAGATCATGAGTTTTAATTTGAATTGACTTTGCCACACCAACAGGAAGCTGAATCAGAATGTTGTTGTTTTTGCCCCAGAAATTTTAAACGCGGCTTTGTCTTGACAGTATTCAACGTTTGTACTGTGTTTTTTTTTTGTTTTTTGCATACAATATAGTAGGGAAGTATTCTTTTTCAGACCCACATCATGGTGGTAAGTTTTCCACAGGGTAGTTTATCCACATGTTCTTCAGGGAATCTGATTTATCACACAATATTATCAGTATGTGTATAATTCTCCTGATTAAGTGTGTGGCCCTCATAAATTCAGAATTTCTAGTGCTTGGGAACTTCACAGTGAAAAAGTATGTGAATAATGTTTGTGTGTGTGTGCATAAGAGAAAGTGTGAGGAGGATATTGCATTATGGCATTATCTACTTGAAAAAGACCTCCGAAAGAGATTTATGCCCTCTTCAAAAAGCACAGTCCCCAAACAAACCGTACAGTTTGTTCTTCTGTTGGAATATCTGGCTAGTTTCTGTAAAAAAAGAAAAAAAAAAATATTGCTGCTCGATTGCGATATAAGATCAGTTCAGTCTTCACATACACTCACACACTTTTATTCTGTTCTAGGGTATCTATAGAGTTGATGTTGCAAGTAGAATTTAAATTTGCTTGTTGAATTGCTAACCATTATATCCCAGATCCAGCTAAATGTTTTAAATATGTTTTTAAATGTGTTTAAATACCCGAACACATTTAAAAACTTTTAAAGGGAATTCAGTTGAACCCTTGGCTTAGTGGTTAGCGCACACGCTCAAATGTGCAAATTCGAATTCTACTTTAACATTTCTGATGTGCGAGTTGTTAAATGTTTACACAACACGAATATAAGCGTAAATTCAGTTTGTTCATCTACTCACACTTGAGAAGTGGAAAATGGAAGCTCAAGCACATTCACTTGATGTGCAAGAGCCATTGAGGTTCATTTTCGTGTGTTATGCAGAAAGATTTGAGGTTCTGGAAGAGGTTTGTTCTCCTCTGTGAAGCAGGTTCGGTTGAGGTTCGGTTGAGGTTCGCTGATCAATATTTAAACCTGAATAAAAGCCTAAATTAAATCTGTTCATCATATAAAGCGATCAACTCTCTTCAGAAAATTTGGACTAAACCACTCATTTCATATGGATTAGTTTTACGATCTCTTTATGAACATTTTGAAGCATTAAAGTGTTAGTTTGCGTAATTGTCTATGGAGATTTTGGAACGGCATGAAGGTGAATAATTAACCCTTTGACGTGTACGTTCACACTGGTGTTATGATTCTAGGCTGGTCCCTGATGGAACTGGCAGGGAAGCATTGTGTCATAAATGACGGAAAATTGCGTCAAAGACAAGAAGCGTTGCGTCATAAATTACAGAAAATTCGGCGGAAATGGTGGAAAGCGTTATTGTGATGGAAAATTCCATCAATGTTGGGGAAATGTATTGTCATAAATGACGGAAAATTCCGTCAATGGTGGGGAAGCGTTGTCTTATAGTATATGACTGAAAATTCTGTCAATGGCGGGGAAGAGTTGTTACAAATGATGGAAAATTCTATCAATGGCATGGAAGTGCTGTCATAAATGATAGAAAATTACGTCAATGACGAGGAAGCATTGTCTTAAATGACAAGAAATTATGTCAATGGCAGGCAAGCGTTGTTATAAATGATGGAAAATTCCGTTAATGGCAGGGAAGCGTTGTGTCATAAATCATGGAACATTCCGTCAATGTTGGGGAAATGTATTGTTATAAATGACGGGAAATCCCATCAATGGTGGGGAAGCATTTGTTGTAAATGATGGGAAATTCCGTGAAATGGTGAGGGAACATTGTGTCATAAATGGCAGGGAAAGAGCTAATTGTGCTGCCCATTGGACAGTCATCATCAGGTTCTTCGCAGCAAGATTTTGTAATAAAATTCAGGTGAGTCCTCAGAAAGGGGAGCATTCCTCAGCCATTATTCCTGGATATCTCCACACACAGCCCAGAGACATGCAGAAATGTCTCAGAACAAATATTGGCTCTACCGCAGAAATGCTACGGCTGTCGAGGTTTCGTTTATGAAGCATACTTCTGAACTGCACAGAGATTTGCAGTGAGATGTTGCAGAATAATGTAGGCAAAGAACAGATAGCCTATATAGAAGAAAAACAAATATTTCACAAGTGCTGCTGACTCTATATTCATTTTAGCGACAATGGGACTCTCTTTCTTCATTTTTGTAATGCGTTTCTTCCAAATGACTGTAAGGATCCTACATGAGTCTGAAAACAGCCATATAACCTCATTACTCTGTTATAGAAAACGAAGCATGCAGACTTCAGACATGAATTGAGGCGATACTGTCCCATTTTTTTCTTTAAATCTCGTAAACATCATGACAGAGAAAACCTTTTAAAAAAAAATTAAAAAAAATAAGGTCACAAACAACTTGTAAATGCATTTAGATTTATTTAGATTTTTATAGAGTTTTCAACATAACATTTTACTTGAACTACAACATCAAAAAATCAAAATTTATTTGATAGTTTTTAGCATTATTTCAAGTTTTACTTCAGCTGCGAACTAAATAGATGTAGCTACTTTAAAATGTCCTGATAACCACCATGGTAACACAGGTGAAAAACTATGTTTGTGTTTACATATGGTCCTTGTATAAAATTTGATTTGGTCTTAAAAATTGAATAATATTTTCAATAAGACAACAAAAAGCAAGACCGGCTTATTTTGTTATTTGAAAACTGCTATTTTTAACAAGCAAACAAACGTTTTAGCTACTCTAGTTAAACTGTTGATGTGTTTACAACTACTAATGTATATTAATTGTACACTTTCACTTCATTAGCCATATTTGCACATGCATTTGCGTACTTACAGTATACAATATGAAATGTAGTATGTCTGACTCCATGAAGTCATGTGCCGCCCGTAGCCATGTGGTACTGTGCTGTTCGGTCGCCTTGCAGTTTCTCAATTTCAGGGGGGCGGCACTCTTGCCGGTTGATTATCAGCCACAATCACTGGCCGGGAATATGTGGATCTTTCCTTGGCTGTTTGAGATCGATGCAGTTGCAACCTAAGCATTATGGGCATGTCAGCCCTGGCTCTGGCTTGACCGGGACCTTCGATAATGAATCAGTGCTGGTGAAATTCAATCCAAGACGAAGATTAATGTAAGTGCCTGATGCTGGAATGCTTCATTCAGAGCGATGCAAGTATGATTGTACGTCAGAAAACGGAATTCAAGAAGAGAGCAGATGAAAATTTCATACGACACCTGAAAAACGGTGGTCTGCCTCACTCTCTGTGCCATTTTCTGAGAATAATAGATCAGAGCTTGGCACCTGCAGAGTCCTCTGCGGGGTACAGAGGGTCTTCATTTTCATTAAACACAATGGCCCAGGGACAGCATATCCAGACAGCCTTATCTATTAAGAGAAACATTTTGGCTGGCAAGGTCAGTTCCATTTCTTCTTATTTCCTCTAACAGACAAACAAATAAATAATCTAATGAAACTTCCTTCACAGGTGGGGCATTTATGGATGGTCTGTTCTGAGTCGCAAATAAAAATGGAGCAGGGAAAGAAGATGCCTTTTCCTGCGGTCTGAATGGTAAATTATATTTTATTGTAATAAATAATATCCTGTGACACTGGTCTGAAGTATAGTAGAAAAGTACTGGTTCTTCAAAAAATATTAGTAATTTATTGATACCGTAAAACATTTTTAAATACATTGATATTTTTGCTATCAATATATGTGCTTCCCACAGGCTTGTAATATTATTAGCCAGGTGGAAAATCCTCCTATTACCCATGGCACAAAATAGTCTACTACATGCAACAAACATCAAAAAATGATTTTAAACAATATTTTTCTTTATTGAAATGAATCTTAATTACATAGGCTACTTTTAAATTTTATTACATACTAATAATATCATTGTAAATTATGCAAATTTACAGCATTTATTCTTGCGTTGTCATATAGTGTCTAGTGGGACACAGATTTTATTGATACTAGTAAAATCACTTTGAGGCAGTTCGCCGCCTCATGACATTGCGACGTGCATTATTCTTTTTTAAATTAAATCATAGCCTTTTGAACTTTAATAATCAATATCGCGATTTATGTTTTTTTTATCCTCAAAATATGACATGTTGTCAGAGTCATTTGTCTGTTTATCTGTTCCCCAGTCCTGTCATTAGTCATGTGGTCTTTGTTTTGAGTTCCAGTCCTGTCATTTATCACGTGGTCTTTGTTTTGAGCTTCTGTTTGTCATTGTCACCATTGTTAGTTCACTTACGTCAGCTGTGTCTTGTAATTAGTAATGTCTGTCACCTGTGCCCCGCTCATTATCCTCGTGTGTTTCTGTGTATATATACTCTCTGTGTGAGTCCAGTCATTGTTGGTCGTTAACGTTTCATGTGTGAAAGTATCCTGTCTGTATCCAGTTCCTGTTCGTGAATAAACTGTTTTATGTTAAAGTTTCTGCGTTCTGCTGGCTGGTTCCTGTATCCACACACGTGACACATGTCTTGTATATTAAAATGATCATTAAGACGTTAGTTTTATCATTTCATGTATTGAAGACTTTTCATGACATTAAATTAAGAAAACTCCCCAGGATAATACATTTTTCAGTTTGCAAACAGAAGCAGCCATCTACTGTCAAACCCTGAAATATCCACCGTGTTTCTATGAGGACAGTAATTGATGACAGAATTTTCATTTTTGAGTGAACCCCTTAAATTCATAAGACATTTTCACTATTCATATAGCTTTTCCTTTTCTTAATGGATTGAACCTATAGTACAACCAGTACAATAATCTGCAGAAACAAAAATGTACAACATGAATAACCTATAACCAACATAAGAAGATGCTTTTTAGTCTTATATTAGGTGCTTCTAATAGCTTTTATTTGTACACAACCCTATGATATGAGATTTTCAAACTTTTACTTTCTGATTGCGCAGTCTTGTGCTTTTTATTCCTTTTTTCTGCAGCAACAGGAACGGCAGCGCTAAGAAGAATTTAAAATATCACACTTGTCACATGCAACAGTTCCCACCTGTGGATTCAGTGAAAATACATCAAAAATACCAGGGTGGAAGTAGAACAGTTATTTTTGTTTCGTTCCAGGTGTCTTTACAACTCCACTAATATGTGCAGGCGTTCGCCTCTTTCTCACACATTCACCAGATTGGCCCAGCTGGAAGACTTAATTCAAGTACAGCTGGATGGATAGTTTTGAGATCTCTTATATCCATGAGTTATTTGTTCAGTATTGTGTAGAGAGCCGGTCTAATGCAACTCTAACCCTCAGTATTTTGGCATACGGCGCCCTCTAAATGTAGATTTCACTCAGATGGAGGTCATCAGATGAGATGAAGCCCTACAAATACCCCATAAAATTAGACTGGCATGGAGAAAAACAAACAAACAAACAAAAAACAAACTCATGGGTTTTTATGTTCATGAAGGACACATTTGGGAGATTTTTGAGTAACCTTTCAAAGAAAATTCATGAAACAAGTGGGTTCAAGTAGGCCCAATATTTTTGTAGGTCCTATTTTTTAAATAGGAAAAGGTATTTAATTGTACACCCTCCACCTTAGATTGTGACTTTCACTTGAACAGTGGTTTGAAACTGTCTTAGGCCACATATTCACCGACTAGTGCTGTTTTGTTGTTGTAATGTGTATAAAATGTATGCGTAGTAGCAAAGTGTTTATCCTAAAATTATAGTCATACCTGGGAAGGAACCGCCACCATCAGCACAAACAATCTAAAGCGCCAAACACAGCAATTACCCATAAACACCTGCTGTGTGGGCCGCTGCTAAGGGAACCGGCAGTGTAGCTGATTTGGTGGATGTGGGAGGGAAAGAAACAGCATTGACCCTGTTTAGCTAATGAACAACATTGTCCTCCCCGCACAACTGTACTAACTCTGGGGAGCCCAGGGGGCCCATAGAAGAGAGAGATTTGTCTTTACTGGACCGCCCTTATGAAAATAAGTATACTTTAAAGTTGAAGTTCACGTTGTTAAGTATACTTTAGGAAAATTCACACACAGTCTGACATGTTGTTCCGCCCCCTTTTGTTTGACAGGATATAATCGGCCCTGATCATCAGCTGTTTTTAAACAATCGGCTGATGGTGAAAAGAATTGCTTTCATTGGCCGATACCAGAGGTGTAATGTAACGAAGTAATAATACTTTGTTACCGTACTTGAGTATTTTTTGGGAAAATCTGTACTTACTTGAGTATTTATATTTCAGTCAACTTTTACTTTTACTCCACTACATTTCTTAAACAAAATGTATACTTTTACTCCGATACATTTCCCCAAAGGATTTTCGTTACTTACTACAAAATAAAAAAGGAAGAAAACAGACTGTAAACAAGCATGTGCAAACAAGTGCTCGCACAACCGCGCATGATTTCATTTTCCGGGTTGCGTCAGTTGCTGGAGCGGCTGAGGAGAGTGCGGCGCGAGAGCGACCTCTAGAGGCCAAATAAAACTATCACTGAAGCCGCGTACAGTTGAACACGTGACGCGAGACTGCGCGGGGACACTTCAAAAATGAATTTAAAACAGACAAAGCGGTATGTTATACACTACAATATATGTTTTCATATCACTAAAGTAATGAGTTTGTTGACTAGACGCTGCATTAGTGTGTTTGCCGTCGAGGCTGAGAGGATGCTGACGTTAGTAGTAACGTTACCTCAATCGGTTCAATGTGACAAAAACATCAACTGTTTAATGTCACGATTGTTACCCTCTATTTGCATTAGTTTATATCCATTTGTTCGATTTTATGCATTCTTTATCCAGCGAAGATGCATATTTAAATTGTATCCTAATCCTGCAGTCGACAGAAACATACATCAGAAATGTGTTCGATTTCAGTTTTTTTTATCGCACTTTAACACATATTTCATCAAGTGTTCTAAAATAGAAACCAATAACGAGTGAAAGTATACATATAATATGCCTTTGTGCGTAAATATGGCCATTTTTAAGCACGATTGTTTGGATTTATGTGAAATGGAAAAACTTATAATAGAGTTCATTTGTGACATTAAAGGTTAATGAAAGCGTTGTTCATTGTTAATTTCAATATTTACATTTTAACATTTTAAAGTTGCCTCTTACATTAATTATAATGCACTATGAATTAACGTGAATGATCAAGGTATAATTAATGTATTAGTATTTTTTATATTTAAAACTTACAATAAACTTTTTGCCATTTTTTAAAATTCAAAGCAAACAAAACAAGAAAGAGTTAAAACAATCTTGCTGCTCAAACTGTGTACAGAACAATTTTTACTAATATTTTATGCTTCTTTTGTATTTTGCATTTACTTTTACTTTTACTTTAAATACTTAAGTATGTTTAATCTCAAAAAAATACTTTTCATACAAAAAATTTCACTTACTTTAAAACTTTTACTCAAGTAATATTCTAAACAGTGACTTCTACTTCTACCAAAGTCATTTTCTGGTAAGATATCTGTACTTTTACTCAAGTATGGTTTTCAAGTACTTTATACACCACTGGCCGATACCAATTGACCCTTCACAAAGACCTGCCCCCTTTAGATACTGTTGCTATGTCCGACAAGCCATGCGCTCTCACATCATGTTCTCACGGAGTGAAAAATACATTGCGGAGCAAAGAGGAC
The DNA here is from genome assembly GCA_037194245.1 of Opsariichthys bidens. Lineage (NCBI taxonomy): Eukaryota > Metazoa > Chordata > Actinopteri > Cypriniformes > Xenocyprididae > Opsariichthys > Opsariichthys bidens. The sequence goes on from CM074291.1 coordinate 14,515,507, forward strand.
ACTGACAACACGTTGACAGACAAGACAGAGCAGGTTACTTTTGACATGAAGCAGTTTCATATTTAAAATATTGTAATTTTTTAAAGAAGTTTAAACAATAAATACTGTATAGCGGCTCTTTAATGTGTCCTGACAGATCGCTGTAGTTCCTCAGTTCAAGCGGCTCGTGAAAGATCATCTCTTCATACTAGTTCATTTATAGAATCAAATAAACATGTATGTACATCGGAAGGAATGTTGTTTCAAATTCACCAATGTTAATCTACAAATGCCCCTAACTGCTTTGTCGGACAAAATGGCGGATTCGGGATTATGATTGGTCAGAATTGGCCAATACATCTGTCCTTCTTTTTCACATGGGTATGCATATATATTAGTTTGTTAAATCACTGTTTAATTGTCACATTTGAGTTCCCATTCAGCCGGTCATGTTCGACGTACGTCGGATAAACCGACGAATAGGAATCTCGCTAGAGAGGCCAATCTACTTCGAAGTGTAACTAAAACGAGCCAATGCACATTGCCATGCAATCAAATGCAGCAGCTACTCTGCCTCGCAGCGCGGATATTTAATGAGCAGCAGGTGCGTTGCATCTTCAGCTTTTCACTTTGGAGCCGAACGGTGTTCTGTGAAGACATCATCTTCCTCGAGCTGTGAGAGAAAACAAGCTAATAAGATGGGTGTCTCTGAGAGTGCGGGCGTACGGCACAACAGCGGGGCCGCAATCTCCTCCTTGTGTGTTCTCTCTGTGTGTGTGTGCGTGTGTGTGTCTGTTTGTTTGAGCAACAGCTGATTGCAGCATAAAGGACTGTTTTCACGGCCGGTAAACAGTGTGCTTTTGAGTGCTGAAAGGCCGTTCTTACGGCAGGTAAGAGGGCGTCTGCAAGGAAAGAGAGGCACACGACAGCAAAAAAACAAAAAAAAAGCTGTCTGTGTCGCGGCGACCGTTCCCCTGTGTGCTTCAGCACTGATAACACAAGTAGAGCTTGCGTCTTTTTAAAGATGACATTCTACTTGTGTGTTTCTGGATGCGGTCGTTACCTGGAACCGAGGGATGGTCACGATAGCTGTGTCACGTGTCCGGGCTTAAAGCAAGCTGAGGCAGCGTTGGTGGGGACGATGACCATCTCGGAGTTGCAATCGAGACTCCAGTTCCTGCAAAGGGACGGAGTGCCTGTGCCACCACCTCATTCCAATCCTTCTCAAAGGGTTGCTTCAGGCAGCGGTCCTGGTGATCTGAGTATTATGGTGAGTGCTATTTCTTCGGGGAACCAACCCTGAACTGCTTGAATACGTTCAAGGGCAGGACGGCGGTCCCACTGAAATTCTTTCAGAGGCTTCTGGGGCATATGGCAGCCGCAGCGACAGTAACCCCGGTTGGTTTGCTTCATATGAGACCGCTTCAGCACTCCAGTAGGCCGTCAAGCTTCAGTCCGTGGTCGGACCCCTTGTTTCTTCGGGCAGAAGTGCCCCTAGAGTAGGTGTCCCGGAATGCTGTGATGTTCACAGATGGCTTTGCCACCGGCTGGGGTGCCATGAACAACGGGAATACAGTGTCGGGTTGGGATGGGCCACCAACTGCATTGGCACATCAACTGCCTGGAGTTGCTAGCAGTACATCTTACTCTAAGCCGCCTGGGAGGGCCTTTACGGGGCAAGCACGTACTGGTCTGTACGGACAATACTGCGACTGTTGCGTACATCAACTGTCAAGGTGGTCTACGCTCCCATCGCATGTTGCAACTTGCCTGCCATCTCCTCCTGTGGAGTCAGAAGTATCCGAGGTCACTTCGGGCTATTGATGTCCCCAGTGTGCTCAACCTGTGGCTGACGAGCTCTCACGAACTGCGCTGCCAGGAGAGTAGCGACTCCACCCCCAGGTGGTCCAGCTGATTTGGAGAGAGTTTGAAGAAGCTCAGGTAGACCTGTTTACCTCTCCAGAACCTCTTACTGCCAACTGTTTTATTCTCTGTCTGTGGGGACACTCGGCACAGATGCACTGGTGCACAGCTGGCCAAATTTTCACAAATTTGTGCAAATAGGGAGAACGAAGAGCAGGTCATGTTAGTTGCACCCTGTTGGCCCAATTGGACCTTGTTCCCAGAACTCATGCTCCTCGCGACAGCTCCTCGCTGGCACATTCCTCTGAGGAAGGACCTTCTTTCTCAGAGACGGGATACCCTCTGGCACCAGCGTCCAGACCTCTGGAAACTCCATGTCTGGTCCCTGGACAGGCCGTGGAGGTTCTAGGTGACTTACCCCAGAGTTACTTAACACCATTGCTTTGGCATATACACCGTCTACGAGACGTGCTTACACCTTGAAGAGGAACCTGTTTGTCGAGTGGTGTTCTTCTCGGCAAGAAGACCCCTGAAGATGTTCGATCAGAGTCGTGCCTTCTGTCTCCCTCCACCCTCGAAGTTCATGCTACAGCAATATCTGTGTACCACAACCACATGGAAGGCAAGTCAGTTGGTAAGCACGACCTGGTAGTCAGGTTCCTTAGGGAGGTGAGACTGTTCCTCCTCGTCCTCCCTCCATACCCTCTTGGGACCTTGCTCTAGTGCTGTGAGCACTTAAGAATGTGCCATTTGAGCCTTTGCATTGGACAGATTTAAAGATTCTGTCCATGAAGACTTTACTGCTGACTGCATTGGGCTCTATCAAGAGGGTAGGGGACCTGCAGGCATTTTCGGTCAACGAATCGTGCCTTGAGTTTAGGCACAGGTGACGGCCACATAGTACTGAGACCCTGGCCTGGCTATGTGCCCAAGGTTCCTACCGCTACCTTCAGGGACCAGGTAGTGAGCCTGCAAGCACTGCCCCCAGAGGAGGCAGACCCAGCCCTGGCTTTTCTCTGTCTAGTCCGTGCTTTGTGGCACTACATTAACAGAACTCAAAGCTTCAGGACCTCAGACCAGCTCTTTGTCTGTTACGGAGGCCAGCAGAAGGGAAAGGCTGTCTCCAAGCAGAGGATGGCCCACTGGATAGTGGACGCCATCGCCTTGGCTTACCAAGCACAAAGGCGTCACCTGCCTGCTCAGGTTGCACGCTCACTCTATGAGAGGGGTTGCATCCTCCTGAGCGCTGGCTCATGGCGCCTCGCTGACAGATATTTGTAGAGCTGTGGGCTGGGCACCTAACACATTCATTAGATTCTATAGCCTTTGTGTCAAGCCAGTCTCCTCCTGTGTTCTCACCTCAACCAGTCAGAGACACTGAGAGGCCCTAGTTAAGTGTCGGCTTGCTGCGTATGTGTTTTTTGCTCTAGAGAGTCCCTACAAGGCAGACCTTGTTGAGTACTTGATCACCCTTCGGTAGCCAGACGTTGTGGAGCATCTGGCGCCGGCCTTACTTCGTTGCATCCTTGAGAACCAGACTAGGCTGGGTGTCATATGTGTGACCCTTCAGGGATCCTGTATGTGTGATTCCACGGCTCATAAACAAGCTGTGTCTTTCCTTCTTGGAGAATTTGATTGCATGGCAATGCGCATTGGCTCGTTTTAGTTACACTCAAAGTAGATTGGCCTCTCTAGCGAGATTCCTATTTGTCAGTCTGTCCAACGTATGTCTCCATTCCCTCCTTCGGGGAACGAGGGTTACCTATGTAACCAAGACATTTTTTACATGCTAAGGCTTTAAGAAATTAAGAAAGGGCTACATTTTTAGGGACATTATGGTAAAGCACAGGAAATCCTTGCTTAAATGGCATTCCAAGGCACCTCCAATGAAGTTGTTCTGAAGAGATTCTGAATGTCTCTTTTTGCTATCATAATAAGAAAAATAGCTCAACGCTACAAGGTTTAATTCTTGTAGGAACGTGTGACATTTTCTTGTGAGGTTCTCAATACCCAGACAGTAACTGAGAGAGCCATGGGCCCTTGTCATATTCCTTGACAGGTCACATAATGGGTCTATTGACAAACTGCCTGAGCTTCCCTTGGGCAGACGACACATGAGTGGTGGTGAGTCTGAAACTCTTTTAGGAAAAGAAGCGTCTGATAAACTGTGCTTCGACCTATTGAGGTTCAACATAGACACAAATGCCATGGTGACAGCTATAGAAAAAAAAAAAAACTCTTTCAATTTAACAAGAGAGGAAATTAAAAAGAAGCAGTCTGTCAACGTATTAGAGGAAGCTGGTATAAAGAACTGTACCTTTCCTGCCTTTCCATTTAGATAGACCGCTACATCTCCAGATGAAAGTAACTCTGACTCCTGTAGTCTAGTGTGGAATGGTAATATAGACCAGAAGGTAGTGCAAAGAGTAGCATGGAATAATGAAAATATGACGTTCATATTGAAATTTCTGATATTTGTTTTTAGACTTTGCTAACTTGTCAGTGTTTGAGACATACTGAGACATCTTCAAAAACAACTAGGTGGTTTTATTCTTTGGAGAAAGGGCGAATTATGTTACTATTTCATCACATTGATGTGAAGGAGAAACTATTATTAAAATTATTTGGTCTTGAAAGAATTTAAGAGTTCTTGTTGAGATCTGACTTTTGAGATGTCTTCAAAAACTATGTGATATCACTTGGATAAATAAAAACAAAATAGACAATTGTTGACAAAAAAAATAAATTAACTGAATGTGGATAGAGTGCCACATCACTTTCTCATGAAAGATTTTGTTGAGAAATTTTCATACTGACATCTTGATTTTGCAGATTTTGCCAAACCTAGAGAATTCCCTTAAGACTTTAATGTCATTGCTTTCGAAAGGAAACTATTAAGTTAGTAAGATGTCTTCATTTATGATTCCTTTCCTATGCTTGTGGATAACTATAGAAGTTGAGTACTGAAATATATGACTTTTGATTGCAGAAATTTCCTGAGAAAAGTTTGAGACACTATTGAGATCTCTTCTGAAATTCCTGAGGAGGTACATTCAAGATTACTGGTTCTGGTACTGATTCTGTTCAGGTGAGCAATCTGAGTAGAAGGAAACATAACCAGAAATTTCCATTTGCTCTCTAATGATCTTGCATTGCAGGCTACGAGAATCAAATGAAATATTAAAGGTTTGTCATGTGATTTTTTTTCCCTTTCCAGTGGATAAAGGACAATCCAAATGGTACGAGCTGAACATAATGCTCTGTTTATTTAGTTTTCTCTGCACATTCATGTTTTAGCTTATGTACATGAACACACTGTGGTAAAATGGAGAAATGGACAACTTCATCCAGTGCTGACCTGATCACCTTCTCCAGACACTCTCTGGACTTGATGATATTAACCGTACAAAGGCCCGGAGCCATTCAATATGACTGAACTGTTGGGTAATTCCTCCATTATGTGACAAATCTCAGGCATTTACTGAAGCGCCTCATAATGGCTTTATAATGGAAATTATCTTCGTAATCATTGGTCGTAAAAGTTAATAAATTCCAGCATATGCTCAGGGTTAGCTAATGTAGGAGGTTAATGGTGTTTCTTCGGGAATGGGTGGAGCATTCCGTAAATTTACCCCACAAAACCGCGATACTGGAATGTCAGGCTGTCGCACCATATCCAGATAATGAGTGTCGATTTCTCGGAAACACAAGCCAACGGTCTTCAGGCTGAGGAGAATCTCCATTAAGACTGAAGTGCTTTGTCAGCCGAACTGTATTGCATCTTGCTTAACGAGATTAAGTGAATTTAGATCTATGTGAAGCACGTCCAGCTCTTCTTTCTGGGGAAATAAAACCTGTGAAATATTTGTAATACCTTGAGCAATCAAAGGAGCCAAACACCGGTTCTCTAGAGTCACAGCCTGTTAGATGTGTAATTCACTTTCACAGTCTGAATTCAGACATCAGAAGCATAATTAGTCACTTTTCTGAATGCTTTTTCTCTCTATAGATGCCTTTTTCGACACATCCTCTCCTTCCCTTTTTATCATCTTTCTTTCCATCTGGCTTCCCAGCGAGGTGGGACAGAATCCATTGAAAACAGATGTTCCCTCACCTAGCCAGCTATTTTCCAGCACAGGCGTGCAGGAGGGATTCTTCCATGCGACCTGAAGTGCCCTTTCAAAACATTTGCATGCCAGCAGAGGCAAGTGACGGCAGTGTCACTGTGAAATTTTATCATCTGCATGTTTTCGTAACAAATGTCTTATAGAGTACAACAGTCGGGTTCCTGAAGTAGAAGCTTGATTTTTAACTTCTAAATCTTTAAAGATAGCCTTACTGTGAGCTACAAGGTTGTTAATTTATAGTATTTGCTTCTGTTGAAGCGGTCAGCACATATTATTTCCACTATAGCAGAATTCATGGTGAAAAACTATATTACCCATAATGCTGTACAGAACAGTACACCAATCAAAGTCAAAAAAAGGAAAATGTGCCAAGCTATTTCTTTAGCTCCACCCACTCCCATGAAGCACAGCAATTGTAATCGATTTGATCTCTAAACTTAGTATATATATATATATATATATATATATATAAATAAATAAATATAGTATATAAACTTAGTATACATTATGATTATTTATTTATTTCTTTTTCAGGACATGTATTTTTCCTGAACCGTCACAGTATGGACGTTACGTTTCGGCATTATACATCCATTATTTATTATTATCATTTGAGTGTTGATGACTATATATATAAAAATAAATAGCAACTGAATTGAATAGTTTAGGCTCTGTTGTTAATTGCAAACTTTAATATTATAGTAATGAGCAAGTAAGGGCTCCCTACATAGTTTATAGCATTAGCAGATATATAAATGTTGATTACATAAATAAAAATATATATGTTATTTATGTAATCAACATTTTTCAATTTGCAGTTTTATATTTCTCTGTCATTTTTAACTTGATTATGCTGTTTGCAATGCTTCATGGGATTGTAGTTCTTTCTCTCACTAAAACCATTAAGCCCACAGTCTTTTCACATTTGTATTTTTGTCTGATTTTCAAATACTTTTTTGCTTCAAATCAAAGTTTGATCAGGGCTCTGAACCGGTTCAAGGAACGAAAACAAAAGCCGGAAACAAACACAATCATAACAGGAACATAAACAAAAACTAAATCAAGTTTAATCGTTCTGAACAGAAACGCTTATTTGAAATTGCCAATTATTGGTTAATAATATTATTTGATTGTTTTGTTAAATATTTACACAAAATCGTGCGTACAAAATATGTACAAAAGTGCTATGCACAAGCTGTATTGACTATGACTAGAGGGCAAATATCAGACTGACACACTTTTCGGCTCCTCAAATACATAAAACATTAGCCTTTACTCTTTATAATCAAACTGTTTTCGTAATTGTAATGTTACAAAAGGAACGCAGAACAGAAAATACTGTTTCTGTTTGGAATGAACCGGTTATTTAATTTATTTTTTCTGCTTTTAACCTCTTGTTATGATTCCCCTTGTTACTAGTTTTCTTGGTTCATGGCTTATAACACATTAAAAAAGACTTTTTTGAAATCCTTATGGGAGAAATGAATGGAAAAAAGACTTCTGAAACCAGCGCAACTGAAAAAGTGGGCGGGCACTAAGGCACTCTATAAGCGTCGGTCTGATGTGCTGCTGTAAACCCCATTGGGTAAGTTCACTCTATTAGTGTACTGATGATTTCAAACCCCCACACGGAGCTCTCTGTAGAAGCCAATGATCCATAACGGATAGGATGGTTCCTCCGCCTTGGTTCCTTGCCATTTTCAGCACAGCCCTGATTTCCCTATAGTAAACTCTGGACTTTTGGGTTCCAGGGACTAGAACTCCAGGGCTTTAAATGTCAAAAGATTTTATGTTGCTTTAAGTTTAAATTTAAATGAAGTTTAGATAAAAATAAATACAACATTGAGCTATAATATTCCTAGAATAATATTAAAATACAGTATGGATAGTTCTACCTCTAATTTCTTAGGCTTATTCAAATCTGTTATTAAATACTCTATACACATATTTGTGACATAATTTGTGCCAAACAAACATTTCAGCACAGCCTTCAGTGACAAGTTTCAAACCAGCAGTTACCACCATCTTCCGAAAATGTAAACCACTAGTTTCAAGAGCTCGAGTTGCTTTTGTCGATTTGCAGTGGCTCTCACAGCTGGGATCGTACCGCTAATCCAGCGCAAACAGAAGCCATAATTAAAGTCCAATACACTTCCGCACGGATGTAAAGAACCCATGCAGACAGACAGAAATCTCCAGGAGAGTGAACACACACTGCTCACTCTGACTGGATGTCAGCCAGCTGTCAATACCCATCTGCTGCTGGACTATACAGATGGATGAGGAGAGTCTATCAGGTTTCAGAGTTGAAGAACAGTTTCAGCTCCTATTCTTTGAAGTGGGTTGAATTCAGTTGACAATGTTTACTTTGCCTCTTTGATGTTGCCAATAAGAGGCTGAAAAAAATTACTATATGAAGTTTAGCAGATTTTCTGATCAAACCAACCTACAAATGATGAATTAGGAGGATCAATAGTGTTCCAAGTACAGACGTTTCAAGTGTAAGCTAGAGTGGTACTCAATCTAAAGCTGTAAAAGAAAGTACTTTGTTGTTCATAGGGTAGCGATTACCTTTACTGTTGTAGTTCAGTTCATATGCGTGTCCTCAGCTGTTTCTTGAAGGTTGTTCCACCAGTGAAAAACACAACCGAAGAATGTGGACACCAGTCACTCGCTGACTGTAATTTTTAGTTAACTTGAAAAATACATGATCTGTGCAACGTAAAATGTACTAAAACACTTTAGTTCTAGAAAACCGTCTACTCTCTTAAAAATAAAGGTTCAAAATGGGGGATTTCACAGAGATGCCATAGAACAATAATGTTGGGTTCCTCAATGAACAGTTGAATAACTAAAGAACCTTCGGTGGAATGGAAAGATTCCATGGATGCTAAAGGTTCTTCATGGACCCATAGATGCCAGTAAATAACCCTTGTTTGTAAGAGTGTATTGTTTTGTACTAATGACTGATACCAATACGCTGATCTGAAGAACATTTCAATTTAAGAACGGTTTGATCAGAGGAACTGACCTTGATAAAAGGATTCTCAACATGTAAAGAACATTTGAAGTGCCTCTTTTCGAAGTTAACATAAAATGGCATTTACCACTAAATTGCATTCATTAATGTGCTGGAATATTCAACAACAGAAAATGTAGAAGTAGTATTATTCATCATAAATTCATTGGTGAAAAGAGGGAGTTTCATACCAGAATGGGACTATACCTTTGCAGTGGATTGTGGAGGCTTTTCGGCCAAGATGTTAAGCCTGAAAATCAAGCTCACCCTTGAGAGCATCTTGACATATTCCAAAGGTAATTCTGCTTTTTCTAACATATCATTATTTATTATTAGCTATACCCAGGATTGAACTTTTTCGCAAGATCGTAGAAAGGTTGCTTTACCTAGTAGCTAAACCAAATGACTTTCACATCAACCAAACAGGAAAGTCAGAAGTGGAGCAAGTAATTTAAATGAATGACAAACACTTTACAAGGGTAGTAACTCTTGAAGATACCGCAGAGCAGCCGAGGTGCTTTTTGGGTGTCTGAGATAAGAATGAGTCAGGAAGACAAGACCTTTATCAGCTGTAAAAGAAGTGTTTCTGAGTCTCTGATGACTTCCAGTGACTATTTGTTTTCATTGTTGTAACTAGTCACTTTTTAGATATAAGATATACAGGAGACAAACAGGCCATTGTATTAAAATCGATGCATGAACCTTCATCAAGTTCAACGATAATGAAATCCTGGACATGTATATTGAACCTCTTAATTTTTAATGACAGAGGAAAACCAAGAACAGAGAGAGTTCATAACCACACACACAAAAGGACGAAAGACTGAAATATAGGGAAAAATAAAGAACATAAAAAGAGGAAACATCATCCACAAAATGTAATTAATAAATAATGTCATTATTTATTAATGTTTGATCTTGCTCTACTCTTTTGTCTGTGTGTGGCTTCACCTTTGCTGGAACTGAAGGTGCTTTTTTTACCCAGTCTCTTTGGTGTGTTTCTCTCGTTTCTTTCTCTTCCCATCTTTTATCTTTTCTTCCTCGCTCACTCTTTTTTTCATAAAGCTTTGCTCCTCGAGATGAACACGGTGTCCTTTTCGCAGAAAGACTCACTTTCTCTCCATCTTAGCATGTTTCCCATCTAGCATTGAGGAGTTACTAACTAAAGTAGCGTCACATTTTTCAGTAGTACGACAATAGATCAGCTGTGTTCAAAATAGTTATATATAGCTTTTCAAGAGATAAGCTGAATTTTACAAGTAGCAGTGTAGCACCACCAAATGCTTTTTCGGTATGTGATTACGGATACAGCTGAATGTATAATATGCGGCATATTAAATTTGTGAATGGTTGTTGTTTAAACTGTAGACTGTCGCATAACTTGGTCTGCTTCAATTTGGTTTGCAGGCCTACTATACTGTAGTGTTAAAGTCTTGATTCTTCATCGTGAGCTGGTTTTACTCCAGTCTGTAGGTTAGAAAGATATATATAGCCTATAGTGAGTCAGTTAGTTTGTCCTTTTCGGTTCTCACTACATTATGTAGTTTTGGAAAGTCTGATTCATTGGCTTAACCCTGTCATTTGTACCATTTAAAAATTCATTTTAGAGAATCAATTCATCCTATATGCTGTGTTTGCTTTATTCTATTAAATTGGTTTGACTTAAACTATCCTCTTGTTCATATGTCTGTTCAAATCTGATTCATTTTAGTGAATCACGTCATCCTTGCTTCATTCTTTACTTGCTTTATTCTAGTGAATTAGTTCATTTTAAACTATCCTCTTGTTCAAATGTATGAGTCACTTTGGTGAATTAACTATTGATCTTTGCAACAGAATGAATCAGTAATATATAGAATAAGCTGGACAATGACTCCATTTTCTTTGGGAGCTGCTGTGCAGCCAAAATTTATTTGTCAATTATTAATGTATAGCTGCTTTGCCACAATTTGCATTGTAAAAAGTGCTACATATGTAAAGGTGACTTGACTTGAATTACTTCATCCTAAACACTTCATTGTCTGCTTTAATTACTTTTTTTTTTCTAGTGAATTTGTAAATAATCCTAATTCACATGTAGTTTTTAATATTTCCATTGATAACCAGCACAACATTGTCTTCTTTAAAGGTGAAAAACTAAGACTGTTGATCATAAGTATATTTTCAGTTATTGTATATGAATTACACTTTTTTTTCAAGTTGCTGAAGCATCGTTTTGACTTTAGAGTAGCTTGTATCTTAGCAAGCAGCAGTTCTAAAATCGCTTACCCAACACCATTCTTATCTGACCCTCATGCAACTGATGACACCCATCCAGTCTATCATTACCCTGCTTATTAAAGTGAGGTTAACCAAATGAAATCCAAACGCTCTCAACCGCAGGTGGAAGGCGAGAACCTTGACCGCGGACGAAAGACATGAGACGTGAGGAGCAGACAGGAAGGGAGAGTGGGGAGAGTAAATTAAAAGCCGCTAATCTGTAAGTCTAACAGCATGATCAGAGCACAGCATGCTGGGATGTTAAAAAACGATGAGACAGGAAACGGCTCTCCAGCGAGAGCAGTCCAAGAATTTCCAATGAGGAGACTGAGAAAGAGAACTCCAGAAGGTAAGTCATAAATTTTAGATGCACTTTGGAATTATGTGGCATAGAAAACTGTCTTAAACCTAAATTAGTCAACTAAAATGTTATTTTTTATATCACTTTATGCAATATATAAATAGTTTTTTTTTTTTTTTTTTGACTTATTGACATAAAATGGCTCAAATAACAAGATTTTACTTATTTGTATATTTTCAGGAAAAATAAATAGGGGAATATACCTTGGAGGCAAATGCTAAAATATACATTTATTAGCTGTGTAAATGTACATGTGCTCGTCCCAAACCATCACGATATGAACATCACGGTTCGGTGCACACAGTCAGGCGACGGATACAGTCAGTCATAGGTGATCCACACAATCCAGAAGGGGGCGCATGCAGTCATGCAACGCTGTTTATTAACTCCTACAAAAAGAGTAGAAGAGTTCATCTTGTTTGTATACTGTATAAAAATTGCTTCGAATGATGTCTTACTCTTATTTGTACGACTATAAATGACGGAGAATTTGAAGTTGTTAAATTTCTGTCATGGACATTGAGCGTTCAACTCAATATGCTAACACATATCAGACGGCAAAAGGCCTTCTGAATTGAAGTGATGTGTTTTTGTAAGAAAAATTTCCATAATTTTAACTTTATATATATTGTAATCACTAGCTTCCAGTAACATCCATCCTCATGTTCACAAGAGAGTTGAGTTCCATGAAGGATGTAGGATGAAGGAGTAGCTAAATGTTAGGTGAGAGTAGATGCTTCTCGTGGTTCAAACAAATAGGTCTGGGCAACAAACTCAAGCTCCTCCAACATTTCTCTTTAAAAATTCTCATTGTAGACTTCTAATTCATGACCGGTGTTTAGTTTTCATCAATATGTCATGCGTCGGGTACATGACTCGCATATGGAAGCCAGTGATTCTAGTTTATAAAGTCATATATATGGATGCTTTTCTTACAAAAATGCATCGGTTCACTTGCGAAGGCCTTTATTAACCTGCTGGAGCCGTATGGATTTTTTTTTTTTGGGCTTCAAAATCTCAGTTACTATTAAATGCTTTCCATTCTAGTACTATAAAGCTTGGAAGAACGAGGATATTTTTTAAAATATAACTCTGATTGTGTTTGGCTGAAAAATGAAAGTCATATACACTTAAGATGGCTTGAGGCGGAGTAAATTATGGGGTAATTTTCATTTTTAGGTGAACTAACCATTTAATACACCAAACAAGACTGTGCTCAACTGTCAGAGCCAAGGCTCAAACTCAGGTCACTGGTGTGAAAGTCAGACACTCGATTCTTGAGCCACTGGAGGCTGGTGAACCCAATAGTAAGACACCATTAGGAGGAGTTTGAGATGCAGCAGGTTTCATGAACAAAAACAGAGAAAGAACAGAAATTGTCCAGTGACCGAAGTCTACCAACCGAAGATTTCAAAAAATCCAAAGTTCTTAAAGCAAAAAACACTCCAGAGGAGAAAACTATCAAAACAAACACAAAGAGAAAACAATCGGGAGAAAAAACACTGGAAGCCTCTTCCTCAGGTAGCTGTCTTAGAAGACTTAAACACCAAGCATGAAGACTGAGAGACAACATCACTTAAATACACCCAGATAAATGAGACCCATGTGAACCAAATGACTCTAATTACAAGTAAGCTGAACACGAGAGCATACTGAGGACCTCTAGGGGCCAAAACCCCACAATACTGACACTCTACCAACTACATCAGGTGGGACTAAATCCCGCGAGGTGGAACAAATCTGCTACCGTGACCCCAAAACCGAGGTACGTTCCAAACCCTGACGTCCGTGTACTGTTATACCCTTAAGATATATTGTTCATTGTTTGCTGTAAAGTGTATCATATTTCCTCTTAAACCCTCCACGTCCCCCAGCTCCGCCTGCCTAGGTCTGCTACTGGATTCATGTATGTCATGTCATATTTAAAAATAATGTTTCTGAACACATGAAATATGAATGAATTAATCAGTTGTATTTAGGCACAAATTTCTATTAACACTTTCAAATAGCTTCACAATCTATAAAATTCCACGATGAGATGCGAACGAGAAAATTACTGCAATTGGCAACATTCAAAATCTCTGCAAAGAGATGTTAGAAGCTAATCTGCAAACGAAAAAGATGTACATACATGATGTGCCATGGTTGACCACCATCTCTGTGTGCAGTCTGCATCAATGAGGATCTTTGCTCTTTGAATAGAGGACAATATCATTCTCTGTCCAAATGACCTGTGGGATTAATGCTTTAATCCCTGAAGTCTGGATTCCTATAATCCACTCTCAAACACATGCCATTGTGCCCTTTAACCTGCTGAGAGATTACCATCGCATCTGTAAAATGCATTAACACTAATGTGTATATATTTTTTGCATATAACTTGAGCTTTCTTCGTGCTCAGCTGCACCGGGTTCATAAAACAGTCACATTATGATGTCTTCAACTTGATTTTCTCCATAGTGTATCATGATGGATCACCAAGCATCTTTGCGTTTTAGATAATAGAGAGAATAATTACCTCAGTTATCCAATCTCAAAGGGAATGCATCACATTAGCATTCCGGAGAAAATTGACTTTATAATGATATCAATCTTTGAGAGTTTTCAGACAACATTTCTTTTTAGTTTTACAGGTAGAAAGCCTTGGGTTTGTTCAAGCTTCTAAAAAATAAAAATGGTGATGTCATTTTTGGTTCCCCAAAGAACCTTTCAGTGAAGAGTTCTTACAAGAACTATTTTTAGAACTATTATTAATATTTTAATAATCGGAAGAACCTTTTCCTACTAAAAAGAACTTTTGGTCCAATGGAAAGGTTCCATTGATGTTAAATATTTTTCATGACACCATAAATGCCAATAAAGAACCCTCATTTTTAAGAGTGTAGTAAATAAATTCTATATATTTTCACTTGGATTTTAGAATTTAAGGTTCACATCAAGGTCGAAAACTAGAATGAAAATGATAAAGATATTATTCTAAAAATCGTTCTAAATATGAAAGAAAGCATGCGTCCACACCTAAAGGCACATAGAAACTATATTGGAATCACTTTCAGAACTTTTTTCTTTTCCAGCTGATGAACGATTAAAACTTTGCCTGCCAATCAGAATGCATCCTCGAGCATTTAAAGCGGCAGACCACAGAACTGCAGCATGGGCTTAAACAGAACGATATTGTCCTCTGCTGTTGACTAATCATCGTTATAGTTATCGTTCCTGGTGTAAATGGGACTTTAGACTTGATTTGTAGGTTTACAGTGAGCAGTCTATTTGGTCACTGGAAAGCTTGTTGTACACCCTTATCTCCACCCATAGAGGGCAGTGTCGCCATGGAATACTTGTGGATTTCAAGAGAAAGGAATTTATTTAATTTAAGCCAAATGTTGCTAAAAAATTCTTTATTTATTTATCTATGTTTTGTTTGTATATTGGCGCTCTTTCTGTGTGACGCGTCATTCTGATTAACGTTACCACAGAGAGATGAAGGGCACAAGGTACAGTTTTTAATTTTATGTTATTTGGTAAAGTTTGTTCATCGATCTCATCAGTAATTCGCTAATTAACGTTAAATGGGTCGTTATGATGCAGAGAGTGTATGCATTTTATTGTCATAAGCAAGACAATGTTGTAGTCTCTCGGTTTGCACGAGTAATTTATATATTATTTGTGTTTTCTCTCTAAATTGAGAGTCAGTTTTATCCAGAGTCATTAAGTATTTAATTTAGTTCATATTGTGCTCTAAAAGGAGATTGTTGTAAATAGAATAATCATTTAGGCCATACATTTAGCACTTTAAAGAAGATGGTGTATTTTTGTAGATGTGTTATCTGCATTTAAAACAGTTACTGTGTTAAAATAATTCATATTATACAGGCTTAACGTCACACAATTTGTGTTGGCCAATTTATTGCTGAATGTGTAATTCAGTTTATGTGTTTATATACCTTTTGTAGACAAATGTCTAATGTTTGTCCGTTTGTTTGTTTTTATTTAGCTCTTACGGTGTTTTTTCTGGAAATTAAATCCTAATACAAACATCAGTTCCTGAGAGTCAATTGCTTCTGTTCAGCTGGGAATGCTACAGTAAGAGCTTCACCCAAAAGAGCTACAGCTTCACCTTATCAATCCTACTGTCTGTGGCACTCCCCTAAAGAAAATGGATGCTTCTGAAAATAAAGACCCACACCAGCAGGTGGACACCCCTCAAAATGGAACGGAAGAGGAGGAGCTTCATCGTTCTGGACGACAACGGAACCCTACGGAGAAGATGCGTGCATATAAAAAGGAGGAGGCCCTGAAAAGGGAGAAAAGGTTGATTCAGCTGTATGAACAATGGAAGGACCTGGCTCGTAACACAAGGGAAGAGCTAAAAACAGACATTAGTGAGAGCCACAGAATCGATACTTGTGAAGCTGTGACAAAAGATATTTCAAAGATCATTTTTGACAGAATGGCATGCCTTGAGGACTTTAACAGAGGAAATGTAAAACACACTTGTCCTTGTATTTTTTTCTCCTAGACAGTTGAGTTTTCAAAGCAAGAAGTTTCAATGGTCAGCAGTTATTCAGCACTCTTTCTACTTGATATTATTTTACAAGTTTAAGGATTACATCTAGATTCTT
The DNA here is from genome assembly GCA_037194245.1 of Opsariichthys bidens. Taxonomy (NCBI): domain Eukaryota; kingdom Metazoa; phylum Chordata; class Actinopteri; order Cypriniformes; family Xenocyprididae; genus Opsariichthys; species Opsariichthys bidens. Next base: position 14,531,737 of record CM074291.1, read on the forward strand.
AAACTCGTTTTCATTGTAGATTAGTATATTGCCTAAATATGTAAGACGGCTTAAAAGACGTTATAGGTGTTTAAACGTGAAATGTGTTGGAACGCATCATGTGTATCTGGAGCGCGTCGGCGAGCGCTGTCCACATATGTGGTGCTGAAATCTGCTCTACAGCTCACCCCTCTCTCTCTCTCTCTCTCTCTCTCTCTCTCTCTCTCTCTCTCTCTCTCTCTCTCTCACTCACTCTCGCTCTCTCTCTCTCTCTCTCTCTCTCTCTCTCTCAAAACTCAACTGCTTTCCACAGATCGTATCATTCGGCTTACAGCGCACAACCTCTCCACGCTGTGTCTGCGCTTCAAAACGCAGCAAGTCTCACTCTGACCTCACTGTTTCTTTACTTCAGCTGGACATGTACAATTCGGAATATGACTCAGATCTGAAGACACCAAGGCAAACCCGCAAAAAAACTTAGTGTACGTAGAGTCTCTTGGGAGAGCCAAACGTATGTCTTTAAAAGGAACTATGGGGGGAGTGTCTCATTCGATTCATCACCGGACAGACTAGCCAAAGAGCCGCTGGACCCGATCCCGAACCGGACCCGAACTGGCTTTTTGGAGCTATTTTTTTTTTTTCACTGGCTGGGAATATAGTGCAACTTGGATAAGCGTTATTGTGCTTTTGGAGAGACGACGATGACGGCGGTGGTGATGCACGCGCTGGGTCTCCACGCGTTCGCGCTCCTGTGCGCGCTACCAACCACTCTGGCAGCGAATAACTGTGAGTGTATTTACACTTTATTTTTTAAAGGAATTAAATATATTTGAAAGTTTAAAAAATAAAATAATTAAAATGCTATAATATATCCTCCCAAAATGCATTATTTATTTATTTTTGTATGTATTATTTTTTCATTTCATATATTTTAGAATATTTAAAACTGGAAAAAAAATTAATAAAATGTCAACTATGTAAATGTTTAATAATAAATTAACAGAATTACATACTATATATTATATTTTAAGAGTGCATATTGTTTTTGGGGTTTTTTTTTAGAATCTAATGTGTGTTCCAAAACTACTATATTTATAATTTGCAAATAATTTCATTACTAATAAAGTGATAGTACTGTTACTAGTGATAGTAATTAATAGCTTTTGAGAGCGTTTTTTCTTCTTGTCTCGACCCTTATTCTAAAGTTGCTCATTGGAGGCATAGAACTCTATAGGGTTCCAATTTTGGAAGCTTTTTATACACTAGCTGTCATAATGATATATAGGCTATATTCATAATTTTTTAATGCTTTTGTATACTATGAATTTGTTATTCATGCATATCTTTTGGCAACGAGTGTAATTAAATGCATGTTTAAGGTGATGCCACTGAACTAATGAGAGCAGTCAGGGAGACTTGTTCCACTCTGGATTTGACTTCAGAAATACAGCAAGCAAATACGTGCATAAAGGTGATTTACGTGTATGCAATGAAAAAAAAAAAAAAAAAAAACCTTAGCTATAAATAAATTATTCAATAAATCAATTATATATTGATGAGTAAAATCTAAAGACAGACTTCAGTGGTCCACTTTAGAGTGAAATATGACCTCTAGGAGGCGCTGTTTTTCCGTATAGATCAAACCTGTAATGTCATTGACATCTAAATTAATCATAGCGCCGTATTCAAGGGCCTTGCGCATACCATCAGTGGCACTTATGAAGATTTATGTAATTCGTAGGAGGACAATACTTGAAAGAAAAGTTTGGCTCTAGGGCGTAATAGCTTGGGGATAATTGTAGTTATTTGAATAACCAGTTTAAAACCAAGTGCTCATTGCAGATTATTTTAGAAGTATTATCTCTTTTGGTTGATTCATATTTGATGGATCAGTTTAAATGGTTTTATGCTGGCAAACCAACCAAAGAAATAAAAATATAGCAGGCAGAGCGACACTTGGCAAAACTTCTTTCTACGCTTGTAAAAATGAGTCATATATCTGTTGAATTGAGATTTACATTACTCTCTGAGGAAGATTACTTACTTCAGACTCTGGTGTAGCACCGGTTGTCCAACATGAATATGCAAATCCCTTATGGTTCATTTGCATATGAGTCTAAACATAACATCCATAAAGAACTTGGCAGGTTGGAATCCAGGCCATGTGGATAGAGACTGGTGCTTTGACAGTTAATTTAATTTTAGGGTATGTGCATTATAATGTTTATTTTATAAATATAAAATTATAATAAATTAGATATTAAATAAATGTGTGTTTGTGTGTGTTTATATATATATATATATATATATATATATATATATATATATATATATATATATATATATATATGATTACATAAATATACACATTGACTGTATTTAATGATTATTATTTTAAAAAAAAAAAAAACAGTAGTATAATGACTATAGCAGTCGAGCCATTTCATCTGTGTTGTTCAGGATGATTCAGGAGAATTGCGAAGCTTTAATTGGCTCTTTATTTCTTAATGTCAACTTTGATTGGCTTGTTGTTGTAGTGCCTGATCCGTAGCGACTATAAACTCAAAAGCTCATCACCCTTGACTGGAAATGGCTTAATGTTTGCAGCATAATTAGTAGTGCCTTTCTGGCCAAATAAATATTAGTGTTAGATAATAATTATAGATTAGAGATATAACAGAAGGCTGCAGGACGTTGCAGGCACGAAACCATCTGTGGTTAAGCGCGAGCAGTTTGCTGATATTAATAACTGCACTAACCGTGCCGTTCTCATAACCCATTAGGTTGCACAAAACATAATTAACTCTTCATACAACAGATTGCAAATAGATAAAAGTGAGTCTCGTAATGAAACGCAGAACTGGAACAGGGCCTAGAAAAGGGCACCAAAATAACAACGCCTCCTTATACTTCATTTACAGTGTTGTTATGAGTAGGATTTGGAGATATGTATACTTGTAAGGTGGAAACATTACAGTCTATTAAATGTAATGAGGGGAAAGTGTCTTTCAGAGAGTCTGTAGTTGGTGGCCTAGATTTCCTCTCCACTTTGATCGAACATGCCTGACAGCATTCAGCCGAAAAAGTCAATTACTCCTTTTAATTACCTGATCTGGAAGGTCCAGACTCTGATAAATCAGCTGGGACCTTATTCTGCTCTTGAATCATTAAAATAAAGAGGTCACAGTGTTGTGGTTGGCGCTTGAGGACCCAATGTTACGTTCGTCATGGTGCCTGAAAACAGATATTGACGTTTTGGATGAAAACCATTGTGCATAAACTATTTATACTCTTGTATAATCCTGCCTGTCCATGGGTATAACGTATTACTGTCATTTAATTACTTTTCCCTTGATAAGTAGTAGGGGATTACTCTTAATTTTTATGTAATTTAATTAGTTACTTCTCATATAATTGCATTATAGACTATAGAATGAGACTATATAAAACAATAGTAGATATAAAATGTATATCCATATATATATATTCTAGTCTTAAAATGTATGTTTGTATTGTTCAGCTGGCTGAGTTTGATTTAGAATTTAGAAAGTAATGCAATACTTTTTAGAAAATGAAATTAATACTGTTATCTAATTACACTGTTGAAGATGTAATTTGCAGCTAGTAATTAATTACTTTTTTAGATTAACTTGTCCAGCACTGGATGTCAATAACAATAAAAAAGTTTTTGGTAACACTTTATTTTGATGGTCCACTTTAGACATTTTACTATGAGTAACTTTGCAACTACATGTCAACCGCTCTCATTGGAGTATTAGTATACTGTCTTGTAACACTATGATGGTCCGCCAACAGAATTTTTACTGACTATAAGTAACTTTGCAAGTACCTGTCAACCTATTCTACTAACCCTAACCCTGACTAACAGTCTACTAATACTCTAGTGAGAGTTAGTTAGTTGCATTAAGTTACTTACTTAATAGGGTGTCTAAAGTGGACTAAAGTGTCACCAAGTTTTCTTGTCTTTTTTTTAAACATTTTAAACTTATTTATTTGCAATGCTGCCTAAAAAAAATCTTTGATTTTAGAAAACCAAAAACTTAATTTACTTCATCCATGTCATTTGTCCATTGTAATTGAACTGACAAAATAATAATAATTTAAAAAAAAACCCTCTACTTTTGAGACTCAAAAAAGCCCACTCAAAAACCGAACAAAATATGAGTTGAGTTTTTTTACAGTATATGCATGATTTTTCTGTTTTATTCTTTACAACGCAAGGTTTTTTTGGTTTGCGACCCACAACTTTGATGGACACATTTCTTAGAAATGCATTCATTGTGTTTAGATGCTTTAAATTATGATAAAGAATGAAAACTAGCTGGTTCACGGACAGATCGGGCATCTCTTCTGGCCTTGTAACTCTCAAACGTCTCTCTCTCCTTGTCTAGGAAAGAAAACCGCAGCGCTTGCACTGTACAGTAGATCATTGTCTAACTCAATAATTGCCTCGATCTTGTCAGCACATGTGTCAGCTGTAATTTCGGCCCCAAACAAGAGGCGGATCCATAGCCGTTGTGAAAGCCTGACCTTAGAAGTTAAAGACAAACAAACCCTCCCCCCCATCCCACCTACAAACACATAAATGGCCTTTAGCCCGTGTACCTCTGTCTGATTTTCACTGCCGGTGAGTGTTTATCACGACAGCCCCATTGGGTATTTTAAGAAGTTTTATAAATGCCAGAAAATCTATTCTGAAAGATGCGTGGGCTGGGGAAAAAAAAGCCAGAAAATGAGACGCAGATGAAGGAAAAAAAAGAAAAGATTCTTAGCTGGTCTGTGAGATCCGGGGAACATCTTGGTTTTTAATGAGCGACAAATTCCATAGGAAACTCCGAAGCAGTAATCAAAAGATAAGTAATCAAGTTTGAATTCCTCTTCAGTGGCCCCCAAAGGTTTGTCGCAGTGCATGTAGGCTGCTTATACTTGTGGATAACAAGATATACAGTATATAAACAAGTTCTGTCTCAATGGTACAAACCTTGACAAACAGACCAGAGTATCGGCATCAAGGCTCCAAGGTGTGAGGCATATATTCTTGGAGTAATATTATTTCCAGGAACTGCCAAAAATCCATTCACGAATGCATACAAAAAGCAATTTCTGGCTGAGATTTCCATTTTCGCAATTTCAATGGACCCTTCGCTGGGAGTTTGATTGACTGGCGATCTAACCAATCATAACCCCGAATCCACCATTTTGGCTGACAAAGCAGTCAGGGGAGTTAGTATATTAATGTTGGTTTACTTGAACTTGAAAAGTTGTGTGTACTCACCTCACTCACAACATTCCTTCTGATGTTCATTCATGTTTATTTGATGCTATAAATGAACTAGTTTGAAGAGAAGATCCGTTCACGAGCCGCTTGAACTGCGGAGCTACAGCGATCTGTCACGACACATTAAAGAGCCACTATATGGTATTTATTGTTTAAACTTCTTTAAAAAATGACAATATTTTAAATATGAAACTGTTTCATATCAAAAGTAACCTGCTCTGTCTTGTCTGTCGACAAGTTGTCAGTGTCCTCTTTGTGCTGCGATGTATTTTTCACTCCGTGAGAACATGATGTGTGGCGTGAGAGCGCATGGCTTGTCGGACATAGCAACAGTAACTAAAGCCTTTGCAAAGGGTCGATTGCGCAGTCTAAAATTGAAATCTAGCTGGAGTGTGACTGCCTGGAGGGAAGTTCACATCACATCTTCCGTTTGCACAATTCTGCACAAATCTGTGTGTAAAATTTTGTGAATTTTCTTTTTTATGTTTGTATTTAAAAATTCACAATTTACAGAACTTAAAATTACAAATTTGAAAAAACGTACACACACACTTCATATGGATATTTTACAGGAGAACATTTTTTGCGCAAATAAACATGTAACTTGTATGCAACTGAAATTGAAATCTGATTGGTTGGTAGAGTGTGATTTCCTAGGCTATGCAAAATTCTGGTCACATTAAGCTTCTTTCGCTGATTTGCACAACTTTGCGTGGAAATTGTGTGCAAATCTTAAGTTTTTAATGCACAACCTACAGTAAAATTAAATAAAATTTCAGATGGATATTTTTCTGGAGAACATTTTCAGATAAGTAATTTGTGCACAATTGAAGTTGAAATCTGATTGGTTGGTGCAGTGTGACTACCTGGAGTGCGCGGAATTCCGATCACATCAAGCTTCATTCGCAGTTTTTCATGAATAATTCCCAATGTTTCTATGCAATTTTCTGTTTGTCGTTGTGTTTTCTTTATAATCGTTCATGGAGAGTATTGTGTAAATATTTTTATTAATTCCTTCCATGCCAATCTATTATTACACTGTAAAAAATATGTTTCAAAGTTGTAAATGAACGAAAGATTTTGGGAGTACATTTTACTAGATATTGTTTTCATATTTTTACTTCAAAATTTCACTTTTAAATAAATGAGTTATTTCCAATTTCTAATTCTAATTTTTTATGGAACTTACCAGCAATTTCTGAGTTAAAATAGTTTCAAAGTAAATCCTACACCTTTTCTTTTGAGTGTAATATATAAATATATATTAATATATAAATATATTACGGGAAATAGGGTGATGGCGCATAAAAACAAAATCAACTGTAATTGGTCACTTTACATGTCAATCAGATGGTACTTCCTGTCTAAGTGGGTGGTTCTTGCCAGAATAAGCCTAAAGTTTATGTCAGTAGAAAAAAATAAACATATACAAACTCTTCCCAGGTATATCAAATTTATTTAACTTTAGGGAACCAAGAGAAGATGACTGACAGACCTACTCCATCAACGTAAAGCCGGTGATAACAAACCTGAACTCAACTGATGTTCACTGCCGACAGTACCTTGAAAAACACGCTCCTTTAATGTATCTTCCCTTAATGAGATGCTTTTCGGTCTGTGTTAGTGGGCGTTTAGTCTGCCAAACATATGCTTCCCAACTCCATAAATATCATCCAAAGCACAACAAACTCTTTACAAGCCGCTAATGGCGTTTCACAAATATCCCAGAAAGTTCTGCCGGCTTAACACACTCTTTGTGGAACTGCGCCGGAGACATTCCCTGCTCAGATCAGTGTAGAGAAAAGGTTTTGTAAACACATCACCAAAGCTTTAATGGCGTCCGGGTCAAGGCTGAGTGTTGTTTTTTAATTTAAGTCAATGGCTAATTGGAAGCCAGGATAAGTTTGTTTTTCCGAGTCTGCTATGTTAACCGAAGGGGTAAAATAACAACAATGAAAAACAATGAGCTATATCTGGCCACATACGTACTAAGCAGTTTCAGCTATTAAAATATTTATGCTTAAACCTTGTCATACTTCCAGAGTCTTGTGTAAAGTAGTCTATGACATTCCAATGTCCAGGGCATTTTAGTTGCTTTAACATATTCCAGTATTAAAAAGAAAATCAGAATCCACTTTATTTAAGGTGTTTTTGTTACAGTGTAATTATACATTTAAGTGTTGAGTAATATTGATTAATAACATGTACTTACTATTGGCTTGGTTTGGTTTAGGGTTAGTTATGCATACTTTATTGTTGTTACTTTAGTAACATATGTAATAAGGACACTAAAATAAAGAGTTGTCAAAAATAAATGAGTACAAATAGTAAATCATATTTAAATCATACTTTTAAATCATTTCAAAATGAGTATTGTATAACATTAATTGTTTAACGTATGTAAATAGATTGTAATTTATTAGTATTTAATCATTTAATTTTATTTTATTGTTAATGTGTATATAAACATTGTTATTATTAAAAATAGATGCAATATAAAAAATATAGATGATATTAAAATAAAATACAATATGTATTTTTTTTTTCATTTTTGAAATTAAGATGATTAATGTATAAGTTGCATGCATACAGACAGTAATTTAATTTATTCTTTATTATTTAATACATTTCCTGTTTATGTATATAACTATTTATTATTTATAACTAATTATTATTATTATTATTATTATATCTAATGTAAACATAATACAGATAATATAAAAAATAGAAATTACTAAAATATATATATATATATATATATATATATTTTTTTTTTTTTCAATTTAAAGCGAGTGTTATATTTTAATGTATTACCATATTTATCATTGTTATCAGTATTATTATTAGATATTGATCAAATAGAAAAATGTCACACACACATAAACACACATATGTATATGTCACATGTTCAGTTCTGTCTTGTCTTGTTTAGTTTAGTTCTGTGGTAATCTGTCATTGTCTGCACCTGTTTTCACGTAATTAGTTATTGTCATCACCTGCCTAACCATCGTCATCAGCGTATTTAAGTTCCTCCCCTTGTCTTAGTCTTTGTCGGATATTTTTTTGGGCTATGCACGCTGTTTCGTGTCTGATCCTGTCTATTGTGAATAAACCTACCTGTCTGGAAGTTTATCTTCGTCTCCTGTCGTCCGAGCGTTACAGTATATTAGTTTTCTATTTATAATTTTTAATTTTTAAAATAGATATTTTAAAACAGAGTATGTATTGTATAAATTGTGTATATATAGATTGTAATTAATTAAATTATTTTATTTATATTTTATTGTTGTGTATTTATAATAATAGTTATTATATATTATTAATATTATTATTATTATCACTCATTTCTCACTCATATTTTACTATTATTATTATCATCATCATCATCAAGATCTGATTCTCTTCTCAGCATAAACTCTTAAAAACACACATTCTTAAAAGTGTATGTTTGACTATTGGCAGTCTTCAGGCTTGTTTGACTTCAGGCTTGCTTTACACTGTGTAATTCTGTCATTATTTACTCAGAAATTAAATATAGATTGATACACAAGTTTAGAACAACATGAGGGTATCTAAATAATGACTGTATTGACATTTCTTTTGTTTAAAACTCCCAATAGGTAACGGTAAATTACCCAGGCTTTGTCACGCTCTTCTCGTTGTGTTCCACCTGCCGAGGTGAGTGTGGAGTATTACAATGGAAGTGAAGAGTCTCTCTGTGTCGCTGTCAGGTTTAAATAATAGCCTCTCTTTCATTTTCCTCTATTACATCAGCCCTCGCTGCCATGGGCAACCGCTAGTAAAATCAGGTCAGCGCTAAATGCCAAACTTGAAGAGGGGGGCAGAAACGTGGCCCGAGTCTTTTTAATTACCCAAAATGCTGCGCGATAGGGTGCAGGGGTCTGAGGTGGTGCTAGAAATGGGACATGTCTGAGTGTAAAATGCTTTTGTAAAAGGAAGATAAATGGTTTTGTAAATATTTTTTGTCATTTTATTTAATTAATTATTTAATTATGTTTGTACTTATTACTATTAGCGGTTTTTCCCTTTGGATGCCCCAAACGATTTGTTAGGAAGGAAGGAAGGAAGGAAGGAAGAAGGAAGGAAAGATGGTTGGTTGGTTGGTTGGTTGGATGAATGATTGGATGGATGAAAGGAAGAAAGGAAGGAAGGAAGGAAGGAAGGAAGGAAGGATGGATGGATGGATGGATGAATGAATGAATAGATGGATGGATGGGTGGATGGATGGATGGATGGATGGATGGATGGTTGTATGGATGGATGAATGAATGAATGAATAGATGGATGGATGGATGGAAGGAATCTGCAATATTCAATATTTTTTTAAATATATTTTAACCATACTGGGCGTAAAACTTACTTTTTGCCACACCTGCCAATGGCCAGTTACCAGCCATAAATATTTCTACTGGCAATTTTTTTGTTTGTTTGTTTGTTTGTTTTTTGCAAAAATGCGCAGTTTTTGTGAAAATTGTGAAAAAATCACAGTTCTCTATTCCAATTGTGATACCACAGCTAAAACTGCCAATTCTAACCAAATTAATATAATTTTAAAACATTACTAAACCCAAATAAACAGTCAGTAATACAAACAAATACAATAGAACAAAAACACAAATGTAATACACTGCTTTTCAGGTAAGTTTTCAGGTAGATCTAACAGTATGTTTCATGTATATTACATAGATTAATTACATAGAAACCTAGATTAATCCTTATTAAAGTTAAAAAAGTTATTTGGATTAGCAGTGAGTGATTTTTTCCTTGTCTTTTGCTGTTTGATTAACATAAATGGCACAGACAGCCGCAGGATTATTAGGCTGCTGTCACTTTAAGACCTGCACAGATCCAATATAGCCAACAGCAGGAATGGTCAACGTCGGTCTTGGAGGGCCGCTGTCCTGCAGAGTTTAGCTCGAACCCAGAAAAAACAAAACAAAAAAAAAAACAGACACCTGAAGACATTCCTTAGCTTGTTCAGGTATGTTTGATTAGGGTTCGAGCTAAACTCTGCAGCATCATGGCATCTGTCAGTGGGTGGGCTGTATTAGGCAGCAAGTGAACATTTTGTCCTCAAAGTTGAATCACGAAAAATGGGCAAGCGTAAGGATTTGAGGGACTTTGACAAGTTTGCCAAATTGTGATGGCTAGACAACTGGGTTTTGGCATCTCCAAAACTGTAGCTCTTGTGGGGTGTTCCGGTCTAAATCCATCAAAAGTGGTCCAAGGAAGGAACAGTGATGCAGAGCCCATGACGACCCCTGTCCTCTGCCGAAAACACCAACAGTGGATAATATCAGAACTGGACCACGGCGCAAAGGAAGAAGGAGGCCTGGTCTGATGAATCACGTTTTCTTTTACATCACGTGGGTGGCCGGGTGTGTGCATTGCTTACCTGGGGAACACATGGCACCAGGATGCACCATGGGAAAAAGACAATCCGACAGAGGCAGTGTGATGCTTTGGTCAATGTTCTGCTGGGAAACCTTGGGTTCTGTAATCCTTGTGGATGCTACTTTGCCACGCACCACCTACCTAAGCATTGTTGCAGACCATGTTCACCCTTTCAGGGAAAATGTATTCCCTGGTGCCTGTGGCCTCTTTCAGCAGAATAATGCACCCTGCCACAAAGCATTGCAACTTTAGGCCAATCAGAAATTGCACAAACTAGACAGAATCATCTTGTTGCTTAATCTACACAGATGTTGGTCTTGGTTTTATCTTCACATGCAAGATTAAACTCGTCTCAGGAGGCTCAGGAATGATCCAGCAATTCTTAAACTGCTTAAATGTGTTGAGAATGTTAATTCAGCATTAGATAGCAAGAAGAGGAGCATTAGAATGATAATTTTAGAGGCTATTTTTCACTGGATAGGAGTTTTGAGTTGGCAATATGGTGAAATATTTTGGAAATTTTTATAGGTTTTTCAGATCAGTATTTGGATTGTTTAAAGCTAAATTATGTAATTTATGCAACCTTTATTATTATTATTATTATTATTATTATAACATCCCTTGGGTAATATTCAACAGAAATATGGAGCTGTATTAAATGTTAATTTTGTTTTACTTATTTCATTGTTTTGTAACCTTTCGTTTTAATTGTATTATGGTGTTTTATTTTAATTCAATTTGAAAGGATTTTGCTAATTAAATATTGTAACATTCTTGAATATAGAGGTAGATTAAATGCTCAGTTTTTTTTTATTGTTTCTTTACTTTATTGTGTCATTTAACAAATTTTCTGCCTAATATCGCAGGCCTTTTTTGTTCTATCTAAAGCCTTTATTTTTTAAAGTGTACATTTAAAAGTTAAATGACACTTTTTGTAAACACAGAAATTTTCATAATGTTGAGCAGTTGTCTTCTTTTGAATGTCAAAGATTTTGGCTTACTAACTAGTGTTTGCTAAAAAAAAATTGTTTTGGCAAAAAAAGAAGAAAGCTTTAATCCACACAGGATGGATTGTGTTCTGTGTACAAAGAAATCTGGGACACTTCGAGACCGTGCAAACTCTCCAACAGGATTTAAATGAGTGTTTCACACTTTTTACAGGATGTAGGTGTCCATTCACAGATGTCGAGGCATTCTGCGTTTTCTCCATCCTTCCTCTTCCTCTTAATGCCTCCAATGGAAAAGTTTGTTAGAGGCACTGGACTCAATTCAATGTGGGAAAAGCTTCTTTAAAACTGCATTAGAAATCACATGTTCTGTCACAGCGCAGATGCACTGGGACATCCAGGGATTCCATTAAAGGTGCGGACTCTTAAAAGCGCAGCTAGGGTCAGGAAAAATGGACTGTCGTGCTGGGTTTGCACTGGGCTGCTTTTACGTCTAATAAAGCATATGAATACTGCACCGGAGGGGAGGGAGGGGGTACAGCTCAAAACGGCTCTCTGCAATTTCTTGTATTCTTGCCTCTGTTAATAGACTCATACATGTTTTTCCAAACTGCATTTGCTTAAAAGCTTTGAATCTTAAACAGAAAATAGTAGAGAACTGAGTTAGTAATGTCTAAAGGATCTTTTTATGATTCCGAGAGCTTGTCTGTGTTTGTAAACGTTTCTAAACAGCAATCACATCTTTCTTACAATGCTAACGTCTCACACCGTTCGACTGTCTAGCAAGCAAAACGGCAAATTAGGCGACCTATCCTCAAGCTAATACCAGTGCTGCTGAGTTGTTTTCCTCCCATAAACATTAATTTCGCAGCATGCATATGTCAGTAGAACTGGCAGTGCTGACTAAGAGAATTTCCAAGGTAAACATAAAAATTTAATCTCCCCCACCCTTCCAACCCCGTCTTCACATTCATGCCGAGCATCCGTCTGATCCCAGTAGAAACAATTACGTGTAGCGTGTTTGTCGAATATAGGAAAAACAATGTTTTTTACAGTTCAACAAGCAACCCTGGGTGTGCGCTAACATCCCTTGGCTTCCGTTCATGAATTGCTATTTAAAAAAAAAAAAAGTAAGCACTGTTCTTGATTCGTTAAACAATTTTATTAATTACATGCATACATGAGTACACTTCATTTACACTAATTACTAAGCTAAACTGAGATTAATATTAGCATGATTAACAAATTATGTATGCAGCAATCAGGTCATTGTATTTGATTAGAATAAATTATTTTTGGCATTCTGGTGATTGGCATAAATTCAAACATTAAAGAGTCAAAATAGGCAGGATTTTATAAAAAAAAAATAAATAAAAAAAAAACTAATTTCTCTTGGCCCTACTTCCAAGATAGAGATCTTCTAGGAAAAATGTTGATCCAAGTCTGAGGATATTTCTCTTATATAACTCTTTCTCTCTCTCTCTCTCTACATATATATATATATAAACATTTGAAGGAATTCTGTGCGACAAAGCTGCTCACTTTTGGACTTTGTGGACTCATTTGGAGCCATGACCGATCATTTGGCATATGCTGAAGACACATTGAATTATGCCCCTATGAGAGAGACAATATTGATCCCAATCAAGCCCATGTGGTGTCTTCATTGTTTTCATGGATAAATTGTAGAAAAAGAGTGCATATCCAACCCAAGTTGAGTAGAGGACACTCAGTGCTAAATATGTTGCAGCATTTGTCCACTTCCTAAAAACCTTCTTCTCATTTGCAATGCACAATTCCATTTGGAACTAATTCTCCTGCAGCCTCTTGATATCCACAAATTTCATCTAGCCCTTTTTCATTTATTAATCTTGACCGAACCTAATGAGGAACCTAAAAGGTTGAAACAATGCCGTTTTTGAATAAAATTTGTGGAGACCCATAGAGTCAGTACACTTACCAGAGTTTGCATAAGCGAATGCTGTGGATTCATTGGCATTAAATGGCAGTGTGCATTAAAAGAATGTAGTAAAAGTAGTACTTCAAAGGTTAACTTATGCTTGGTTGCAAAGTTGCTGCAGCTCTAAGACACCATTAAGAAACAGATTTGTGGTGAATCTTTTTTTTTTTTTTTTCAAAGGGAACAGTGTATCACAAGGTTATAGAAGGAGAAGCTTTCTAAAAATTGCATCCTGGCATCTGACCGAAAGTTAAGAACACTTGTAAGTTTTCCGCAACATCCAGGATCCAGTTTGTGTTTTCTGAAATCCTGTTTGATTTTAAATGCATGGCGTTTTCCCATCCCCTCAAGAGGGTTAAACAAATTCCTCTCCATAAAACGCTCCGTCAGAGCTTTGCGTCATGTGCAAGCACCCACAAATTTCTGAAGGAATGAAGCTTCTGGTTTATGGTTGTGCTATATCGATTCCAGCCTTTTGCACCATCAGAGGATCAGGTGCTAGGCAGCCACTAGGTTCATCTCACTTCCCTTCTGCTCAAGGAAAAATCTAATCTGGTCTCTTTCCACCGGTGGAGGCAATGCTACCGATATCCTCCACATGACCGTCACCACAAGGAGAAGAGAAAGCCCCTGTCAGTCATTCCTATCATTCATATTTATGAGTTTCAGAAAGATCACTTGCTCAATTTGCTCATTTTACACGCGTATAGTGGAAAAGATAGAGAGACAGCCAGCAAGAGAGACCCCCTGTTGAAAAATGCATCATGAGGCGGATTTTTAAATGGCTTCGTCTGCTTCAGAAGTTGCCTATTTATTAGGGAATTTTTTCCTAGGCTAAATATACTGTTGAGCCGGAAGAGGACGTTTCTTTTGCTCATTCTTTTTACTCATTTGCTCAGGTATCTCTGCCTCTCAAAGCCGTTGAAAGAGAGGAGATGGGACCAGTCTAGCTACGGGCCTCTCTCCTTCCTACGACCTTACCCGGATACTCAGTATTTCATGTCTTTCCATCTCTTTATCTGTCTCTTTCTTCCTCTCATCTCCCCGTCTCACCTTTGCCCAGTCTGGAATATATTTGCAATTCTGTGAGTGATGCTATTTGATGTCAGGCTCATTCAGGAAGCGTTTGAAAGGTTAATTAGCTGAGAAATCGGTGCGGCTTTCTCAAACATTGAAATGAGAGCCGTTGTCAGATTTCTCACTCTCTCTCCTTTCTGCTCGTTCTTTCTCATCATTATCTTGCTCTGCACGTTAAGCTGGGAATGGATACTGAAAGTCCCTTTTTTGACTGGATGAATGAAGTTTACCCCTGCGAGTACTGCAGGCTGCTTTCTTCTGGTCCATTAACTGGCAGATTCAGCCAAGTTTGAAGGTGTTAACAATCATGCTCACTAGTTTCGCAACATTCACAAGCCATTTTATGTCTGTGATGTGATGTATTTTTTGAGAGAAACGGAATATACAGTGGTAGCTGATGGTTTATGAAAAGTGGGCATTCCATACCAAAATGGAATCATTCACAAACCACGAACGTCAAATCTGATGTGCTAATCAGTGTTTCCTGCTGTTCTAGATCACTGCAATGGGCCGCTGGTCTCTGCTCTTCCTCCCACATCATTCCAGAGCTCCTCATCTTCCTCTGACAGTCAGTCACCATATTTTGCCAAACTCAACAGAAGAGATGGTGAGTACTCCCACAATATTTTTTTTTTTTTTTTTTTAAATAGGGAGACATATCCAGTATGACTTGTGACAGAGTATTAGCAAGCATTACCTAGCCTTTTAGAGTCGATTGGATTGTAATTCAATTTACTTACGGGTCAAAAGCAGACCAAACTGTGAATTACTGCCTGAGAGCGACAGGGACCCCCAAGTGGCACCTACCTCTGTGGCTTGTTGTGGTCGTGTTAGTAGAGTAGTTTCTTGCACTAAGACTAGCGCTTGGTTTGTTGTCTATTTGCTCAGGCTTTTAATAGATGCAGTGCCAATGTAAGTTAGATTTACTGAGCTAATTAGTGTGAACAGACAGGCTTAAAAGAAGCTCGCTTGGCAGGCTTGTCTGAAGTTGAAGCTTGGCTGGATGCTAAATGCTTCAAATACCTTTTCTGCCTTTAATTAAAAGTTTATCTTTTGTTAATAAAGGAATGTTTCTTAATTAACTACAGTGTTGAGAAACTAGCCAAAAGAAGCAATGCTACGGATTTAGCATTTTTCACTAGCATGGCAGTAGCTGTAGAGTCGTTCCGTCAGTAACATGCAAGCTCATATAAATAGCACTGTTGTAATATTGGGTTGTGCACAAGCATGAAACATGCTATTGTAGATTTCTCAAGACGTGTTGGGAATTGTGAATTATTTTAGGGAATCATTTCAATTTGAATGATGCGTTTCTTTATTAAAGTGTGTTCATAGAAGTGTTTCATTCACTTCTATGACATAATTTACTTTTGGCCATATATGTGGTGTGGTCTGTAATAATTCAACATGCATAAATTCTACTGATTCTAATGATTTTTTGAAAAACATATTTTCGTGTTTAGTTACATTGCAACCCTTCTGTTGTTTTAGGAGGTGGCGGCTGGGCTCCAGAACGAACAGACAGGCTACGATGGCTACAGGTGGACCTGCGAGAAAGGGTCGAGGTCACAGCTGTGGCGACCCAGGGTCGTTTTGGGAGCCCTGATTGGGTTACCAGTTACATGTTGCTGTACAGTGACACAGGAAGAGCTTGGAAGCAGTTCAGACAAGAGGACAACATAGGGGTGAGTTATCCAAGTACTCTTATAAATAATACAGAGTTTTATTATATTTATTATGCATTATTAATTCAGTCAGGGCAATAAGAACTGTAAAAGCTTTCCACATAATGTGGATCAGGGGGGCTTTTATGACCGGAATAAAATGCATTCACACCCGTAATCATTAAGCGTCTATGTCTTTAACTAAAGCATAATAATTTACCAGGATAAATGAACAAATCCTTCTCTGCACTGTCAGACACTGTCGGCACACATTTCCCATCCAAAACCAGCCACCCACAAAACATTCAAGTTTTAATTACCGAATTGAATTTCCCTTAATCGCCCAAACTAAGATTAAATACACCACCTATCTTGAATGATGTAACTTTATATCCCTGCCAAAGCTTATTTCATGGTCTCCTGGCTTATCGGTCACTGGCAGTGAAGCTAAAATCCTTGTCTTCCCAACTTGAAATATGTTTTCTTTATTTTTTAGTATTATTATTATCATTTTTTTGAGAGTTTCATTTTGACAACTTTGGAATCGATTGGTGCAGCCCTTGCACCACAAGAGACAGCGGTTGCATTGCCTCCACACTTACAAGCAAACAAATGGGCTTCACCCTCCTCTTCTGAATCAATAGTAGTCATTTCAAAGCTCCATCATTCCCCAGCATTCTTATTTAGTGGCGGCTCAAAGAGAGCTGGGGCGAAACATTACTGAGATCTTACTTGCCATCTCTGTCGTCTCTCATTACGAAAGCTTGGATTCTTGCTAATGTAATGATTGGAACTAAACAAACAGAGAGCAGGAGGAGGAGGCAGAGGCGGAGGTGGTGTATATATTTTCTACGGCTAACTCCTCTCTTTACAACTTTTTTTTTTGCTATTTTACTTTTTTGTTCAATGATGGTTTAATGTTCGGTTCTTTTATCTTCCACCCAGCAGGAGGAAAAAAAAAGGTGCTGATTAGTTTGAGAACGGAATTTAATGGATGTCTTTGAAGGTGTGAAACATTTTAATGAGTGGAAGATTAAAAGACGTGGAACATTTTTAAAGTGCGGTAGGTGCCTCCCGGTCGTGCGATTTTTCTGGAAGGCACTACAGCTGGAGGTAGGACCCCCAGCTATTCTAAAACTGGAGGTTTAGATTAGCATGGGTGCTTTGAGTGCAGCTTAAAGAAACTAACGCTGCCAGAGGCTCCCTGCTAACTTTTTGTGTTAGTTTTTAAAATCTTAGGTAAATGCAGCTTGGCAAAAGTTCAGCTCTATGTATAGATAATCAACTCTCTGACTTTGGAAGAGTTTCTTTGAGGTAAACCTACATGCTAATGTACACTAAGATGGGTAAAAAAAATTGTTAGCATTCCCAGTCATTTCAATGTAAGTCTTTTGCATGCCACTTGGGAGACTACCTTTAATAGCAACTATCAGGGCAGTCAATGATGAAATAGAATGATGAAATTATGGCATGTAACATGGGCTGGACCTGTTAACTAACCAAACATTCAGACTTGAATGTTAGAATTGTACACAATGCTAACAATTGTATGTTAGTCACTGAAAAAATGCCTTAAATTGGCAAAATCTGAATGTTTACTAAGACCTCACTACAGCACAGAATGTAAATAGATGTAGGAGAGCTAGTATTAGTATTAATCTCTATTTAGGTTCCTGTTGAAATAATTAGTTGAACAATGGTAAACCTGACTGCACCTCTATTAAGGCCTTCCATCTGGTAGGAAAAAAAAGAACACAACTTTAGGATTTTTGCAACACAGAAATAATTTCTGAAAATTATACCTTGTTTGACATTATATTAACTCATAAGTAAACATACTAAGGCAAAATCTTAGATAATATTCTGTTGTGCAAATGTATATTTTTTTCCTGCAGACTTTCCCTGGAAACACAAATTCCGATGGGATTGTTCACCACAAACTCTCACACTCCATAAGAACACGTTTTCTGCGATTCTTGCCCGTGGATTGGAGTCCCGGTGGATGGATGGGCCTCAGAGTGGAAGTCTATGGCTGTGCATACAGTGAGTGCTGAATGTACATTTGGTGTATAATTGGTACTTTATGTTTTTTACAGGTCTTATTGTGAATGGTTCATCCATGCGTTTTCCATCCTTTTTTATTATTATTTTTTTTAAATCTTTTGTAACCTTGTAATTTTTAATAATGTCATAACTCGCTCTTCCAGTGAAATGTCTGGAATCATGTAGCCCCCCCCCCCCCCCCCCCTCCTTTTTTTCTGAAAATCGATTTTACTCAGATCTACATCACAATACAGAATAGTTTGCAACTTTAACATTCTTAAAGCCTGTTCACATCATGACAAATATTTGGTGCGAATATTCTGTGCCATAAATATTTTAATTTGAATATTTTAGGCTTTGAAAGGGTGTTAATGTGTCTGTTGATCATGTTCACGTCTGTGAGACTGACCATCAATGCAACATATTTTTTTTACCGAGTGGTCTGAACAGGCAAACCACATGTAAAAATCAGACCAAATTTCCGTGCCGAACATTTAAGTTGTTGTGGAAACGTCTCAGGTTACGTATGTAACCCTGGTTCCCTGAATAGGGAAAGAGATGCTGCGTCGAGACGCATTGGGAACGCTTCTGCGTGATTGTGTCGTGAAGCACATGTGAAATCTGTCCAATGGCGTGACGGAACGTCATGGTGACGTCACAGACCAGGAAACTATAAAGCACCCCTCCAAACAAAGAATGGCAGCTTCAAACTGGATGAAGCAAAGCGCTCGGAGGCTTGCAGGGAGTGTGGCAAAGCGACGCAGCGTAACCTGAGACGTTCCCTTTCATGGGAACTTCGAGCTGCGTCGAGACGCATTGGGAACCCAATACCCACTACGCCACAATGCCAAAAGCCCCGACTGTGGAGCTAAGTGAGGACCGAAGACCCCAGAGTAGAGCCTAAGTCAAGGCTATAAAATCTTAGAAATGTGTGCGGAAAGGACCAGCCCGCCGCATCACACACATCTTGTAAAGATACTCCTGACAGAAGGGCTTTAGAGGCCGCCATATTCCTTGTGGAATGGGCATGGACAGTCAAAGGTGAAGGCTGTCCGGCCGACTCATAAGTGAGATGGCCTCAACCACCCACTTACTCATTCTCTGCTTAGAAGCGGGACACCCTGGTGACCCGAAAAAGACAAACAGTTGATCTGACCTACGCCATTGGGCAGTTCTGTGGACGTAGGCGTCTAGAGCCCCAACTGGGCACAGCAGATTGAGATTTTCCTGATCTGTATTTATAAAAGGTGGAGGACAGAAGGCCTGCAGGACAATGGGCCCCACAGTATTAGTAGGGACCTAAGGGACATATCCTGGCTTGGTATGCAGGAACACTTTCACCATACCAGGCGCAAATTCCAGACATGAAGGAGCCACAGAAAGGGCTTGAAGATCTCCAATTCTTTTGAGAGATGTAATAGCCAGGAGAAATAGTTTTAAGGTGAGGAATTTTTCAGCTACTTCCTCCAAAGACTCAAACGGAGCCATGGCCAGGCCCTCGAGCACTATGGCCAAATCCCATGTAGGTGTCCTAACCCGCTGTGCAGGCCTAAGCCTCAGAGTACCACGAAGAAACCTTGTTACCAAAGGGTCTCTCCCTAAAGAAGCGTCACCCACAGGGACGTGGTAAGCAGAAATGGCCGCCACGTAGACCTTAAGAGTGGAGGGAGATAACCCTACTGAGAACTTCTCCTGCAGAAATTCTAAAACTGAACCCACAGAACAGTTAACAGGCTCAAGATGCTGTTCTGCACACCAAGATGAGAACAGCTTCCATTTAGTGGCATAGGTCTCCTCGTAGATGGGGCTCTGGAGTGCAGAATGGTCTCTACTACCTCAGTAGAGAGACCAGACCTGATGAACTGGACCCCCTCAGGGGCCAGGCCCATAGTTTCCACCGCTCTGGATGAGGGTGAAATATCGTGCCTCCTGCTTGCAACAGGAGGTCTCGTCGAATCGGAATCTCCCAAGGGGAGCCGACCACTAGCGACGTCAGGTCCGAAAACCAAACTCGGGACGGCCAGAATGGGGCTCTTAGCAACAGGCTGACCCCATCCTGACGAACCCTCTCCAGAACCCCTGGGAGCAGAGCGATCGGGGGAAAAGCATACAGGCGCCGCCTCGGCCACGCCTGCACCATAGCATCCAGCCCCAGCAGGGCTGGGTGAGTGAGGGAGAACCATAACGGACAGTGAGTTGTCTCTTGAGTAGCAAATAGGTCTATCTCTGAACGACCGAATTTCTCCCATAGGAGCTCCACCACCTCGGGGTGAAGTCTCCACTCCCCGGGCCTCAGCCCCTGCCTCGACAGGACGTTTGCTCCCTGATTCAAGCGCCCTGGGATATAAACTGCCTTCAGAGAGAGCAGTTTCCCCTGAGCCCACAGAAGGATAGACTGAGCAAGTTTGCACAAGTGTCGTGACCTCAGACCCTCCTGATGGTTGATGTAAGAGACCACCGATGTGTTGTCCGTACGGACCAACACATGATGGCCCCTCAGGTCCAGCAGGAAGAGTTTGAGAGCTTGAAACACCGCCATCATTTCCAGCCGATTTATGTGCCAAGAAAGTAGATGACCCTGCCACAGACCCCGAGTTGAGCGACCACTCATGATCGCCCCCCAACCCGTGAGGAAAGCATCCGTCGTTAGCATTACGCGACGACAAGGAACTCCCAACACAGGCCCTTGGGAAAGGAACCAAGGTTTCTTCCACATAACTAAGGCACGAAGGCATCGCCGCGTGACCTTGATCATGCGAAAAAGGATTTCCCCTCGGAGAAAACCCCTTGGTCCTTAGCCACCACTGCAGTGGCCTCATGTACAGCAGGCCAAAAGGTATCCCATTGGACGCAGCTGCCATGAGACCCAACAGTCTCTGAAACTGTTAGACAGTGATGAACTGGCCTAGTTTTATTCCATTGACGGCTGATAGGATTGACACAATGCGAGCTGGTTTTATTTTTATTTTCGGAACAATGAAATAGCGGTTGTAAAACCCTGACTGCTTGCTGGGAGGAGGAACCCTTTCTATAGCTCCTTTTTGCAAAAGTGTCAGAACCTCTTGTTCCAAAACCAGAGACTGCTCGGGATCCATCACCGTGGTGAGGACCCCTTATAGCAAGATGAGCCCGCATCGATGTCGAATCCCATACCACGCCTAGAAAAGTGGTTCTCTGAGCTGGAAGAAACACACTCTTTTTAGCGTTCAACCTCAACCCCAACCTTTTGATATGCGCGAGAACAACATCTCGATGTCGAACCGCCATGAGCTCGAATTGAGCTAAAATCAACCAATCGTCAATATAATTTAATACGCGAATGCCCTGGAGTCTCAGAGGAGCCAAAGCTGCATCCACGGATTTTGTAAAGGTGCGGGGTGATAGCCCTAGGCCGAATGGAAGTACCCGAAATTGATAAGCTTCGAAAGCAAACATCAGGAACTTCCTGTGATGAGGATGGATATGTGAAAATAAGTGTCTTTGAGATCGATTGTCACAAACCAATCCTCAGATTTGATTTGTTAAACAATCTGACAGAGTGTAAGCATCCTGAACTTGAGCTTTTGGACCATAAGATTCAATAAGCGAAGATCTAGGATGGGACGCAGTCCTCCATCCTTTTTCGGAACAAAGAAATAACAGCTGTAAAACCCTGACTGCTTGCTGGGAGGAGGAACCCTTTCTATAGCTCCTTTTTGCAAAAGTGTCAGAACCTCTTGTTCCAAAACCAGAGACTGCTCGGGATCCACCACAGTGGTGAGAACCCCGCTGAACCTGGGCGGGCATGACCTGAACTGGATTTTGTAGCCTCTTTTTATTATCTGCAGCCCCCAAGAAGATATATTCTGTAGACATTTCCATTCTGTCAGAAGATCTACTAAGGGAATCAGTCTCTCGAGACTGGCCTCTGGTGTAATGACAGTCAGCTCGGCGTCCTGAAGCGGCGCACCGGCAGGAAACAACCGATCTGACTGTACCAGGGTTTTCCTCAGAAAACCGCTGGCGGGGCTCTGCGCCTAGACACATATTTTCTCAATGGCCAGGTTGGCAGAACGGCCCCTGAGGGCACCGAGGAGAAATGGGCACCGTATGATGAGGTGTACACCACTTTCCCCCGATGATTAAACATGCATCCAAAAATCAGAAGTTTATTTTTCTGACAAAAGATACAAAAGAATTAAGCTGCTATAGTCTGCATGCAATCATAGGGAAAGAGAGAAAGGGAAAGTCCCGTCTGCTCAGTTCCCTCCAAATATATATATATATATATATATATATATAAAATGAATTGCGGGCACAGAATCTGCACGCTGCCTCAGCAAACGCGAGATCCGAGCCACATATTATTGCAGACAAGAAATCTACGCGCTGCCTCAGCAAACGCGAGATCCAGTCACATATTATTGCAGACAAGAAATCTACGCGCTGCCTCAACAAACGCGAGATCCGAGCCACATATTATTGCAGACAAGAAATCTACGCGCTGCCTCAGCAAACGCGAGATCCAGTCATATATTATTGCAGACAAGAAATCTACGCGCTGCCTCAACAAACGCGAGATCTGCCACTTTAATAACCTCATTAGCAGGTGTATGAAGCGGCGAATCTTCACCAGCGTCAATGCTCACTACATCCAGCTCCTCAGAGCTGGATAAGTGAAACACCGGTGCCTCCTCCCCGGGAGAAGAAACCGCAAAGCGTGCTTCCCCCTGAGATGAGGCACTAGACCCGGCAGGTGAGGGCAGAGAAAGGGCGGGGCCCGTCTCTTAACTCCTCTGCCAGACCCATCTGCGAACCGCATGATTCGAGCAGCCGCTCTGCCTCGGCAGAAGCGGGACCCGAACCACGAGGAACGCGAGCCGAAGCGCCCTCCTCGAAGAACGCCCGGCGGGAACGAAGCACTTTCACTGCCATCTTATCGCAGTGAACACAGCCAGCTCCCTGGAGAGCTAACTGTGCGTGCTCCGCTCTCAAACATGCAACACAAAGATCGTGTGAATCCCCACTCGTAATGAAACGCGGAAGGGAGGTTAACACACATCTTAATTGCTGATTCGCCATAATAAGTGAAAAACTTTGTAACAAACAACAGTAAATATCACAGACAGAAACACAGAGCGCTTGCTGAAGACAGAGAAGCTGCCATTTTTTGTTTGGAGGGGTGCTTTATAGTTTCCTGGTCTGTGACGTCACCATGACGTTCCGTCACGCCATTGGACAGATTTCACATGTGCTTCACGACACAATCACGCAGAAGCGTTCCCAATGCGTCTGGACGCAGCTCAAAGTTCCCATGAAAGGGAATCCCCTTTATGCTGCTGCACAGAATTATGGGAAATTTAGTTTTGTTATACAAGTCAGCATATTATAACCCAGCCAAATGAGATTTATTGCTCTTTCATAGAAGCACATAAAATGCATATTCACAATTAAAACTTTGCTTAGTTTAGTAGCAATTCATTTTCCCATGTTCGCAATGATTGTTTAATTGTCACTTCGAAAGATCTGAAGAAAATCCTGAGTTTCCTCATTGAAAATTCCAATATTGTGGTGATGCTTGTTTGCATCTTGTACACTCGATCGTACTTATATGGTCTGAAGAAAGAAAGGATGAAAAAAACGAGCAAGCTGTGGTTTCAAAAGTTCAGCTAGTCTGTTTTTAGGTGTAGCTAGTTCACTGTAACACTGTTTTACTGCAGTTGGGTTGAATTGGTTTAGACTTGCCTTCCCTGGGAATCAAAGTGCAGAGTAACAATCAATCGGTTACCTCAAGGGTAGCCAGCACACGTCTTGTGCTTAAAATATTTATAACGCAGCCTTGCTAGTGCTCGTTTTCTCTCTTTTTTTTTCTTCCCCTCACTCCCTCATTGTTCATTTCTCTCAGTCTTTCCTCAGGTGCTTTGTATTTGCAGTCTGCGCACTAGCTGCACCGATTGTCAATTCAAAGCTTGACTCGGCGACCTATCACCGCCATGTTTATTTTCTAAGCGTTAATTTTGTGAGATAGGGCAGAATGTGACACCGCTGGGGGCGACTTGGTTTACCACGTTGATCAAACATGATAAGTGGATGCTGACCACACAGTATTTCAGTAATAGGGTTTGATAACAGAGACGGTAGTGCTTTCTCAAAGTCAGACCGCTGGCAGGTTAGCTCTAGCATTAGCAGCGGGCGCACACTTGCATTCCAAAGGAGCCATGGATGAATCAGGCACTTGGTAATTACGTTTATAATTAGCCCTGCGCTAATAGACGTTGAACATTCAATGGCTTCACAAGGCAGTGCTCAATATTAGTACAAAGGGCATATGATTGGATTGAAAGAGTACTGAAAAAATGTATGCAAGTAGAGTAAAAAAACACTTGAGTATTCATGAGTACTGAGCTGTGGATTCTACCTCCCTTATAATAAACACTGTACACTGCCATTTAAAAACACTGTACATACTGTAATTCTCATTCTCTTTCGCTGTTTATCAGAAAGAATGAATAATATAAATGGCCTCCAGCATGTTTTAATTTTGACTTTTTAAAATACATCACTTATCAGTGATGAAATGTATCTAATCCAAAACAATAAGGAAAGGCTATTACATAGTTGAAAAATGAAAAGGTTATTTCAGAGCACTCATAACCATTTTAAATCATAACATTAGATTTAAAATGAGTTGTCAGGCCTTAATGAACACTGAGCATGCTATTGTTGCACATAAAATATCAATATTTTGACACAAAGTACAAAAAGAGAGAGATAGACGATTTCTCTGAACGTTTTGTGATAAAGAAATGAGAATCACTAACATTACCAAACAGTTAACTACAAAATCCCAGCAGCCCAATAATTGGGATTTCGAAGGCAGGGGAACCCTAAATTCCACAAAAGTAATGCTTTGAAGACATAATTATTTTTTACTGTAATTTTTATTAATAGTATTGTCATTAGAACATCCCTTGAAATAAAATATTGGAATTTTAATATCTATTAATCCAGTATAATTATTTTTTTACTTTTCAGATGAATCTCTGTTACTGACACATCACAACTCTTAAATATGATTTTTTGTTATGCATGACATTATTCCACTTAAACCTGACAGCTAGATGGTAGTGTTATCTCAGAATGTAAACTGTGACATGAAGAAGCGCAAGGGTGCATTGTTAGCATTAGCATTAGCAAACCCATCTCACAAGATGATAGATTTATACCAACTTCCGCCGCGGTGTACAGAGCTGAAGTGTGGTGTCAGTTTGGCTTCCACTATAAAGAAACCAATCAGGAGAGCGATTACTCTCTCCCTATCCAATCACATTGATGGATAAAAATGAAATTAAAACAAGTGACCACAAACGGATGGAAAATAGTGAAGTAGAAGTACATCACTTAAAATTTACTCAAGAAAAAGTACACAATTTTTAAACTACTTTAAAAAGTACAATTTCTGATCAAAAACTGCTTAAAGTAACATATTTGTAATTCGTTAATTCCCTCCCCTGCATATGAACATGTCTGCTAACCTAAACTCCAGAGAGGAAATAAAGAAGAAAAACACGAAAGGTGGTGGTGGAAACAAAAAAAAAAAAACTTGGTGTCAAACGTGGGGTGAAACAAATTCAAACATTCAGGATAGCGCCTGGTCTCCCTCCATTCATATTTCTCTTCTGGAGAATGAACCGGACGTCCTCAGTGGTGCGTTGGCCTTATTCATGCACTCCCGAATGCTCCTGAAGTCAATTAGTTTTAAATCTGTCAAGTGCCTCTGCTGCTAACTGCAATTTAAGGCTGTGGCTTCGTGGTATAAACTGTTTGTGTGTGTGTGTGTGTCTGAATGGGGAGTGTGTAGCAAGAGCATACGTTCTCTAAGTGTGTGTGTCCCTGTACAGTCATTAATTCACACTGGAGCACTGCTGTGTTGATGCCACCAAGAAACCCACAGATAAAGTGAGGTCTAATTCTGAGTTTGTCGACGATTTTGTGTGTGTGTGTGTTTAAGCAATAAGCAGGCCCACACAGGATATGCACAATTTTCCCACATACTTTCTGTTCTAAGCGATGGGGGAAAATTCCTTAAAATTTTGTGGAATAGATCTTAAAAGAGTAAATGCGAAGTTATTTGCAATCTTATACTAAGGACTGTCAAGACTGATTTTGCTGATTTCAATAATTCTATTGTTGTTGTTTGTGATTGCGATTGCAATCTATATCATTTTAACTTTTTAACAATAATTAAACAGCTAATAACACCTCAACGTGAGCTTAATCTAAAACAATATGATTTATATTAAATATAAAATATATTTTAAGTCAATGTTAAATGTCAATTGCCTGCAATATATTTGAGTTTCTGTCTTGTATTAATTTTTAATTAAACGTGAAAAAATAAGTAGATGGGCTTTATGTATGTTTGTATGCAAGTGTGTATTATTTGTTTGTTTGTTTGTTTGTTTTTATCCATCAGACATTCATTGTATCTTTATGAAGAGTCAACAGAGTTAGGATCCATGTGCAGTTTATTAAAACAGATCAGGGTCAGACAGGCAAGGGTCAGTATACGGAAATAATAACGTAGAAGACAAACCATAAACAGAAACGGGAACAGGCTAGAATCGAGGCAGGCGGCAATCATACAGAGTCCAGTAAACAGGCGTGGGTCAGGTAGGCAGCAAAGAATCATTAACAAGAATACAGTCCAAGGTCACGACAGCATAAACAATCCACAGGAATAACGCTCAGTATTGACCACCAGGGCAAATCAAGACTTTGCACAGTGTAGTGTGTGAATGGTGTTTATATATGGTGTGAGATATGTTTCAGGTGCAAGCGCAATCAGTCCCAGGTATGAGGGCTTATGGGAAATGTAGTCCGAAACGGTTAATACTTGGGTGAGAGCTCCCTCTGCTGATCCGGAGGATGCGAAGAGGGCGCTCATTTGTGACAATATCCAGTGTTATATCAATATTATTCATATGCTCTTATAATTTTTATTAATATTTTGAATGAACTTTTATTTGTATTATTTTAATTTGTTTAATTAAATCTTTATCTGCTGTAGTTATTTTTATGAATTAATTATGTTTTTTTTTTTTATTATACAGATTAAATTATGCAGGTTTAATTCATTTTTATTTCAGTTTTTGTTTATCTATTTCTCCAACTCATTTTAGTCACATGCTTTGGCAACAATTTTCATTTTCATTTAGTTTGTTTATCATCTAATATTAATCATTTATTTCAGCATTTAATTGTACCATATATAATCCTAAATTATAAATTATTCAACCGTGATGTGATTCCGCCGTATTGTGTTTAGCGAGCCGTCTGGCTGAGTTCAGATTGAGTCGAGAGTTTGAACTTCATTGTTTTTGTTCTTTCCCCTCAGGAAGGATTATACAATATGCATTTTTTCCTTCTAAACCTGGCAGTATTTTCAACTTCTTTCTATCCTCTCAGTTCTCAAGGTCATTGTTTATGTAACTTCTATAGTGATTTGATTAATGTTCTGCATCTAAGATTAAAAGACTTCTTTCCATCTTGACATGTTTTGTGCCTCCATCGAGACGCCAACTCGTACAAAAAACAAAACCAAACGCATTCTCGTCTGATCTCCTCACTTTATCTACCTCAGCCTCATTGCACTTGCTGATGTTCCTGGACCCTCTGTGTTAGTTCTATATTCAGCAGACGGCTCCGAGCTCTTTGCACGGCTTTGCTTGTCATGGCTAGTTAGCTTCAGTCTCTCGCACTCCGGTGTCTGACGAGGAGAGATGGAGAAAGAGAGCAAAATGTAATGTCTGACCTCCGAGCCCGGGTCAAAATCCACATTTCTCCCTTTTACTGCCCTGGGTAGAATTTGTTCTGAAGGGTTGCTTTAAGACAGTATTCTCTTTAAATTCTGGCCAACGTTTTTTTAAGAAGGAAATAAGATAAATAAATTGACCTTAACTCTCAAGACAGGTCTTATTCTGAGACTTCATCATTGTGGTTCTTTTTTTTACCTTGCACATAATAAATGAGTGACATATTGCAAACTTTTCAGTGCTTTTAATGTGTTAAATTAAATACTAAATATTGTGAATTAATGAAACATTATTATTCTTATTTTGTATTTATATAAAATTTAAAAATACAAATATTTTTCCAAAGCTCAAGGGTTTTTTTTTTTGGGCTTCGATTTTCTTTGCCTTTTTGCTTTGCTTTGCTTTTATTTGCTTTGTTTTTGCTCTGGCTTTTGTTTTTCCTTTTTGTTTTTGCTTTGTTTTGTTTTTCTTTGCTTTGCTTTGTTTTTGGCTTTTTCTCTTTGCTTTGTTTATAAAAGATTATTAAAACATTTATTGATGAATTATGCACAATATAAAAGTTCTTATATTAAATAAGTTTTAATAAATGTATAAATTTATTTGCATATGAATTAAATTTTATTTAAATAAATTCATTTATAAATAAATAATAAATATTATTTAAATAAATACATTTTTGCATATTTATCTTTTTTGGTATTTATGACCATGATACAGTTTCAGTTTTCCCCCTTCCATTTCTCAGAGTCGGATGTCGCAGGCTTCAATGGCAAAAGCTCTTTGCTGTACCGGTTTAATCAGAAGTCCACCAGCACGGTGAAAGACGTCATCTCCCTGCGGTTTAAGAGCCAGCGTGCGGACGGGGTCCTTGTGCATGGAGAGGGACAAAGGGGTGATTACATAACACTAGAGCTGCATAAGGGCAGACTGGCCCTGCATATCAATCTAGGTGAGTGAGAGGTCTGTAGCCTTTTACACTCAAAACTCAAGTGAGAGGCCTGAAACATATTCTACACAAGCATGTGGATGCAAATGCTTCAGAAAAACTTGATTTCATGCATTTTTGTGTGGCAGACGTTAATGACACAATGTGATGCATCTCAGTTCTACCACAAGGGGTGCTAAACCTGCTTCTCAGCAAATTTCACTTTTTTATACTTTGAATTATCTCATTTGAATACATTTTGCTCTTTCTGCTTATATGAACTTCAGTAGCTAATCTTTATGGCAAGCCGTTTTGACTTTTATTCATTCTCAGGATATGAACTTGTGATATCAACAATTAGATTTTCACTAGTAAAAATTATGATTCTTGATATCTGTAATTGTATTTTCACTAGTGAAATCTCCCCATAGGCTGCCATTCAAACTCAATTGTTGGTATTAAGAATTGATTTCTTTCTAGTTGAAATTCTAATTTCACATATCAGGAATACAATTCTCACTGGTAAAATGTAATTTCTGATATCAACAATTGAATTGCTTCAAGAAAAAAGGTTCATTTTTGATATCAATAATTCAATTGTCACTAGTGACTGTTAATTTCTGATATCATGAATGTGATTGTTAGTAAGAAAGCCGCTTTAGATATCAGAAATTATATTGATATCAGGAATACATTTTCAGAGTTCAAAAATAAACATTTTGAACTTGTGACAATTGAATTCTTGATATCAAAATTTTTTACTGGTAACAATGTAATTATTGATATCAAAAATTATTTTTACTAGTAAGAATTGTATTTCTCATATGTGAAATTGGAATTTCAACTAGTAAGAAACCAATTCTTGATATCAAAATTGAATTTGAATGGCAGCCTCTGGCGAGATTTCACTAGTGAAAATACAAGAATGTAATTCTTTATATCAAGAATTGAATTGTTAATATCAAGAATTAACACTGTTAGTAGTGGAAATGTAATTCCTTATATCAAAAATGTAATTCCTGATCACAAGAATTGAATGATTGATATCAAGAATCATATCCTAAGACTGAATAAAAGCCAAAACTATTTGCCATACATCTTGATTAATTTTATGAATAAACCTATTCTCAGTTGCTTTCCTGCACCCTATATAAATGGGAATCATTCTTTACACGTTTTCATTTCTGAAAGTTACGAAAAACAACATTTAAGTGTACAGCTTAGCCTCAAAGCTAATAGATGTGGACTAAAAGCCACAAAACTCCAATTTTGTGATCTTTGCAAGAGATTCACACCAACATTTAGGTTATTCCACATCTATGGGTTCTGTAAAGCTCTCCTATCATTGCAGCAAGAGGAAGTGTTCACAGACACAATCGTGGCATCTTATGGTAATCACATGAGAGGCAGTTGTGAAACAAAGATTTGATTAAGAGGCCAAATCTGCGGCATAATCACATATAAGAGTATAGAGCTGTCACAACGAGTGGTCTAGTAGAGTCCCAGAGCTTTCTGAGCCTGATGTTCAATTAGCAACAGCAGTCAGATGGAATAAGCTGTATTTTACGCTAAGAGCGGCAAGCTCTGATTGCTAAGTATACCGAGCCGAAGATTATGTTGATGCTGTTTATCAGTACAATGTTGTTGTTTTATTTTATTTTTTTGTTACATTTGCATTCGCTCTCCGTCTGAAAGCTCTCAAAGCTAATTTCAAATGCTGTATTTTGTTACATTCACAGGTGAATCTCTCTAAAATGTGTCTGATTCAAATTTTGCAAAATTGGAGAACCCATATATTTAGGACCATTAAGCACTCCTTCTTTGTGAGAAAAAGTTAATGCCCCTATATCTATGCCCCTATAATCTCTCTCTCTCTCTCTCTCTCTCTCTCTCTCTCTCTCTATATATATATATATATATATATATATATATATATATATATTATATATAAGAGAGAGAGAGAGAGAGAGAGAGAGAGAGAGAGAGAGAGAGAGAGATTACAACAAATATTTTCTTATTAAATACTTGCCTTTTTTCCGTAACTGTCACTTCGGGAGAAAGATTTGCTTAATTGTCATGAAATTAATATCACAATGCAAAAAAAAAAAAAAAAAAATACAAAAAATGTTATTGATGCTGTAAAAATAGGCTGTATTTTCTTTATGCAAAATATAATTTCTTCCATCTCTCTTTTGATTTTGTGGTGAAATATGAGCTGAACATGTTCGTGACAGGCTTCTCTCACTTTGTCAAGATACTCTGTTCTTTCTGCTCTTTTATCATCAGTACAGCAGGTTTCTTTCCAGGAAGTTCAGAAGGATCAAACAGAGGAAACGGCACATGGCACACCTTTCCCAAGCTATTTATGGCTCGTTTTGAGAATATGTGCTGAAAAAAAGGGCGTTTGATCATTTTCTTTATAAGGTTTCCCATTATAAAGTTGTTATAAAATTAGCAACTGTTAAAATATTTGCTTCCAACAATATATTTTTTTAATAATTCATTTGGCAGCATGAAATACATTTATTTGTTAAGTGTGCACCTGCATCAGAGTCGCTATGGTTAACTAAGATTTAGAAGATCTTCACAGAAAACGTTTTTAGTGCATTGTTGTCCTGTAAACATACCGTGAACTATTTTTTCGTTAAGTGAAATAAAGCTGCATTAAAATAAAATGTAAATTTTAGATTTTTTTTTAAAACCTTGCCAGACTAAAATAAAATAAGTACTAAAATAGCTAAAACTGAAATAAAAATAAAGCTATATAGAATTTTAAAAAAAAAACTAATAAATGACAAAAGTGCATAACAAAGTTATTAAAACTAACGTGAAAATAAAATGAAATTAAAGAAAAGAAATTAAAATAATAGTATATAAATAATACTAAAATAACACTGACCAGGGGTGCGTTTCCTGTACAATGATGTGATGGATGTCACACAAAGATGGAGGAGTAACTTCTGATGAATCTATTCAGGATCTCCAAATGCAGCTGTCAGAATCATGGCACCCATTTCACTGTTTTTGTTCCATGCCTTTATTCGATGTTTGATTCATCGCTTTCCCTCATTTGTCATTCTCCATTCTGCATTCTAGCCACAGCTCGAGAGCTGTAGTTCCAACCACTTAAGCTTGTGAATGTTTGTTGGAACTATGGTTTCAGGAAACGCAAAATCATTGAACCATCATTGGTAACGATGAAAATTACGATCACAGTTGGTGAACAATGCTTTCGGGAAATGCACCCCTGTACAATTTCTAAAAGACAACTTTTGTCATTGCAGAGCAGACAGTTTGAAGGGTTTACATTTGCGTATTGTTGCTTGTAAACTCTCTCTGTCTTCTCTTTCAAGACGACGCTAAGACGCACCCTAGCAGCGGCCATGTCTCCGTGTTTCTGGGTAGTCTTCTGGACGACCAGCATTGGCACTCCGTCCTGATCGAACGATTTAACAAACAGATCAATTTCACTGTGGACAGACTAACCAAACACGTAAGGACGGGTGGGCTGGATGATTCGCTGGAAGTTGATTATGAGGTGAGAATGTTTTTGATTACACTTTTTGGGGTCCCCCTTGAAACATTTCCGTTGTGGTTTGTGCTATTTGCAGCGCTTTTTGTAAATGTAGCGCGTTTTTGTATATGCAGCACGTTTTTTTGTTTGCATGTGTTGTGAGGATTTGCAGCACATGTGTTGTCAAACAGATGATCACGTTTTTTTTATTTGCATGTGTTTTTTTTTCATTTGCATGTGCTTTTTTTATTTGCATGTGTTTTTTTATTTGCAGCGCTTTGAACTCTCTCGGCCACCGTAAATATGCCATGAAAGAAAAATATAATAAAAACAACGATGATAATAATAATAGTTTTATTTGTCTGATGTTTACATTGTTTGTTGCACTTAAATATGCTATAAAATAAAAAATAGCAATATTTTATTATTATTATTATTATTTATTATATTATTTTGATTTGCCTCAAAACAGTGCATAAAATGCTGCAGATTTCAAACGGACCAGGATAAATACTTGACGATCTGTAATCTGTAACATGTTGGTTTAAGATTGGTATCATGGTGACCATAATCAAGTCATTTTGATTGTTTAAGAGTATAACACCTCAAGCGCCAAATCACTTGACTAATGATTGGACACATTTCTCACTGTGTTGTAAAACCTCTCCATCGCTGTTGTTTTTTATTCATTTCACAAAGCTCAGTTTTGGAGGCATCCCTCTTCCTGGAAAACCAGGCACGTTCCTGCGGAAAAACTTCCATGGATGTATGGAGAACCTCTACTACAATGGTGTCAACATCATCGACCTAGCCAAACGACGCAAACCTCAGATCTACAGTGTGGTGAGGATGATTATCTTGTACATTTATTATTGATAATCTCATACATTTGTTATTGTTGTTGTCAGGGCCATGAAAAGCTATAAACTAAAATCACCCCAGGTCTTGATGAATTAGCAATACCATCCTCTCCATAATGAATGGTTCTTGACCTGAGTATTTAGTGATTTCTCCCTAATAGCACCAGCATGGAGAGGTGCCAGAACTTTCTGCAGCCAAGTTTGTGGATTGTGATGAATTTTTATAGGTGGGGCACAAACAGTATTTGTAGTGAGATTGATTTATATTTTCATTCTCATTAGTTTTCACCTGAATTTTTGCAGAAATGCATCTTAACGCTGACATAGTTCTCTGCGGAACTGTGCAGCGGGGAGCGAAATGGATCCGTTTGGATATTTTTGAGCCCTCGCCAGTATACTATGGCACCGCTAGGGAGCTTTTTAAGAGAATGAATTGTGGTTTTGTCCACATTATTCCCACAGTGCTGAGAGCCGTGTCATTAAAATATCTTTTACAAGGTGGGCAATCAGTCTCCAAGAGCTGCTCGGGCCTTGGATTACGCCTCATAAATGATCCGCTGACGAAATACCTCATAAAATCGTACCTCGCGAAAGGTCTAGGGACTAAATTACAGTCATTATGAAATGAAGGAGGGGTTTTAATGAGAGGGATGGCTTTGTGTTATGACACATTTCTACTTCTTCACCTGGCTACACAACAACTGTAAAACAGTTTTGGTTGTATTTAGATATTTGCTTTAAATATACAATATATAATTGTTAGCAGAAATCACAGTCCTCTAAACCAAGTATCTTTTGGAAGATCCTATTCTTCCTGTCTGGTATTGTTCGCGTCCGTTCTCCCGCTGTGATTATGTGTAATGGCTTGTCGTCCGCTGTCATATCATGTCACATCAGTGCAGTGGACTACACCAGAGTACAGCTAATCACTTCAGCCATTAATCTGGCCCACATGCTGGATCTTGCATCCTTTAATGGACCGGGAGGGAGTTCAGCGGGACTCTGGTACTAATGACAGAGAGGACCGAGTCCCATTTAGTCTGTGCCACCCTCTGAGAATTTCACAGCGGACACCTCAGCTCTCTCTGGCTCTCTCTCAATTATGCAGTAAGTTTTCAGTGAGGCAAATATACAGGCTCCTAAGGGGCCTTTGGAGCCCAATTAGGGCCAGGCAATGAGGCATGGTGTCTCTTGAGCGACTAGCACGATCGTAGTGGGACTTTAGAGCTTATGTGGACTGCACTGTCTGAGATTACTAGGGTCAAAGTCTAAAGCATTGTTTTTATGTCTTTTATATTACATTTGAATGTATCCTAATCAGTTTTATTTGACCAGGTTTTTGCAAAAAAATATATATTTTTTTTTTATTTTTGTCTTTTATTCGTAGTAAAATATTTCAGCTTCTTGGCATTTATTCCAGAAGCAAAATTTCATAAAAATTAACTTTGTTTCCGGAGATTATATACTGTGCGTGTTATTCAGAAAATTACGTTTATTTTTCTTACTCCAATTTTCAAATATTCCAATATAATTACACATATAAGAATTTATTCTGGTTTGTGTTTAAAACAAGAAAACAGCAATGTATTAAGACAAATAAGCATAATTCAAAATATCTGAATATTAAATATTGCTTAATATTCATAATAAAGTGCTACTTAATAATAATAACAGTATTTAATTATTTTATTTTCAAAATATTTATTTACTTTACTTTGTAAAGTATTTTGTGTTATTTACTTAATAAAACGATAGAAACATACATAGTTGTTAGATGCAAAAGCATTGTTTTTGCTCAGACATACTTCATTACAGAAGAAAAATGCAATATCAAAAGGTGTTGGTTAACCCAAAAATGAAATTTATGTCATTAATTACTCACCCTCATGCCATTCCACTCCACTAAGACCTTCGTTCATCTTCAGAAACAAATTAAGAGAAGGTTTTTTTTGTGCTCTATTGAAAGCAGTTAAATTGCCATCATTCAAGCTCCAGAAAAGAAGTAAAAACATTTTTAAAATAGTAAACGACTACAGTGGTTCAACCTCAAAATCATGAAGTGACGAGAATACTTTTTGTGTGCTAAATCAAAACAAAAATAACGACTTTATTCAACAAATTTGTCTCTCTTATTCTGTCTTTCTCATATGCTATTCACGTACGTTGCAGCGCTTCCAGGTTCTACGTCCGAATGCTGGCTCATTATTGGCCTGCTCCTGAATCAGTATCACACGTGACCAGGGAAGCTTTGCAATGTAAATACCGAATGAGAATGACAGGGGAGAGATGAATTTGTTGAATAAAGTCGTAAAAAAAAAATTATTTTTGCACACAAAACGTTTTCCTGTCAATCATAATATTAAGGTTGTCACGTTGACTATTTTACCGATGTTTTTACTACTTTTCTGGATCTTGAAAAATGGTCATTTCTTTGCTTTCAATGGAGGATAAAAAACAAACCTCTTGGATTTCATCAAAATCTCTTAATTTGTGTTGAACGAAGGTCTTACGGGTGTGGAACAACATGAGAGTGAGTTATTAATGACAGAAATTTCATTTTTGTGTGAACTAACCCTTTAATCAAGTGTATTTCCTCCGAGATGGAGCCGAGTTCGTCACCACAGGCTTGGGATGTTTCTGTGGTGTTTGGGGTTTTTATTGGATTGTGTTTAGCAAGCGCTCTGTCACCTTCATTACTTAAAGAATCCAAACACGTTGTATTTCCTTTAGTTTCCCATGCGATAGTCCGACAGTCTGGAGCCGGCCCTGTTGTGGTTTGCTGTCTGAGACCACACAGCAAGACGGATCAATGGATTGTCCACTATATAGTCCAGTGTTACTGGACTGTTGGTCTAAAAACAGCCCCCTATTCTGTTTCCGTGGAGACCTGCAGTCTTCGAAGTCCTGACATTTGACTTGCTGTTTATTCCCCCGTTGCTCCGTCTGCCTGCCTGCAGGCAAAACCTGTCAGAGAAGGAAAGGAACATATTTCTGCATGGGTTTGTGATCAGATTTGGGGAAAGATTTTTTTGTGTGAACACTGAAATATTTACTTAAAAGGGAATAGTTCACCCACAAATACTGTTGCGTAAACATATGTTGATCTCTCTCTCTTTTTTTTTTTTCAAGGTTTTAGCAACTAACCATCCAACCCATAACCTCTCTTTTCAGGGGAACGTGACTTTTATCTGCTCAGAGGCTCAACTGGTCTCTGCCACCTTTCTGAGTTCCAGCAGCAGTTTTTTGTCGCTTCCACTGCACGCTGCCACGGAAATGCTGTCGGTGACCTTACAGTTCCGAACGTGGAACCGAGAAGGGATGTTACTGTCCGCCTGGCTGAGGCGAGAGTCGGAGAGACTGCTTTTGCTTCTTGTTCATGGGCAGCTTAGACTCACGCTCCACAGATCAGCACTTCAAAGCTCTGATATAGTCATCGGTGAGACGTCTGCTTGTGTAAATGTACATTCTGGAGCTCAACTTGTGGGATTTGAACCTATAACCTTCCGGTTGTTATCTTAATCCACTTTTTCAAAAAGCACAAAATATTGTTGCAATTAAAATCACAATATCCTCAAAA
Source organism: Opsariichthys bidens (assembly GCA_037194245.1). Lineage (NCBI taxonomy): Eukaryota > Metazoa > Chordata > Actinopteri > Cypriniformes > Xenocyprididae > Opsariichthys > Opsariichthys bidens. Next base: position 14,568,791 of record CM074291.1, read on the forward strand.
ATATTTCTATTAGTAATACTAATAATAATATATATTTTTAAAATATTCATTTATTAATTAATTTGTTTGTTCATTCAATCCGTCATTGAATACTTTATCGTGTAGTATATGGTTACCAGTTTCCTATGCATGCATCACACAACCAAATTCGGTAACACTTTATTTCCACTTTAGAAATTCTACTAACTACAAGTAACTTAAAGCAACTACACATCAACCACTCTCATTAAAGTATTAGTAGACTATCTGCTTAATATCTGCTAACACTTTATTTTGATGCTTCCCCAACAGACATTCTACAGACTATAAGTAACTTTGCAACTACATGTCAACTTATTCTACTAACCCTAACAGTCTGCTGATAATATAATGAGAGTTAGTTGACAAGTAGTTGCAAAGTTACCCAAAAATGAAAACTCTGTCATTAATTCACCCTCATGTCGTTCTACACCCATAAGACCTTCGTTCATCTTCGGAACACAAATTAAGATATTTTAAGAGAGGTATCTGACTCCTCCATAGCGGTTTAACCACCACTGTCAAGGTCCAGAAAGGTACTAAAGACATCATTAGAATAGTCAGTGTGACTACAGTGGTTCAAACTTAATGTTATGAAGTGATGAGAATCATTTTTGTGTGCAAAAACAAAAATAATGATTGTATTTAACAATCTCTTCTCTTCCCTGGCAGTCTCCCATGCAGTTGAAGTAGTCAGCACAGTGCAGCACTTCTGTGTTTCCGTCCAAATGCCAACTTAGTATTGGCCGACACTGTAATGAGTCGGCATTGTGACGTAGAACCTGGAAACGCTGCACTGTGCTTACAGCTTAAACTACATAGGAGACTGACATGGAAGAGAAGAAATTGTTGAATAAAGTCATTATTTTTGTTTTGTTTTTTTCGCACAAAAAGTGTTCTCGCCACTTCATAAAATTAAGGTTGAATCACTGTTTTCATGTGGGCCTTTTTAACAATGTCTTCAGTACCTTTCTGGACCTTGACAGTGGATATTGTTTTCAGAAGTCTTTTCTCCATTAATTTCTGCCATAAGGATTTCAAAAAAGAGTTTATTAAGGCATTATAAGCCATGAAGCAAGCCAACCAGCAACAAGATGAAACATAACATTACAAACTTTGATTTGAAGTAAAAAAGTATTTGAAAATCGGACACAAATACAAAGGAATAAGACTGTGTACTTAACAACTTTAGTTATGCGAAGTAGGATTTTAGAGCAATGAGAATGCAATAGATGCGACTAACCACAACTACCTAAAGTTAAACTCAATTTTCTGTTCAACACTCTTTGGCAGGCATATCTGTATGAGAAAAATCAGCTTGTTTTAATATATATTATTATTATTATTATTAATATTAATATTGCTATTGTTAATAATAATTTTCTATTATTATTATTATTATTACTCTTAGCTGTAGTAGTAGTATTAACAATATAATATAATAATTGTTGTTAATATTGGAACAATAATACTGATAATAATAATAAAAGTAATTATTATTATTATTATTATTATGTTGTCTCAAATATGTCAACTCTCAGCCGTTGTTTTGTTGCTGCAAATCGCTGTCGAAACAAACGCGCATTTAGTCTAATTATAATTAGCTCATACTGAGAACAACAGACGTGAAAGGGAAGTCCCTCCAAGGGATTAATATACAAGGTTATGCGCTTGTCTTCGCATGTGCATCTCCGAAATACAACAACATGAACAAAATCCAATCCTGCGTGCACACGTTTGCCCTAAAAGCATTTACCGAGAATTCAAACAGGATTTTTAGTTGTAAAACACTCTTTGGCAGGCACACCTGTATGTCGACTGAATTTTGGATGCGGCTGCCTGGCAAGCTGCCATTGCAGACGGCAAACTGAATCTCTGCACGCCCCTCTCAAGGGGAATAGTGGATTCTCTGCTGGGCTGACATATGCAGATTAACTCGTTGAGCTCCAGCGCACAAACCCCAAATCTGTCAATCATTCGCCCTGATTAATGCACAGTGTTTGAGGCGTAACATCGCTCTGTGTCTTCCTCTGCCAGGTCAGGCTCTGAGTGACGGGCAGTGGCACACGGTGTCCATTAGCGTGGGAGGTTTCCAAGTTTCCCTCTCGGTGGACGACGAACTACCATCCACCATGCAGCTGAAGGAGATTGCACAGCCTGGGAAGAGCGTGCTAATTGGCGGTAGGGTGCTAGGGCACTGAAATTAGTTAAGGGTTAGTTTTACAATTAAAAGCATTAACTAATCATAATATAATGTAACTTACAATATGTAAATGGAATGTGTGGGCTGGAATCACAATATCAACTTTAGTACTTTATCATCCACATTTAAAAAAAAAAATTATCAGGTGTTTTTGTTTCAAGAATATGTCAGACTTCATCAGAAAATTAAAATGAGAGAAGTATGAAATTATATTTTGAACAAACAAAGTGAAGCTTACAGTGTTTTAGGATCATTAAGATTGTTTTCATGACAATTAAGCCCCTAATTCCCTATTTTCTTTATCATAATGCAAAAAAGTATATTAAAAAAATTGAATTACAATGAGAATCATCATTAATGAGAGAAAAAAAAAAACTTAAAGTAAAAGCTTCACAATAGCAACCATGGTAAGGGTCTTAAAACAGGATCTAAATTTTTATGAACAATATAAAATATATTTTTGTTTAGTTGTGAAATGTGGCCATTTTATGAGATTTGGCTCTTTTTTAGCAGATGGTATTAATCTGAATTCTGAGTTACAGAATTATTAAAAACATTCACTTTGTGACTGATACCAAGCTTTATATTGCCATATATATATATATATATATATATATATTGTCAAAATGAGAAGATAACGTACTTTGCATTTAACTTTAATTACAAAAGAGAAGTTCTATTAACATTTGTTGCACTGCTACATTTTTAATATTTATTATCTATATATCTTTTTAACAGGTTGCCCATCAGTGTTAACCAATCAGGGTTGTCGGAATCCAACACTGGCCTATCAAGGCTGCATGCGTTCTGTTATCATTAACAACCAGCCAATCAACTTCTACCTGGTGCAGCAAGGCCTGCTGGGAAACTACAGCAAGCTCCAGTTTGACATCTGTGGCATTCGTGACAGGTAGTGTATATATATCCATTAGCCATTCCGTTTGATATGCTAATGACAAATGGCTTTTTAAATAAATTATTGTGATTCACTCATTACGAGATATGTTAACGAATGACACAAAGAAGCACAGTTTCACAACAACGTAGCATAGTGTTAAATCCATGCCAGTGATTTGCAATCTAATTGGGATGCATCTTTTTGCCTGAAATTTCAGATATGCGAAAATGCTTCACACCTCGCCCAAGAGGAATGAAGGTTAATTGCGATGTTTATGTGAATAAACAAACCAACCACAAACATTTAAGTTTATTTAGCACAAGTGTAATCTGCGTGAGTGCAAAAACTGTTGGTAAAGTTTGCAGCATCAAACAAGGATACAACCTTTTTAACACGTTTGTTAGGCGTTATAGGACTGCAAGGAATTAGATGTAATTAGCAAGCTGGGAGACCTGAGATCACAGTTAAAAACCAAAACTGCTTTTAAAAGTATCGTTTGAAGATGTGTTTGGGCAGTGCATCGCTGTTCTGTATGTATGTGTTTTTCTTGAAAATATGACATACTTATCACTATTATTTGCACTATGGATGATATAATGACAGAATTAATTGAAATGAGGGAATGAGCAGATGTAGTAATTCCTCCATTATCCTTTATCCCTCAGCATCCTGGCCTGTTTTCCTTGGTCTGTTTTCCATGGTCTATTTTATGACACACATGCACAAAAGCGCAAGATAAAAAGGGAGGAATAAAATGAGGCAGAATGCTAGGCAGGAACGATTGGGTGGAAGTGAGAAAAAGCTAAGAAAGAAAGAGAGAAAGAAAGAAAGAAAGAAAGAAAGAAAGAAAGAAAGACTAGTGTACTGAAGGATGGAGAAATTAAAGAAATAAGAAAATAACATAAATTGATAAAGAAAGAAAGAAAGAATGAAATGAATGGAAAAATGAAAAATGAAAAAGTATGAAAGAAAGACTACTGTACTGATGGATTGCAGGTGAAAGAAATAAGGAAATAATGGTTAAATTGAAGGAAGTATGAAAGTATGAAAAAAGGATGATGTAACAAAGACAGAATAGTGTACTGAAGGATTGAGGGATGATATTGAGGGTCAAAAGGTTAAAAAAAAAGGACGAAGGATGGATGGAAGAAAGAATGAAAGACTTGAAAAAATGAGTTTAGTTAGATTAGGGTAAGAGCATTCGATAAAGTGAAAGTCAAAAAAGAACGCCATCCTAGCTAGTGAGGTTAGGCAAAGAGCATTGGAGAAAGAGAAAGATTGTCAGGGGAGGAGAGAGAGAGAGAGAGAGAGAGAGAGGTTTAGGAAAGAGCATTACTGAAAGAGAATGCTAGCCAGGCAAAAGGAGGGAGGATGAGATCGTAAATTCTCTCCTGTCAGTCTCGTCTCTGCAGGTCTTTCTGGCAACGTATGCCACATTCTTCACCGAGCAAATGCTCAGACCTGGCACCTGGGCAAATGACTGTTGGCAGGGCCGGCGTGGGGATGAATTGTGATTTCAGCTCTGCCAACATGCTGTGAACGTTCCAGGGAAAAAAGGCAGTTCCAGGCGTGCATCCACGACCCACTCAGTCTGATGTGCCCTTGTCAAACAAAATTTGAAATGCTCTTTCGACCAACCATCACCTCAGATCCAAAAAAGGCCAAAATTATGTTGTGACAAGTTTAATTGTTCAAAAGCAACCGCCTTGGCCTTCATGGTACCACTTCGTTGAACTAAAACATGTGTTGTGAAACGTTTAGATTTAGATTCCCTTTGACTAATGATTTTGTTAAGAAGTTGTACTCAATCTTAGCTGTTTCGGGACCTCAATTTAAACCATATTTTGTCTTTTAAATTGTGAAATTACAATTTATTTTATACAATTTGACAGAAAAGTGAGTGTGGGCTGTTTAGAATTTAGCCTAGGCCACACTAACTAATTTAGCCTAGGCTACATTCTGAACAGTCCACTATAACTAATTTAGCCTAGACTACATTCTGAACAGGCCACACTAACTAATTTAGCCTAGGCTACATTCTGAACAGTCCACACTAACTAATTTAGCCTAGGCTACATTCTGAACAGTCCACACTAACTAATTTAGCCTAGGCTACATTCTAAACAGTCCACACTAACTAATTTAGCCTAGACTACATTCTGAACAGGCCACACTAACTAATTTAGCCTAGGCTACATTCTGAACAGTCCACACTAACTAATTTAGCCTAGGCTACATTCTAAACAGTCCACACTAACTAATTTAGCCTAGGCTACATTCTGAACAGTCCACACTAACTAATTTAGCCTAGGCTACATTCTGAACAGTCCACACTAACTAATTTAGCCTAGGCTACATTCTGAACAGTCCACACTAACTAATTTAGCCTAGGCTACATTCTGAACAGTCTACACTAACTAATTTAGCCTAGGCTACATTCTGAACAGTCCACACTAACTAATTTAGCCTAGGCTACATTCTGAACAGTCTACACTAACTAATTTAGCCTAGGCTACATTCTGAACAGTCCACACTAACTAATTTAGCCTAGGCTACATTCTGAACAGTCCACACTAACTAATTTAGCCTAGGCTACATTCTAAACAGTCTACACTAACTAATTTAGCCTAGGCTACATTCTGAACAGTCCACACTAACTAATTTAGCCTAGGCTACATTCTGAACAGTCCACACTAACTAATTTAGCCTAGGCTACATTCTGAACAGTCTACACTGACTAATTTAGCCTAGGCTACATTCTGAACAGTCCACACTAGGCTACATTCTGAACAGTCCACACTAACTAATTTAGCCTAGGCTACATTCTAAACAGGCCACACTAACTAATTTAGCCTAGGCTACATTCTGAACAGTCCACACTAACTAATTTAGCCTAGGCTACATTCTAAACAGTCCACACTAACTAATTTAGCCTAGGCTACATTCTGAACGGTCCACACTAACTAATTTAGCCTAGGCTACATTCTGAACAGTCCACACTAACTAATTTAGCCTAGGCTACATTCTGAACAGTCCACACTAACTAATTTAGCCTAGGCTACATTCTGAACAGTCCACACTAACTAATTTAGCCTAGGCTACATTCTGAACAGTCCACACTAACTAATTTAACCTAGGCTACATTCTGAACAGTCTACACTAACTAATTTAGCCTAGGCTACATTCTGAACAGTCCACACTAACTAATTTAGCCAAGGCTACATTCTGAACAGTCTACACTAACTAATTTAGCCTAGGCTACATTCTGAACAGTCCACACTAACTAATTTAGCCTAGGCTACATTCTGAACAGTCCACACTAACTAATTTAGCCTAGGCTACATTCTAACAGTCCACACTAACTAATTTAGCCTAGGCTACATTCTGAACAGTCTACACTAACTAATTTAGCCTAGGCTACATTCTGAACAGTCCACACAATTCTACATTCTGAACAGTCCACACTAACTAATTTAGCCTAGGCTACATTCTGAACAGTCCACACTAACTAATTTAGCCTAGGCTACATTCTGAACAGTCCACACTAACTAATTTAGCCTAGGCTACATTCTGAACAGTCCACACCAACTAATTTAGCCTAGGCTACATTCTAAACAGTCTACACAAACTAATTTAGCCTAGGCTACATTCTGAACAGTCCACACTAACTAATTTAGCCTAGGCTACATTTTAAACAGTCCACACTAACTAATTTAGCCTAGGCTACATTCTGAACAGTCTACACTAACTAATTTAGCCTAGGCTACATTCTGAACAGTCCACACTAACTAATTTAGCCTAGGCTACATTCTAAACAGTCTACACTAACTAATTTAGCCTAGGCTACATTCTGAACAGTCCACACTAACTAATTTAGCCTAGGCTACATTCTAAACAGTCCACACTAACTAATTTAGCCTAGGCTACATTCTGAACAGTCCACACTAACTAATTTAGCCTAGGCTACATTCTGAACAGTCCACACAATTCTACATTCTGAACAGTCCACACTAACTAATTTAGCCTTGGCTACATTCTGAACAGTCCACACTAACTAATTTAGCCTAGGCTACATTCTGAACAGTCCACACTAACTAATTTAGCCTAGGCTACATTCTGAACAGTCTACACTAACTAATTTAGCCTAGGCTACATTCTGAACAGTCCACACTAACTAATTTAGCCTAGGCTACATTCTGAACAGTCTACACTAACTAATTTAGCCTAGGCTACATTCTGAACAGTCCACACTAACTAATTTAGCCTAGGCTACATTCTGAACAGTCCACACTAACTAATTTAGCCTAGGCTACATTCTAAACAGTCTACACTAACTAATTTAGCCTAGGCTACATTCTGAACAGTCCACACTTACTAATTTAGCCTAGGCTACATTCTGAACAGTCTACACTAACTAATTTAGCCTAGGCTACATTCTGAACAGTCCACACAATTCTACATTCTGAACAGTCCACACTAACTAATTTAGCCTAGGCTACATTCTGAACAGTCCACACTAACTAATTTAGCCTAGGCTACATTCTGAACAGTCCACACTAACTAATTTAGCCTAGGCTACATTCTGAACAGTCCACACTAACTAATTTAGCCTAGGCTACATTCTGAACAGTCCACACTAACTAATTTAGCCTAGGCTACATTCTAAACAGTCTACACTAACTAATTTAGCCTAGGCTACATTCTGAACAGTCCACACTAACTAATTTAGCCTAGGCTACATTCTAAACAGTCCACACTAACTAATTTAGCCTAGGCTACATTCTGAACAGTCCACACTAACTAATTTAGCCTAGGCTACATTCTAAACAGTCTACACTAACTAATTTAGCCTAGGCTACATTCTGAACAGTCCACACTAACTAATTTAGCCTAGGCTACATTCTAAACAGTCCACACTAACTAATTTAGCCTAGGCTACATTCTGAACAGTCCACACTAACTAATTTAGCCTAGGCTACATTCTGAACAGTCCACACAATTCTACATTCTGAACAGTCCACACTAACTAATTTAGCCTAGGCTACATTCTGAACAGTCCACACTAACTAATTTAGCCTAGGCTACATTCTGAACAGTCCACACTAACTAATTTAGCCTAGGCTACATTCTGAACAGTCTACACTAACTAATTTAGCCTAGGCTACATTCTGAACAGTCCACACTAACTAATTTAGCCTAGGCTACATTCTGAACAGTCTACACTAACTAATTTAGCCTAGGCTACATTCTGAACAGTCCACACTAACTAATTTAGCCTAGGCTACATTCTGAACAGTCCACACTAACTAATTTAGCCTAGGCTACATTCTAAACAGTCTACACTAACTAATTTAGCCTAGGCTACATTCTGAACAGTCCACACTTACTAATTTAGCCTAGGCTACATTCTGAACAGTCTACACTAACTAATTTAGCCTAGGCTACATTCTGAACAGTCCACACAATTCTACATTCTGAACAGTCCACACTAACTAATTTAGCCTAGGCTACATTCTGAACAGTCCACACTAACTAATTTAGCCTAGGCTACATTCTGAACAGTCCACACTAACTAATTTAGCCTAGGCTACATTCTGAACAGTCCACACTAACTAATTTAGCCTAGGCTACATTCTGAACAGTCCACACTAACTAATTTAGCCTAGGCTACATTCTAAACAGTCTACACAAACTAATTTAGCCTAGGCTACATTCTGAACAGTCCACACTAACTAATTTAGCCTAGGCTACATTTTAAACAGTCCACACTAACTAATTTAGCCTAGGCTAGTTAGCTAATCCTAGTTGTCCTATCTACTGACAACTTTTTGACACTTCTGTTCAGCATGTCATACCTAAGAATGATTCTGATTGGGCTGGTTAGCAGCAGCCAGATTAGGGGCATGAATTATGGTTAGTTCTACTATGATGAGTAGGTAACTGTTGGCAACCAAAATTAGGGACACGTCATAGTGGTGGTTATTGCTGAAGGTCTGGAGAGCATCAAGAGTATGGGTACATTAGGGTGTTCGTTAATTTTGATGGGTTAGTTAGGCAGCATCCAGAATAAGAGCAATTCTGGTTTGTCAAGAAGCAAAATCCAGATTAGAGGCATGTCATCAGAGCATCTACAGCAGAGTTAAGCCTTCAAGTTTAACTGAAAAAGGTGCAGGATTCTGAAAGGCAGAAGAAATGGTATCTCTGATTGAACAAAATTCATTGGAGGAGTTACCCCAGTACACTCAATAAATTGTGTCAGAAAACTCTAATGGGTAGGTGAGCAGCATCCAGAAGAGGACCATGTTGTAGTGATGGTTATTTCTGGCTATTCAGATTGGAAAGCATTCAGAGCAGAGGCATGTCAGGGTGGTACTTAATTCGGATAGATAGGCGAACAGCACCCAGAATGTTAGAGTGATGGTGAATTCTGATTGATCAGTCAACAGGATCCAGAGTAGAGGTATGTTATCTGAGCCATTCCCGCAAGGCAAGCTTTCAAGGTTAACTCAAAAAGGTGTAGAAGATAGATCTGTTTGAATGAAAGTCATTGGAAAAAAAATACACTGAATGAACAGCTTTAGTATTGAAACAGCTCATTGACTGCCTGACAGCGTCTTCAACACGTTTGCCATTTGGTGTAATTTCGGTAAAAGTTATATTTAGAACTTGCTATGAAAAAATGGTTGTTCTATGAGAGAAGGCAAAGGAATATTGTGACAGGTAGGATTCATGGCACTTCCCACTGATTTCTACAGCTGCCACAAATGGTAACTGACTGTTGTAAAGGTGTGGTGACGTTTTGCCAAAATTTCGCTGGCAAAAAGGTCCCTTTGTCTACAGTGTAGTACTGTATAAAGCTCCGCTCACAAAGAAGTCACTTTCATACCAAGGAGCTTTCTGTTGGTCATCACTATGAATTTGTGCGACCAACTTGAACATGAGCAAAATCTTTCACCCTCACGCTAAATTCCAGACTGCCTCGATTCCTATTTAAATAACTGGATTTCGGCCAAGAAAATAGTAAATGTAAAAGCACCTTAAAACTGATTGTCATGTGTGCAAGTTATCCACGTTGATCATTATTGACGGTTATGCTTTTCCAGTAATACATTTTGCCATCTCCTCTGACGTCCAAGTGATGAATGTCACTAATTCTAACACGTTGGGAAGCAGCATCCAGAGTAAAACTGCCATAGTTTGGTTACGTTTGATTGGTCGTTAAGCAGCAGCCAGAGTAGGGGAACATCATCTTCCAACGATCCTGAATGCTGTTGAATTATTACTGTCTAGCCAAGCCAAGGACAAACACATAAAGCATCATTTGAGGGACAAATGAGACTTCGAGATGCAACATCATTAAGAGCCACATGAAGCTTGTTGAGTACCAAGGCTGTAGAAGATGCGCCTGTTTTCGCTTCAGTAAAGCTTATCAGCCGGAGTAAATGAAGATAAGTGAGGGCAGTTGTGGGTTTTGGCTGTCCTCTAGAATAAGTTAGAAAGTCTCAAAAAGGTATGCTTCTCTCTGATGGCCTTTGATCACCATCCTAAATCATTTGTATAGACCTAGCCTAGCCGTACTTCAGTGACTTCTCCCCATGTCTATCTATATTCCTTTCTCATTCTATAGCTAGCCATCTCCTGTTTATGATTCTGTCTAACCAATGGCTAGGCCCGAAGTCCCTATCCTCACCAGCTGACTGCAGTTTGATGTGTCAAGGCAGATCAATAGAGATTTGGACAGCGGCCACTGGGCCAAGACACCTAAGCTTCTGCCAACAACCCCCCTTCCTGAATAGGCACCAGTGGTTTGTAGGCAAAAAATATAGCTATCCTTGGTGATCCAGAGTGGTGATGCTACCCACATTGTTCTGTTCTTCATGAGGTGCATAGCAGAAATACACGAATAAAATGAGAATGAGACAGTGAGGATAATCTTTTTTCTATGGTTGAATGAAGATTCACACCACAGCAGTTTAGACATCCTTTGGTTACTGTCCATAGCCCCTTAGATTTCACTACTTTCTATACCAAGCACTGTCCATTGTACTCTTGTGCTTAACAATGCGGAAAGACACAATTAAGATGTATTCAAATGTATTTCAGGGTTTAACAGTCAGGTTTCATCCTGTATTGTTCGTCAGTTAGAGCTGAGATCAGCCAGCACCGATGTAGGTCGACCTCTGTTGAGTTTCAGAGACGTCCACAATCTTGCAGCCAGTGCGGCGAGACCGTTGTTATTCCTGTACTCCCTCCCTCATCACACTTAGTGTGCCGATTCATTGCTTTATTTAAAATGATTTAATGCCTTTGTAATGTTATGCCTCAGTTGTTTCATAGTTTGGGGCTTCTGTTATAGGTAATAGAGCATTCTTAAAATCTTGTCAGTGTAGTAATTTAGGGGAGGTTGACGGGAATGAAGTTACAGCAGAAATGCAAAATAATGAGAGACTTGAAAAGTGTTACCATTGGGATTCATCAAGGCTCCCTCATAGGTAACTTTCAGATTAACCTCCCAGTCTGGTATGGAATGCCTTCTTTTTAAAACGGCAATAGATCAAATTAAATCTAAAATATTCCAACATATTTTGGAGTTCAACTTTAATCCTTCATTGTTCATCCGATCGCGCTGAGATCAGCTCACGCTGGTTTAGAATCGACCTCTGCTGAGTTTCAGACACGGCCGCAATCCTGCGGCCTATGAGGCGAGACGGTTGTCATCTCTCTCCCCCTTTCCTCATCACACGCTACATGGATATGAGTTATTTCTGCCACAATGGAGTCTGACAGCTGTGTTTTCTTCTTCTTCTCATTATCCTGATCTTTCGTTCCCCCTCTGTACTCTAAATTAATCAGCAAGTAGCAATCAAGCATCTTAAGATTCTTTAAAGTCCTTTTTCCTCACCTCTGCAGGTATTAATATTTTGTACAGCATTTGATTAGTGGATTCAATTATTCAGTTTTCTTCAAGTGACAGAAACTGTTACAAAATTAACACACCTTTCAGATTCAATAGTCTTTATTGTTTCGCTGACAAAGCGGTGCTTCAGAAGAGATCGTAATTTTAGAGCTAAATACATACCCAGATGGTTTTGTTGAATTATATTTTAACAAGGGAGTTCAGTTGTGTTACAGTTTTAATTAGCATTTTTACATCCAGGTATTTAGCATATGTTTTGCATTAAATCGCTTGTTTATTATTGTCTTTCGGAAATTCAATTTCAGCAAAACTTCCTTTCTGAAGATATTAGTTTGTCATTAGTGCTCCATTAAGTGATTTTTATGAATTATGCATCATATGCATGTAATTTTTTTTTTTTTTTACCTGCTGATGAAAACGGTATCAAACAATAAAAACCCTAGGTTTATCTATGCAATAAAACGCAGCATGTCACATGTACTATAAGAACTTGTTGATTATTTCAAGAGTCGCTAATAGTCGATATATTGCTTGTACCTATTTGACAACAAGACTCATCCCAGTGACAGCAAGAGGACGTTTGGTTCTTGGCTTCAGATTTAACTTCATCACATCCTCAATCTTTCATCACTTGTCCGCCGTCCTCATCCTTGAGTGCGCGTTCAGTCTGTCGCGAAATTGATGCATCCTTCGTGAGCTTTCAGCCTCGCTCATCTATTCCCTAATAGTCACTTGTGGTTATTGATTGATGCCACGTTCTTAAATCCCTCCGAGCACAAAATGCATTATCGCTTGATATTGTACCGTATGTCGCAATGTGTCATTTGTGTGATTTGTGTAATTGGATTATGTATTTTGCACTGTGCCGTACAATAAGTACTCTTAAAGTTTGATCAGAAGTCTTATTTGTCTTGCAGATGTCTTCCTAACTATTGCGAGCATGATGGGGAATGTTCTCAGTCCTGGAACACATTCTTCTGTGACTGCTCGGGAACTGGCTACACGGGAGCCACCTGTCATAACTGTGAGTCGACAAGAATAATAATTGCAAAAATAAAAATAACAACTTCTCTGAACTGTTTGTTTGTTTTGAGAAAGTAGCTATAAACTCTATCAGATTTTGGAATTGGTAAAGAATAAGTTCCTGCATTCTCTACAATGCTAAACAAACCATTTTTCTTCTTTGATGATGCTCAACATGAAATGACGATGTTTTGGTTTCTCTTTTCTGGTCAGCCATCTTTGAACCCTCCTGCGAGGCCCACCGGCTCACAGGAAGTGCCTCAGGATATTTCTCAATCGATCCTGATGGAAGCGGACCGCTCAAATCCACCGTAGTCTACTGCAACATAACCGGTGAGACCTCTGTGGGATAAAAAAAAAAACATGTGTTAACATGAATACTGCAAGAGTGGGATAAAAATAGAGATGCATACATATGTATGTGCAGTGTTTTATTTTCACAAGTTAAATATGTTAAAAAAAACAAGCAACATTCACAGCTTGGCATTCTATTTCTAAGACCATTCAATTTGCTATTATTAATTAATGTACTTTAGGTATTATGAATCAACTGTGAGCGCTAATTTTACAGCATTTGTTAATCTACAGTCGGTGAAATTTAATTTACAAAAGTGCTATTATTTACAGTTAAAAAAAAATGTTTATTTACATGAATTCATTAATGTTATTTCATACAATTTAAAACCTTGTGTGGTGTTCATATTTTTTTATTCAGCCAGTGTTCGAGGGTCTGGTGAACCTGCAGCATTTTGGGTTTTTAAGTCAACACAACCAAACAATTTTACATTAAAATACGCAACAGATGTTTACTTCATCCCAATACAAGCAATATAAATATAATATAATTAATATTAATAATTAATTATATTTGTTAATATTTGCCCTTTACCTTTGTTAGATCACCTTTATGAATTAAAGTGCTACTCGTTTTTTGTTTGTTTCTTAATAAAATAAGATAAAAATATGAGTGGAAAAAAAATCAACAAATTTACAAATGAAGCAAGGTTTTTCATAACTATTGATTTTTATGTATTTGACCGTCATTAGAAATTTAACGCATTCTGGGGTGCGTTTCCCGAAAGCATCATTGGCCAACTAACATCGCAAGTTCTGTCATTACTAACAAAGTTCAACAATTTGGTGTTTCCCGAACATTCACAAACTGCATCGCAAACTTGTGCGGTTGGAATGACAGCTCTCGAGCCAAATTGCATTTACATATTTTAGTTTTAAAGAGATTTTAAGCACCGTTTTTGAAGAGTGCGCATCTGCGTGCGTGCTCTGCTACGTAAGAACGAGCCTATGATTGAATCTGGAAATAAAGCAAAATAATTGAGAAAATTGAGAATTAGTCCTCAGATGGCTTGTCCGTAATTTATAGCAAAAAATCTAGCATTAATTCGATCTCAAATAGATTAATTTAAAGAAGTTATTTCTCCACCACCTACGTGACATCACTCACCAACATGGCGGAACAACAGGTTTGCAACAATACGGTTTCAGGAAACAGTCGTGACTAGCTAGTTGATTTGTTCCACGATGCATCGTACTATGGTAGTGAAGCAGCGAATTACGTAGTTGATGAATACAGTAACCATATCAGTCTAGATGACACATCAGCCCCATTGATCACAATGCGTTTTCATACCAGCCTATAAAACACACGAGGTGAAGAGTTTTACTGTGTGTATGAACTTCTTGCTTGTATGCATGTTTTTTTATGTTGTGGTTTCTTATCCCAACTGATCAGCATGACCGAAAGATTTGCTGCTCAAAGGGCCTTGCAATTGATTGTGGAAGAGAAGCTTTTGATGATGTAGAGGAAGAGGTTTCAGAATGAGAGGATCACATTTCTGAAAATAGAGTCTAAAAGCCCTGTTGAAAAAAGCAGCATATGCTGGTTTGGTATGTTTTGAAGCATGGCAGCTGGTTTGAGCTGGTTTATGCTAGTCCTTAGTTGGTCATGAGCTGGTTATAAGCTGGTCCTGAGCTGGAGCTAGTTGATTAGGACCAGCATAAACCAGCTGTCATGCTTCAAAACATACCTAACCAGCATAGCCGTTTTTTTTCACCAGGGAGTGATTTCGAAGAAGAGGATGAGATTGAGCATCAGCTCAAAAGAAGACTTGAGATCCTCTACATGAGTAACTGCCATCCGTGTTGGCCCTGGTTGCATCCTTATTATAGAAGACCATTCAATGTAACCATTTTTTGACATTCATATTTCTTCACTTGCGAACTACTGATGGGTTTGTTCTGGTCCTGGAGCTGGCTGCTGATGGGCTGGTCCTGTGGCTCATCTTCATTAGCTGATGCTCAATCTCATCAATTTATTGTGTCCCACCCCCATTTTGCAGCTGGTATAGAGTATGTGAAAATAAAGATTGGTTCCCGCAAGACAGAGGGTAAAATGTCAGGGAATGTGAAAGCAGACGGTGTTTTGCTTGAATTTCGCAACAATGTTGCAACCTTGTGCGTGAATTGCAAGTCCTGAAACACAAAACTCACATTTACACACACACACAGGTTTTTTTTGCTTTCAAAGTGAGGACATTCCATAGGCGTAATGGTTTTTATACTGTACAAACTATATATACTATCCCCCTACACTACCCCTAAACCTACCCATCACAGAAAACCTTCTGCATTTTTACATTTTTAATAAAACATTGTTTAGTATGGTTTTAAAGCTATTTGAAATATGAGGACTCATGACATGTCCTCATATTTCATGTTGAAGTCGTAATACCAGTGTAATACCCATGTCATTATACAAATGTGTCCTCATAAATCACAAAAAACGAACACACACACACTCACTCTAACAGCAGGCCCAGACAGGAGGAGCACAGACTGAAGGTACACAGGACCTACGATTTCCACACTTTTATGAGCCACGGGTTCAGTGGACCTGAACATCCTGTATGTAATATAAATGTGTAGGGGGATGTACAGTGTTGTGATATAAATGTTCTTCACAGAAAATGATCCAAGGCCAGTGAGTTTGAGTTTGAAAAAATAATTAATGGCAAAACGTTTTTTTTTTGATAAAAAATAAAAACGGGGCCCACAGACCCCAACACCATACTTATTGCACACTACTGATTGGGGTCGATACGATTTTTAAAAATGTTTTCGAAAGAAGTGTCGTATGCTCACCAAGATTACATTTATTTGATCAAAAATAAGTTTTTGAATATACAGAGCTGTCAAATTGTTGAAGGCACTTTTTGGCCAGGGGAAATCCACACGAAGGCAGAGTCATTAATCAGAGCTTGAACTTGTCCAATCGCTGATGGATTTTGTGCTGTCTGCCAGGGCTGTCTGGGTCCCAGGGTGCAGAACCACGGGTCTGTCCGGGGGAAACCGCGGCTTGGTCCGTTTTGCTGGACCTCTATATACGCTGCTTGTTCTGTGAAATATTACTCATCTCCTGCAGAATTGTGATAAAGCATTGCTCTCTTACGCACACATTCACTGGCTCGGGTTCCACTAGAATAAAGTGCCATTGACTTTGGCCAACCTCAATTAGAAATGCTGCATGAAATGTAAATTACTGTACGCTTGGCACATGCAGACTTAAGTGCCTGCTGCCTGGGTAAACACAACCCCCCTCCCGCTGAGAGGTGTTTGCTGGATAAATGAAAGCTGACGTCAGGGGTGTAGCGAAGATTGTCCTTAACTCTGGGCTGGAAGTGGCTTGCTACGCGGCTTTATTTTTTAAGCTAATTGAAGTCATGCTCTTTCTCGTTAAGGTTTGTGTACAGTATTATCTGGCTTACAGCTCGCTCTTTTGATTGAATGAATCGAGGAGGTATACAGTGCTGTGGGTTCAGTTTAGTAAAGGATTGACTTTGACAGTGCAGATAAAATGGACTATGTTCGGAACTGAATGGTGCTACTTACTACTGTGCGGTATATACTACAGTATGCCGACTAAAAATAGTATTCTTAGTTAGTGATGGATTGAATTGATAATTTAAACCACTTTTCATGTCTAAAAGTCTTGTGTATCCTTCTGTGTTTTCTAGATGAGAAGGTTTGGACGGTGGTGAATCACAACAGCACAGAGATGGTGAGAGTTCAAGGGTCGTCCCCTCAAAAGCCTCACGTGATGAAGTTCAACTACAGCGCGTCTCTGGAACAGCTGCGGACTCTTGTGGGCAGGTCTGAACAGTGCCAACAGGAAGTTGTTTATCTCTGCAGGAAGTCCCGCCTCTTCAACACATGGGGTGGGTATTGAACAACTTCTGCAATTTGTATGCTTCGACTTGAGTTTTTCCATCGAATATTTTTATATTATAGTATTTCAGATTTTTTTTAGTTAACAAACATGTTTTTGTTTTAGTTAACAAAAATAACCCTGATAATATATTACTGATCTTTGCTTAATGTCACTCACTAGTGTTCTACTATCCGATCAATTCATCCTTCCAAGCCCTTTTTCTTTGATTAAACGTCTCAGCTCATTGGATGATTTACCCAAAGTGGAGTTTGTTCAGATCTATAATCTGACTTGACCCCAATCTAATTACAATATTAATTGATGGGAAATGGCGACATTTATAAACTAGCCGGTCCTTGAAATTGTTCATCAGTTTGTGCCGGGCACAGAGATATTTGCATAATGAGATCTGAAGTTGGGTCCCTGCTCTTGCTCTCTGGTGCAAAGTCACAACGATTGGCCTGATTTTCCCTGGGGGATATTGGGTATAAAGACTAAATGTGTGGAATAATGGTCGCTGGATCAGGTGGGAATATCTCCATTGACTGGTCTTCTTTCAGATCTGTTAACCTCAGAGGAACACTAGAACACAGCTAGAGTTTTGCTGTGGCAGATTTACTTTGGTTGTCAAATTAGTGTGTACACCCCATTTTAAATTCAATTTTTTGTTTGTTTTAGTTATTTATTAAGTAACATTTTACAATATGGTTCAATACAAAAACAATGAGAATTACATTTGTTACAAAATGTATTTTGTTCATGGTTAGTTCATGTTAGCTTAGGTTCATTAAATAATATTTTTTATTTAACAACTTTTGATAACGTATTAGCAAATTACAAATATATGTATACATATATATATTCAACATTGTAATGGTTTCATGCCTGATTTCGCTTGAAACGTGTAAGGGTTAGTAAATAAATAATAAATCATTTTGGGATAAACTATTCCTTAAAATAGCAACATGCACAACTGTATAAATTTATAATAGTGTTCTATAATACTATTTATCAGCCACTACACATAGACTTTTAAAGACTGTCTGTATTGAATTTCTATATTGGCACATCCCTACGGCGTTTTTAGTTGTCTAGTGGTGGTGGATGTCACAATTATTGTCAAAATGAAGAAATATGTTGTTTTGTTTGGTCCAGATGGGACGCCCTTGTCGTGGTGGCTGGACCGGGCGGGAGAGAGAAGGACGTACTGGGGTGGATTTCTCCCCGGGGTGCAGCAGTGTGCCTGCAGCTTGGATGAGAACTGCATCGATATGAACCACTTCTGCAACTGTGATGCTGATCACAGCTCATGGTACAAGCCCTGACTTCAAACCCGTCATTCCATTTGCCTACATTGTTTGTCTGTTTCTACACTAGTAGTCTTTCGGATTACATTTTTTGTTGTTTTGTTTGTAATCTGTTGAATATTTTCTCACTGCATGCTTACAATATCAATAAGAATGATTATAGATATTGAGAGCGGCCATGTAAACAAAGCTATTATTTGCTTGTGAACAGGGAGAATGACACAGGAGTTTTGTCGTACAAAGAGCACTTACCAGTGACCGAGATCTTGGTAGGAGACACAAACCGAACCGGGTCAGAAGCCATATACAGAGTCGGATCTCTCCACTGCTACGGGGACAGTACGTAAGGCTTTAACCATATAACAAATCTCTTGTTTTATCACTCTATTCAAATTTTGAATTGGCACAGAGTTGTAGAGGTGCAACTAAATTGTAAAGCAATGGATATGAAAACATTTATTTCTATTTTGGTGAAACCACACTGAAAGTTTCTCAAGTTTAAAGAAAAAATACAAAACTATGATTTTATTTAACCATACTTCTGTAATTAGAGGATTGGCATGTTCTGTAACTTTAGAGAAAACAAAGTATTTGCTGTAAATTTATTAAAATAATACATTGGGATTCATCATTATCCTATATTGTTTATGATATTGTTTTATGACATCATTTTTGGGTAGCACATTAACAAGTTGACTTTTTCCCTTTGGAGGGAACTCGTGCTGGGTCGCCCACAGCGTAGCATGTCTGAAGCAAGAATGAAACTATTCCAATCCTTATCGGTGTTGTGTCGTGACGCCCTCGGTGACGTTGCATTTGACAGCATACACGGAAGCTATAAGAGATGCCGGCACACAGTACATCAGGTTCTGCACTGTCTTATTTGGTGTTGATATATATTATATCAATGGTGAGTCAGCAGTTTAAGCAGTTGTGTGCATCCCTGCTCTCATTACATTATGGGTGGGGACCCACACGAGCTTTGCGTTGACCGCTTGGGAGTGGTGAATGCATGGGCAGCGCTCAAGGGTGCTGCCTGTCCAAACTGTGAGTTGCTGTCGTTCAGGGTGCTCCACTTCCGCCTGGAAATGTTCCGTGTCGGTGTTCCATCCGCTGAGGCGGTGTGGCGCTTGTAGTCACGGGGATCGAGATGCTGCGCCCCCTTCGTATGTCTGAGAGAAACTTGCTTCGAGCTATCAGAAGCTGACGCTTCTGTGCGCCGGCATTTCTTCATAGCTTCTATGTATGCCATCACATGCCACGTCACCGAGGACGTCACCACGCAACACCAATCAGGATTGGAATAGTTTCATTCATGCTTGAGATGCACTACCCCAAAGTGTCGTTAAGGCGATGCAGCATCTCATTCCCTTCTCAGGGAACAATGGTTACAGTTGTAGCCCGAGACGTTTTTTTTTTTAGGAAAAGGAAAATGTAACATTTTGAAATTATTTTAATAAATATTTTATATTAAATGGCTTTTTTTTCATTTTCAAACAGGTAAAGTAATTAATTGTGATTTATTTTTTTTATTGCGCTTTTGTAATTATCCTGTTAATGCTTTAATTTACTTTTTTATTGTTTCTGTCAGTTTATTAAATGTATTAATCATGCTCAAACTTTTTTTTTAACTGTTTTTTTTTATAAAGTTAGTGCATTAACTAGGGCTGGGTAAAAAATATAGATTTCTCGACTTTAATCGATTCTCATCTTATATCCCATGAATTGACCTTTTAGTCTATATGTTGTTTTCAGTTGATGAATGAACAGGACATTCTAATACACCTGCCATCCAATAAATTGCAATAAGCTTTGTGCGTTCTTAAATTTGATATGAAACAAAGCCTCAATATGAAAAAAAGCCTCCAAATTACAAAATTCAAACAATAAATACCATTTTTGGCATGACAGATCATATAGCACCTTCAATATCTTGTCTCATGTAATCGCTCAATCAGAGTTTCAACCACAGAAACACGTCAATAAAACAACTTGTAAACAATATGTCACATAATGCTAAATTTACCTCAGAAAAGCCATTCAATGACCATGAACTTCTTAGTAAAAATAACTCTAGAGAGGAGCATTTTGCTAAATATATGTACTATATTACATATTCATCATATTTTTTACCCTTCTTCAATATTTAATGTAGGACTATATAACCAGCAAACTGTGAACATTGGATTTTTCCTGAAGTATTTTGTTCATAAGCTGTTTTATTGAAGTATTTCAGCAGTTGAAAAACTGACATTTTGGTAAGTTGTACTGTATCTTTCAACCAATCTTTTGATGTTCATAGATGTTTTTTTTTTCATACTATAACTTGCATGTAAGAGGTAGAAAAGAATCGTTTCCTGAACTGAGGTGTTACAGCGATCTGCCAAGTCACATTTAAGAGTGTCAACACACCATTTATTGTTAGAATTTTTTGATAAAATGGACAGAATTGTTCTTCTTACACAGTATTGAGTTGCAGTCTGGCATGTTTTTCAGTTTTTTTTTTTTTTTTGATTGACAGGATATAATAGGCCCTGATCTTTGGCTGTTTTTAAACAATTGGTTGATATACCGATTATTGGCTGATAGATTGGTGCACCCCTAGTTCATATAAAGTTCATTTTAACCTTCAATGTTATAGGAATGTAGTAACCTTTGACTTCCTGCGTAGTTTATAGCTGTAATTGAGAGATGAAAATTGAATCCAATTGTGAGATGTGTCAATACCCAGCCCTAGCATTAACATAATCCCATGTGTTGATGCATTCATTTTAACAGCCTTAAAAATAGTGAATATATAAATAACTAGCAGCCAAATCTAGTCTTCGCTTACAGTTCATTGTCTATCACACCTTAGCTTGAAGATATTCTTTAGCTTCTTTAGCAAAATATCTGATGTGTTTGATTTGAGACAAATATTATTATATTTATAATTTCACTCCCTACCCAAAGAGAATATTTAGAATAAAACGATATAATCCGTCTCGTCTGACCTCAGGGTTTCTGTGGAATGCCGCCTCCTTCTACCAGGAGTCGTCCTACCTGCACTTCGCCACGCTTCAGGCCGAGCTCAGCGTCGACATCTCGCTCTATTTCAAAACCACTGCTCCTTCTGGAGTCTTCCTGGAAAATTTGGGCACAAAAGACTTCATTAGAGTGGAGCTCAGCGGTGAGTCCCTTTATACTGATAGCTGGCAAAAAAAGATTAGACAGATCCAAAACATGCTCAAAAAATCAATAAATTAAGAACATGCAAAGCAATAGGAGGACATGAAATATGACCTGAAGATGTTCCCTGGCAGGTTTCGTGAGTTTCACCCATCTAGCTAATGCTTTAGCGACACAAATGTGGAGATAAAATGGCTAAACTCTCTCATATTCATGCCATGTCATTAGTATTTGCAGCAAAGTGGAGAGGACGTAGCCAATTCCACTGGAAAGACCAGTTTTACTGAACTGTGCCGCAATGTTCTGCAGCCACTGAAACCATCAGCTGTGTAATTACTGTACACAGTTCACTGAGGCTGTTCATCTTCATCATATTGCCTGCCGCCTTCTTTTTAATATATTTTCCCATAAGTATTTGGGATATTTTTTGTACCAAGAGTTTGGAGAATACATTGCTTGCATGTAAAAGAGGTAATTACATTTACGCGAAAATTTAAACTGTCAGCCGAACTCTCGCGCATCCTGTTCCAGGTTGCATGTTGCATAAAAATGAACACACAGCCCTACAATCAGTAGCTAATAAATTATTGTGATTTTGTGTTTTTTCTTCTCGCCCAAACCGATTCCCACAGCGCCTTCTGTCGTGACCTTCACGTTTGACGTGGGCAATGGCCCAGTGGTTCTGACGGTAAAGTCTCACGTGCCGCTGAACGACAAGCAGTGGCATTACGTACGAGCGGAGAGGAACGTGAAAGAGGCGTCGCTGCAGGTGGACCAGCTGCCCTTGCGCTTCCTGGAGGCCCCATCCGAAGGCCACACCCACCTTCAGCTTAATAGCCAGCTGTTTATTGGTAGGCACAGCCATGAGTGACAACTCTGTGCCAGCAGGGCACAAGAGAATAATATCCCTGTACCTCAACACAGATGTTGTTAATAGGGTTTAAATGCAAATGATCGGAATGTTAATTTACTTTCATTTAATCATTTTAAATCTAGTAATTCTGCATATGCATTGCATTCTGGCTTGAAATGACAAAACTTTTGTCTGTAATCCACAGGAGGCACGGCATCACGGCAGAGAGGATTTCTAGGGTGCATCAGGTCGTTAAATATTAATGGCATGACGCTTGACCTTGAAGAACGGGCTAAAATGACCCCTGGGGTCAGTTCGGGGTGCCCGGGTCACTGCAGCAGCCAAAACAGCTTGTGTCACAACAGGGGGAAATGTATTGAGAAAAGCAGCGGCTATGTTTGTGACTGCACACACTCTGCCTACGGAGGACCCAGCTGCAAGAAAGGTACGTCATTTTTTCTTTAGGCACAGAGTTTCAATGAAAGAATCTTGTTTGGATACAATTGCTAATGATCGTAAGAAGTTTTTATTGTGAATGTTGACTGTACAGTTAAGTTTGTACAGGTTACGTATTCTGATGAAGAATAGTGCTAAAGTTTTTAGCCAGTTTATGAGGCCACAGGCTTGTTTTGCATACCTACCCTCCCGACAATGCTTCCTGTCTTTTTTGGGCTTCATTTTGTTGTAATAACGGGAACAAAGTTTCCTGTTTTTTCATGCTTAATTTTGTTGTACTAAATGCTAATAGAGCTTTATTTTTTTGCTTAATTTTGTTGTGCTAATGTTAACGATGCTCTCCTGTTTTTTGTGCTTATTTTTGCATTAGTGCTAACAGAGCTTAGGCTTGCTTAATTTAGATGTACTAGCCCTGTCTTTCATGTGTTTAATTTTGTTGTATTAGTGCTGAGAAAGCTTCCTGTCTTTTTGGAGTGTTTTTTTTAGTGGAAAAATAGTAAAAGAAATGGATAACTGTGTTAATGTTATACCAGCAAAATTAATTATGTTTCCAAATGGAATAATTGGCTGATTTTTGTCAGATCACACAGCATTTTTGTTTTTAATGCTTTCCCTGCCATTTTGACACAACTCCTCTTCGCCATAAACAGAATTTTCCGTCATTTATGACATAACGCTTATCCGCCATAGACCGAATTTCACAGCAGTACTTGTTTCCACTGTTATACGGTAGGGGGCGCAATTACACATTTTCTGAAATTTTTCATCATTTATGACACAACACTATCCCACTATTGACTGAATTTTCCATCATTTATGATACAACGCTTCCCCTTCAATGACGGATTTTCCCAGCAGTACTTGTTTCCACTGTTATGCAATAGATATTACGCATTTTCTGAAAGAGTACAGAATCTCTGGATCAAAACACAAGAAAAGAAGCAGAAACAAGTGCATTACTTGCGCACATGTAAAATAACGCGATTATCAAACATTAAATGGCATATAAATCAAAACTGCCTAATATTACCGAATGAAATGTCGCCCCAGGACAAGGTATAGGACTGTGAGGTTTTTGTTGATGGACCTACTCAATCTATGATTTGATCATCATTTTGAACCCGATCTGCTTTTTGTTCAAAACTTAGCTTTTTTATTATTATTGTTTTTTGTTTTTTTTTCAAACTTACCCACATTCAAGTGTTGTTAAAAAAATGCATGAAGCTAAAATGAAATTTTGTTGTTGTTTAAAAGCAGAGGCTCTGTTCTTTCTTTTGATATATTGCATGTTCAATACAACAAAATATTCTGGTGGCAATGAATTTTGTGAAAATTATCAAAAATGCTGGCACTGGCTGTCAAAAAAAAAAAAACACTGGCAGGGAAAGAGATAATATGGACCAAAACATTAACATCAAACCCGGTTTGGTCATGGTTTTACCTGTTTTGTTTTGTTTTTGACTGATAGTCAAACAATACAGGTTGTTTAATTGCCAATACCAGTTACAATATCTACAAAGCAGGTTGCCTAAGGGTCAACATCATGCTAATATGTACACTATAAAATCTCTAATTAGATCTTAAACAGAATCATAGAACAGTACTGAATCTTGAACAAAAAAAAAGTTAAAGTTGAAACACTAAAACCATATATTCAGAACTAAAATAATGTAGTAAAAATGGTCAAATACTGACCAATAAATCCATCTGCGGTTATTTTTGACACACAATATAGATGGTTCTGTTGTTTATAGGAAAAGTTTGTCCTTAAATACAGTTTGTTTTAACTTCATATCCCCCACACTTCTTTATGGCGCATCAAAGTGCGTTCCAGAAGGAGGACGTTTAAGAGCTCTGTAACCTTGATTTCTGATGACGGCTCTGTGCCCACAGATTGCACCTGATCAAAGCTGAGTAGGATAAAACATGAGATATTCAGTACAGTTCTGCTATTTTCTGTCTGTCTCGCTGTCTCGATATGGCTTGTGTCCATGACCGTGAACCGCAGTTGTTTGGATGAATTTCGCTCAAAGGGCTGCAACCTGACCAATCCCAGAGGACCCTCCCTGCCCATCACGCTCAATGCTAAACCTCTCTGCTGTCAATACAGCCTTTATCACATTTGATCCTCTGATATGCCAGACAACTGAGCCATTCAACGCTCTATGAATGAGACTTTCTTGGCTTTGCATTTTCTTTATTGGACTCTAGAGGGATGGTGTTTCTATTCTGATAATATTATGAGTAAATGAACACCATGAGATACCCAGGGGTCGGTTGCAGTCCAAGCATAATTTTGCATTCATTTACAGTTAAATGATTAATTTCCTGTGTATTTTCCACTCTGTCCATTCAGCATGGTGTCCTTGGTGTTCGACAGCACGTTAATATGCTGATAGGGAAAACAAAAACACAGCCAATCACCGTCTAGGATCTGGCCAAAGCGTTTTCACCAATATTTTCGCGTTTTTGTGTTCTCTTTCTTTCCAGAAGTTTCCGTGTCCTTTGAAAGCGGGTCTTCGGTGACCTACACCTTCCAGGAACCGTTTTCCGTGATCCGCAACCATAGCCGCCCGTCCTCGGCTATCTTTGCCCAAAGCAGCAATTCACGAGAGAGCATCGCATTCAGTTTCCTCACAACTCAAACGCCCGCTATGCTTCTGACAGTCAACACCTATCATCAACAGTACATGGCCATTATTCTGGCTCACAACGGTACTAATATAGTATTATTTTAATATTGTTTATTACTATAATATTGTCACTACTGTAATGTATATTGTTTAGTATAATGTATACAACCAAAAACTGACCTGTATATATATGTATATGTGTCAATGACTTGACAGGTCAGTTTTTGGTCCAAAGGCCTTAATAATAATAAAAAACAAAGAGGTAAGCCTGTAAAGTATATGT
Source organism: Opsariichthys bidens (assembly GCA_037194245.1). Taxonomy (NCBI): domain Eukaryota; kingdom Metazoa; phylum Chordata; class Actinopteri; order Cypriniformes; family Xenocyprididae; genus Opsariichthys; species Opsariichthys bidens. Next base: position 14,594,775 of record CM074291.1, read on the forward strand.
GTCAAATATATATATATATATATATATATATATATATATATATATATATATATATATATATATATATATTCTATTTTATTGTTCTGTTACTGCTGTTACAATCCCAGTGTTGTATCAGCCAATCAAAGCTGTTTTTTGATTACCTTCAAACTGTCAGTTGATGATTATTACAGTGATGGTGATGATTGGAGAGGAACATCTTTTTCTGTGTTTCTCATATTTCAAAACAGCGGTCAAGCTAGCAATTACCCTCATCAGTGGGGAAGGAAATGAGCCATTCAAAGTGTGTTGTGCTGACTTGATTCTGTCTCACTTATGTCTCAAATTGCCTGCCTTTCTCGCGTCTCATTGGCGTCCCACAGGGAGTTTGCAGATTTGGTATCGGCTGAACAGAGAGAAAGAGCCTGACATCTTTACACCAACATCTTTTAATTTGGCTAACGGAGAGCTCCACAGAGTCCAGATCCATAGAGAGGGAAGGGACATGTACGTCCAGGTAAGTTGTGCCTATATTTCAAACAAGCTAAATACATTTCATAAGAAATTGGGACTATAATTCTACTAACTTGAACAGTTGTCAACAATATATTGGTAAATCATTGGTGAACAAACCCAAAACCATTGTACATGAACATAGATTTACTAACAATATTCACACAAGTTCAATTGAAAAATATGTGTTGCATTCATGCAACAATTTACTAGATTTCTGAAAAAAATCACACAGAGATTTAATTTAATCTTAATTTAATGTGTGAAGTTACATATGAATGGTTTTACAAACAATTTACACAGCTATTACATTGAAGGTGCAAGTTGTATTTTGCAACTACATAATGTATTACGAACATTTTGCACAGACATTTGAATGTCTAGGTCATATTTATGTAAAATTGGTTTTATAAACAATTTTCGCAAACTCGAATAAAGATGTTGCATTGTGCAACAATTCACGTAAAAATGTTTTTTTTTTTTACATTTTAGATTTACATATGAATAGTTTTACTGAATAAATTTCACAAGTTTGATTTAAACATCAGTTTGCATAAGATTTATTTTACACAGTTTACAATGAAATTGCTTTCCACTTGTTTTTCATGATTAAGTCCAGATATTGCTTTGGGAAAGTCGTCATTAATCACATTCTTCTCAATTGATTTAGATCAGATTTGTTTTCAGTCTGAGTTAAATAAAGTACCCTTGATGTGCATGGCTGATGATACATTGAAGTTTTGTATTCATCCTAGTAGCACAGACTTTATGAGCAGTGCTTAAATTCAAGGATGTTATCAGTATTCTTCACACAGTGTTACAGATTAACACGCGACTGCTTTTCTCTCACACCAATAAAATATCTGAGTATTTGTGGAATCTTACAAACTTCACGCCACATCTCTCTCTTTCTCTGGTTTTCTCTCTGTATCCCTCTCCTCCTTAGATTGATAAAGATACCAATCTGAAATTCAGCCTGTCCACAGACAAAGAGTTAATCACGATAAGGTCTTTGACATTGGGGAAAGTCACAGGTAGGCGGTTTAATTAAACTCCAAGATTAAAGCTGTGGGTGTGCACGCTACTGCTTAACTGACTAATTCACCACACCAAGCCACCTTGAGATAGTTTGACGGGCAAGAATCCTTCACTTAGCACAGAGGTAAGCAATGTCGGGCCTGGAGAGCCACTGTCCTGCAACCCTGAAAAGAAATGACTCACCTGCCTGTAGTCTTAGTAATCCTGAAGACCCTCATTAGGTTGTTGAGGTTTGTTTGATTTGGGTTGGAGCAAAACTCAGCAGGACAGCGGCTCTCCAGGAGTGACGTTGCCTTCCCCTGGCACTATTTTTGCTCGTTGTTGGGACAAATTTTAAAGAACCTCCTGTCCACCAATTGTATTTGAGGTGCCATCTCATTGTCATTCTTAGGTCGAGCTGGTGTAGATGAGGAGGTGCTCCAAGCAGGGTCGAAAGGTTTTATTGGCTGTCTGTCTTCAGTTCAGTTCAACCATTTGGCTCCTCTCAAGGCGGCCATTTTGAATCGAGGCAGCTCGTTGGTCAATGTTCTTGGTAACCTAGTAGAATCAAATTGCGGAGAGCTGGCGGATAAGTCTTCATCCAGATCTTTTTCAGGTTAGTAAAGCTACCAAATATCAGCTCAAAACATATCCGTGTATGTTTTGACCAAAGGGAAAAATTAGTGGAATGTGAGAAATTAGTGAGAAATTAACTCTACTGTGAGATAAAAGTCACATTTGTATTCATCACAAAAAAGTTATGTAAAATGTAATACCAAATAAAGATTCTTTTCAGTGCTCCTCATGCCAGAGGCCAGTATATTTTAAGCATATTTTATTTAATTGGTACAGTAAAAATATCTTACTCAGTAAACACTTTAAAATAAATGTTTAACAGAGTCAACCCTGAATCCATTTTAGATTTTTTACACAAAGCAAACTTTAAAAACCTTAGGAATAGGTATGGAACCTGTTTTTGCTACTGAATACTTTTTATGTTAGAATTCTGACTTTTTTTTTTCTCTCTCTCAATTGCAAGTTTCCATCTCACAATTCTGATCATCACAGAATTGCGAAATATAAACTCGGTGTTGTGTGTTATAAAGTCAGAATTGTAAAATATAAATGTTAAAAAAAAAAATTCCTCAAAATTGGACTCACATATAACTCACAATTGCAAGTTTATATCTCACAATTGTGAGATAAAAAGTCGCAATTGTGAGTTAAAAGGTCGCAATTATCTTTTGCAAATTTTTAATTCCTGGGTGGAAAAAGGATTCTATATTAAGGCTCTTTTATAGTATTTCAACTTGTTACTTGCCATTAAAAAAGCCAAGGAAACTGGAATGACATTAAAACACCAGCCAGTCCAACTAACAGACAAGCCAACATTGTCAGGCTGGTATGAAGTCAAAATTTGAATTAAAGGTACTGTTTAATTTCATTTCCATATCTTGTGTTCGGTTTACAGATCACGCAGACACAGGGAGTCGAGGGAAGAAACTTACGAACTCTACCCAAAATGATTCCGCAGTAATTGGAGGTGTGTGCTGCTTTCTCGCTCAAATTTTAAAAGCAAGTTTGTTGTAAAATCACCCCTTAGATGTATAAAGCACTGCTCACGCTGAAGTGATTTCACGTGATTTCACGTGACTAACTTGAACACAGAAAACATCTAAACCCTGAATTGTACATTCCTATAGTAATGACTGAATTTTGCCCATATAATTTCGCAAAGTAACGAAAAATATGACTACATATTAACTGTCAATTGTCTGTGACTGCATCGGCAAAAGTGCCACTTACTTAGTTTTCTCTCGTAGGTTTGATAGCAGCAGTCGTGCTCATTACCCTCTGTGCCGTGGCCGTGATGACCCGTTTCCTGTACCGCCATCGACACGAACGTACCCGGCAGCTGGCCACCGTCAAAGAGAAAGATCACCAGCCCAGGCCAGAACTCCGATATCGGGCCGAGTTGGACCTACACAGTGCCATGAGAGACAGCAGGAAAGAGTACTTCATCTGACCTGTGGCATACAAAACTCGTGACCCCCACTGAGTCGCTGTGACCCTGTGTTGTGTGCCAACTTGGTGGACAGGGATCGGGGACAGGAAGTCAGCTGAGCCTCGTGGACACAGCCAGTGCCCTTCACCCTCCCAACCACTGTCCTTTAGCATCCAGGATTCAGGGAACAGAAAGTTCACAACACCGATACGTTGAACTATAGTGGTATGCAAGCGGCGTGGCGGATTTTAACAGACCGGGTTCAATTCGGTGGTTATTTGCTGCAGTTTTAAACAAAATGTTCCCAAGAGTTCGAAGATCAGGTGGCTTCAAAGCTCTGAAGCCGTACCCAAACATGGCCTTCAGCCCTTCGCAGAGGATGGAGACTCAAACGTTTGAAGCGACTCTTTTGCTTTCAGGGCTAATTATTTAACCAGACAACAAAGAGATTACAGGATCGTTTGTGTGCGCACACATGCAAATCATTCTGGCAGACAAACAAACACTCGACGGTCTCTATTCTGTGGACCGTGACCAATCAAACGGCTCTGGTGCTGTACTAATCCGGCACGAATGGTCTTGTTCAGCCACGGGCGAGCACAATGTAGTAATGCAAATAAAGTGGGTGATGTTACCAGTGAGGCTCTTTCACTTCCTCCTTCCTTTGCTCTGTTTCTACATTCACTTCTGTTTCCTTTCTTAAGGACTACTTAAAACGGCATTCACAATGCATTTAACTTTACAGTCATGTGACGTATCTCAGCGGGATAGAGCAGGAAATAATAACTTGATTATATCCATGATTGTTGTGAAAAGTAGACGTTATGTTCCAGAATGGAAGAGGGAGGGTGGTTGGAGGGGCTGGATCTATGAGAGGCGAGTCAACATTTTGATAATTGTTCTGATTTATTTTATTTATTTATTTTTTTTGAGTAATTTGCACCAGTGAATCATTCAAAATTCAAAAATACCAGGAACCATTTAATTATGGTTGTGTTACAGCTCAGTGAAACTGAATATTCAGAAAAAAATCATTTAGAGTGGGACATTTTTTTTCATTTTTATTTTATTTGGCAAGATTTGATTTGATCATGAAAAGTAGGCTCGACATTAGTCAATATTATTTTTCCTGTTCACAAGTTATATCAGCCGAAAAGTTAAGCTGTATCAGATGTGGAAACATTGATTTGTGCACAATAAAACCAGCTACATTTGTTTAAAAAAATGGGCTTACGTAGTGTCAATTTTCATTTAGATCAGTCTTTAAAGACCCCATGAAATTATCTGATTAGCTTTCTTTCCTGTGACGTATTTTCCGTTGAAACAGGAAATTGAGGCATGATATATCAAAGGGTTTTGCCTTTATGCTGTAAACTAAGGCCGTTCGGCTATTTCATGCATTCATGGCTAAATCATGATTTTCTATTGATTTTGCTAATCAATTGTAGTTGGTATCTAGGGAGGTAAATTCTCAGTCTAGTGGATTTTATTGGACACAAATCTGTGTAGTCCAAGATGGGACTTCAGTCTTGGTCTGTTTTTATAGTAGATGAAGACTGTAAATTTGAAATGCGTAGAGGTGCCAAACATTTATGTAGAACAATTTTAAAGGTGAGCTAGTATATAAATGGCCTCAAAGCTGGTAGATGTGATATTACAGAACTCCGATTTGATTTTTGATTTCACAGGGTCTTTAAGGAACGTTATAGAGACAATTTTGATTTTACGTTTTCTAAGACTCATTTGTCTGGTGGATCTGTTTCTGGTGCTATCACTCCATCAAATACTCTTAAGGTGATCTTAAGGCAACTTTTTGAGCAATATTGCTGGGCAATGTTACAGAGCGAAGTTGCTTTGGCACTTTCCCATTAAGAATGGATAACAAATTTCAATCTAAAGTATGCAGATAGAAATGTGTTACCTATTCTCAATGGGAAAGTGCCCAAGCAACATTGCTCAAAAGTTACCCCGTGTATCATCACCTTTTCAGATTTTTTTGTTGGAAGTGTCTGATGTGTCCTATTAGGATGTTCCAGGCCCTAAAGCGACTTCTAAAAGAGGCACTGTTCCAGAACCCCGCACCCCCAAAAAATAATAATAATGATAATAAAATAAAAGGATGTTGAAAATCATGTTATTTGGGTCTCAACAACAAAAGCGCATTTAATCGCATTTTTTAAATTTATTTTAATATCTTAAACATGTTTCTTCTTTTTACTGCACAATAGACAAAAATTCAGAATTTTTTTCTCATTGTAAACTCTCTGCCAAGGCTGAAGAACCTGAAATAAGGCTTCAATGTACCAGCCAACTGAGAAGGTACATTTCTTTCATGTTTACTTGTGTAAAGTCTCATATGTTGTTAAAAAGTGGCCAAGGTGTCTTTCCCGGGAACAAAATGTTCCCTGTGATTCCACTGAAGAGAAGGTTTCGCATTGAAGTGCATCACACCAGTCCACAAACGCTTAGACTGGGAATATGAGGATTCATTCTGTACTGGTGGGACCTGATTCTATTGCATTATATTCCAGAGGAGCCAAGTAATGGAGTCAAAATATCATTCTCATCCTTTTAAAGGTTGCCAGCTCTTTCCCGTATGAGCCTCAAATATGTCTTAGATCATATTAAGATTTCCTCCTCGCCGCTATAAGATATAATCTAAATATAATTGGTTCCCGGACTCAACATGATAAAAAAAATGTTCTGAACAGGACAGCATAGGAAAGGGTCAAGATGTGCAGATTCCTCTGATAAAACCCACAATGCAGCAGATCGAAGCTCCGAGGCGGTATCTAATCATCGCCCCACCCAGCCCCCTCATTTGTCATTTTCAGTGGCGTCAGGACAAAGAATCAGTAATGCTAGATATTTATCTAGCCGTGATCTATGTAAATGTCACTCCCACGATGGAACAGAGATGATGGATCCTCTCTCAAACAGCCCTGGGCTCAGAACTGAGTCCGATTTACAGCTAAATCCATCTCAGCGTGGATAAACACCAGCCGGAATGTTGTACCACGATTGGCCCGTTCCTCTCATTAGATTTCAGTGCGTCTCACGGAGGTAATGAATCCTCAATCTCAGATATTCATGCCTCTGAAACGGACGCAAAGCAGGATGGCTTCCCGAGCAATTTTAGCAGCTCAAAGGAAGTTTAAGATGTGATGTAGGTTTTTTAAATTAAGCTACACATCACTAAAAGTACAAAAATGGGAACTTTCAAGTACATTCAGCAGTGTAGTAACCATTAAAAATTCATTGGACTTTTGGGTAAACAATTGTTATATTTTGACAGCTTGATTTGGCTTGAAATAATGAAAGCAAATTTTTCCAAAATTGGAGATAATTTGGTTTAAGTTAGTCATATTGAATTTTGGTTATTTTAGTATTATTGATTGGTATTTGTTAATATTTGCACATTAAAATAACCTAAATAAGCTATAGCGAGATGAAATATTGACTAAATTAAAAGGACATTTCGGACATTTATAAAGTTATAAAAATGTATAAAATTAATTTATTAATTTTGCTATTTATAAAAAATAGCACTGATGCGTGAGCTATATATATATATATATATATATAGCCAGTTTGCCTCACTTTCATCAAATCATTTAGTACTATTGGGTGAATTGTCGTCTAATTAATGTTCATGAGCCACGTTTGATAAGGTTTATCAATTTCTGAAAAACTTAATGTGTGACTTGTTTTGCCTTTGTGAATTTTCACCCAATGCAGGTATATGAAGTAGTAGCTGTTTTTGAAAGACCCAGAATATTGTGTTTGTAGCCATGGCAGTTGTGTTATGCCGTGTTGTAGATGTTTGCTGAAATTCACCAAGCTGCTGCACGTAATTCACACAGCTCTCTTCCTTCATAACAAGCCAGAGCGTCCAGTACACCAGAAAGCACTAACAAATGACACCTTTCACAGAAGTAAAATCGTATGTTATCCGAACAGTCTTGGTTGCATGGCATTCTGCTGAATGTCACAGGTCTGCTTGGATTAGTAGGGGGAAAAAATGCAATCAGTTGCCTGAACAAATTTTTTGAAGTGCATTTAAATCTTTGCTCCCAATTTATATTAGGTGTCTTTAACTACTGTGTACTAACATTTAAATTTCAATCATTTGATACACAACAATGTACAGTGTACATACATGTTTTTACATTGTACTTAAATTTTAAAAATACGTGCATATAATTACACCTCTAATTATTTTCATCAGTAATTACATCTATAATTACAATGTCAAGCCTTCCCTTTATTCAGTAAACCACTATTAAACCTCCCCGAACCACCAAACCTGTCTCTATCCTTACCCGTATCCCACCTCAATAGCAGTGTTTTGTCACACAATATGAACAAAATAAGTACATAGGTAAGACCACCTAATATAAAGTGTGACCAAATCTTTTTATTAACGTGACAAATCACTGACAATGTTATGAACTGTACTTTACACTAACAACTGACTTATTTTAGGCTTGTTTTATATGGTTAGAATTATACAAGTGTATTGTAAATAAATGTATATTTAATAATAAAAACAGAGACATTTTTATAGCTTTATGTGCTACATTTCTGTGTGTTTCGTTTTCTTCTAACCGCACTGTTTATTAGTAATAGTTATAAAAGATCTTGACATGGATTGAGAATCTGTTGTTGCCTTGACAGGAACAAATAATGGGTTTTGTTCTCGTTGGTTTGCGTTCATTAACACTGGCTTGGTTATAGTTGCATTTTGTCCTAACTTTTATCCTGCTTTTTTTTTTGTAGCTTAGTGTGAATGTTCAAAATATCTTTTTTTTTTTTTTTTCCTCTACGGATGAACATACTGTAAAGCACGTTGGGATGAGATTAGTTTTACAAGGGTAGATGGAGTAATGTAATAGTAATGTAATTTTACCACAGGACATCTGTAATATTAATGGCCAATTCACACAGGATAAGAAATCTCAGTAAAACTACCAGAAGTGGGAGGGGTAACTTGATTCACACACTGCCGCAAAGTGGTGCTCACTGCAGAGCCAAATGACCTCCAGCTCCAGGGTGGAGCTTAACCTGTTTAATGGGTGGAGAGATAGGGTTATAGGGTGTGGTTAGGGGATGCAGCTCCACCCATCATGCCCACAGTATGTCGAGAGAGGGGGATCTGGAGCTCCAGACAGGGGGTGCTAGAGGTTATATTCCACCCATAGCTCTGCAGTGAGTAGCCTTTTTACCACCGTCAGCTCCCGGTCATCATGTGCATATTATTATTGCTTCCTGATATCACCTGCTCAAACACACCCACACACACACACACACACACACACATATCAGTTAGGTTCGGGTGAACGATTTGTTAATTAAATTAATTAAATTCTGATTGGATTCTGTTGGTAATACGCATATACTTAAAACTAAAAGAAGTTTCATTTCTCTAACAAGTGTTTTCGACCTTCTTTTTAATCTGAATAGTATGCAGAAAAAAACGTTTGCCACAGATTGTCCCGCCGCCTAGAATGCAACTGAACGCCTCCATACTTTAAAAACCATGGAAAACTACTTGTAAACAGGAAATGATGGAATATTTACATACATATTTACAGCTGGTTTATGCGCAAGGGATTGGCATTAACTAATTTTTACGGACCTTTTTACAGAACGAAACGGTGTCTGTAATCTTTACTCACATTGTCCATAATGACAATGAGATGGAACATTTGGACAGGACTAAAATCACTGAGAAGCTCTTGTAGTAATTAACTTTACCTCACCACTCCATGTAAAACTAATCCTGTCTGAATAAGGCTTGAGTCATACAGGTTTATAATGAAAATAATAGTTTTCTTTTTGGGGATTTCCGTTTGAGTCATTTTCCTGTCTTTGGTAAACATGAAATGCTGCACCAAGTGACAAAAATCACAGCCAATCAAAACATATTTAATGTTTAAAATACAGCTATATGGTGCAGGCTTTTGGGCCGTTGGCGGGGCTATAGGCATGACATGGCAAAATAGTGACTAAAAGGCCGTTTACACAACACCATTTTCGAATTAATCTAATTTTCAAGCTACATTAGGAGAGGTACACTTTGTCCACACCAGTTGTGATGCATCCAATTTTGAATATTATGTTTATTGTTGTCGTCACTGAAAACGAAATATGGCACAGTGCGAAGAAAAAAAATGCAGCCAATCAGATCAAAAACTAGCAAAACCAAATTAGAAACTGTCAAAATGTATTTTGACAAAATTTATGATGATGTAGTGAGAAAAATATTTGCCGCTCAGTCAGTGTGTAATATTAGACAGCTGAAATGTAGTCCCGAGCCAAGTTTCGCTGTAATCCTTTAAGAAAAAGCATGTATTGTGTTCTTGAAATGAAAGTGCTGATCTAGAATCTACTAATATCCCATTGAATATGATCTCTTGGAGTTGAACCTGGGAAGACAGTCGTATTTGAGTTCCTTCATACCGACCCAACAAAGCTTCAGACACTGATGTTGAAAGAAAAAAAAAATAAATAAATAAATCAAGATCGGTTAAAAGCTTTTGGAGGAGAATTCAGAATCCGATGCAGGCAGCCCTTTCAGGACTGTATCAGGTATCCGAGTGTCAGGGAAAATAAAGTCCAGGTGAATGTAGCTAGGTAATTCTGAGTCCCTAATGCAGAAAGACAGACAGGAAGGGATACGGTGTCAAAAGCAAACATCTAACAAGTTGTAGGACAAAAGGTTGAGTGTATCAACTAACAGGAAGAAAAATTGAAGTCTCTTTTTATTTCCCTTTTCACCTTGTTGTGGAGAACGATAAGGCGGGATTCATGTCACCATTTTGAGTCATTTTAGCTTCCCGTCTCCAACAGCCAAAATGAATATTTTCATGTTTAGTTTTGCTCATATTGTCCTCTCTCTCTCTCTCTCTCTCTCTCTCTCTCTCTCTCTCTCTCTTTTATCAATCAGTCCACTTCTTTTAGTGGGTGTATGGCTGTTGAAGTGGATAATTCAAGGCTGTAATGAGTAGACGAGTAGGTGGGAACATATAGACTCCCACGGTGTGCTTGTTTGCAGGTGGTCTCCAGTGCCAGGGTTCAATTGCTGGTTTAAACCAGAATTTGATTCCACCCCCTCTTCCACCCCCTTTCTTCTAGTCCCTGCGGGTCACTTTCACATTTTAGTATTTGACTATTAACCATGATTCGTTTACATCATCCGTGTGGTTAGTGTAGTCAGGTAATGATTTGGGAACAGAAGCCTCTATAATCAGTATAAAAGGTTAAAATAAAATAAGAATTAGAATGAGAATAGGAAGAAGAAAAAGAAAAAGAAAACATTTGAATATTGAAGAGTTTCTATAATGAGGGGGTTGAAAATAAGAGGCCTTGATGATGTCATCAGAAATAAGAATCATTTGAGGGGTGGAGCAAGTTGTAATAATTTAACTTTCATTAATTCTTCTGCTTTTAATTAAATGGATTTGTCTTCCGATCGAAACTCTATGCTGTTTACAATCTTCTGCCTTCCTGAAACATGAAAATTGTTCTCAATTATGTAGTTTACACAGAACCACATGAGGGCCCAACACATTTTCTAGAACATGTTTATTTTGTCGCTATAGTGCAATGCTCTTAATAGCATGTTAATCCACTACAGCTAGAAAAAGGTTTTCTGTTTACATAAAAAGGACATTTGGTTCAGCTTACTTATCATAATGTTAGTGAAATGAGTGAAAAATAGTAATGTTTGCTGCAAGGTACTGCTGGGTAATTAATGACAGTTTAGCATTTGCATGAATGTTACTGTTGTGAATGTGTTCATATGCAAAACAGTCATTTCAACCAGCTTTCTGAACATGTTTTGTCTATTATTTTCAAGCTCCATTACATATAACGCCATTTCCTAGTGCATTAAAGCAACAAAACAGGCCACTAGTTTGTTTTTCTGTCATGTTGTGCTGACTAGCTCACAGTGAAATCTGATTTGTCAAAAAGTCCCTTCAAATAGTTGTATTTTAATCAAAACATTTTGTTGTGATGCATTTTTGCTATTTGTAACTTTTAAAGCAAATTCGGTGCAAAAACAAGTAAGTCCAGGTAGGAAAACGGTGTAAACATATTAGTATATGCTAGAATTGCTAGAGTTAGCGGTAGCATGGTCACGTAGCAATAAACCATGTGCAACTAGCCAGCCACAGTTCTAATCATAAAAACCTCATGACAATCCATTTATTTGTCAGATAAAGAATTGAATTCGCCTTATGAATTGCATTGAGCACTTGCTAAAATTAAAAAGTAGTGACTCCCGCCGTGTAATAGAGTTTGAAAAATGGATGTGAATAAAAAATAGCAGGCTAGAACACTCAACGCCTGTCTGAGAGGGCGGAGGTGAAGTGTTACGAAGCATCAAACTCCCACTCGCCGCATATAGATGGGATTTAACCAGAGCAGAAGTGATGGCAGCCGTTGTGGCCACATATCAGCTTTTAATTTAAATCTGGGCCTTCAACCAGTAATTTCATTAAAATGAGTCCAAGAGCGGAGTTGAACTCAGCCGTAACTATCTTGTGTCATCACTCAAACCTGCAGAAACACTCTCTCTCCTCTGTGATGTACGACCCCTCTCGTCAGATCGATCATCTCTCTGGTTTTCTGTCTCCAGCCTAAAAACTCTGCCTCTCAGCTCAGATCAAATCCAACTAATGGCTTCACACTGCCATCATTTATAAATGCACACCTCTGGCATTCTTTCCCATCCCTTTTTTTTTTTTTTTTTTTTTTTTTCTCTCTATGCTCTCTTCACTGTTTTAAGGTAAAGGGCATATCATTCATGAATCAAAGTGTCACCTGTCTGTGACAGATGTAGATCAGCCAGGCTTGATTTAGTGCTAAATTGCACAAGCATTCAGGATTAGGTGAGTAAATGTTGACAAGACTTACGACATCAGAAGGTATGATGGATGTAAAGGATTATGGGTAAATGTATGACATTCATATCTAAATGCATTTGTTTAAAGGATTAATTCAACCAAAATGAAAACGGTCATCATTCCCTCTCAAGAGGCAGTCAAGGTTTCGTTGGTTATAGCATAGGTGTTGGAATTATACATCATAAAAATATTAAATGTTAATTAATTTATTTGGAATATACAACTATTTTACAGTATCATTTATTTATTAGTAATACACATATTTTACAGTGATATTTATTTATTTGGGATATACAACTAATTTACATTGTTATTTATTTTGAACTTACAACTATTGATGGTGTTAATTATTTATTCATGTATTTATTTGGAAAATTCAGCTTTATATTTATTTAAAACATAAAACTATTTTTATTTAGTCATTTATAAATTGCAAGTACAAAAAAATTGTCAAATATATATTATAGTTTTATGTTAGGGAAAAGGCCAAAATGCTCTTCAACTCTTCAGAATTCAGTCTGTGACATCCAGATGAATCCAATTTGAATAAGCATTCCTATTCCTAAATGTTCAAAGCCTGCAATGAGATTAAAAGGAGAGTAAACTGAGACTTTTTCAACTGTTTTGCAACAGGTTTTTCAATAATCTCAAATTAGCTTCTTCTAGAGCTTCAGAAGAAATTTCAATAGTGTCTCAGATTTGCCAAGAAATAAAAATAATCTCCAATTTGCCGCCACAAGAGCTTCAGAAGTAATCCCAACAGTGCCTCAAAATGTTCTCAAATTTGCCAAGAGACAGAAAAGAAAAAGCCCCCAATAATCTCAAATTTGCCTCTCCTAGAGCTTCAGAAGAAATCTCAACAATGTCTCAAAATGTGCTCAGAATTGCCAAGAGACCGAAAAGTAAAAGTCCCCAAATAATCTCAAATTTGACTCATCTAGAGCTTCAGAAGAATCTCAAGTGTTTTAAAAAAGGTCTATAATTCCCCAAGAAACCTGCAAGACTGCAAGGAAATGTCATTTCTCAATACAAACATTTCTCATGTGTTGCTATCCACATTCATTAACAGTAATACTGAATGTCTTTAATGGATGTCAACAGTTGTCTCATTTCTTTCTCTTGGGGAACTTCAGGAGCAATATCTGGGACAATCTGAGATGGTAATAATCACCATCCTCTTTTACAGTTACAGTGAACTGAGTTCTTGTTTCATAACTTTATCACACTTTTGTGTCAAAGAAACGAAAATACAGTTTATCAGGAAGCCGTTCTTATCAACAAGGGGGGTTTGGTGGTCTTTTACCCTTTAAAACATATTCTGTAGTTTCTGTGCCCTGACATATGCTGACTCGTTCAAACTGAGAGATGTTTCAGCAGAGCATGTGGAAGAGAGCTAGAACAAAACCCAATGTGTCATTGAAAAAAGAGACAAACATCTGTCACAGTGCTATCTCAGCTCTAAAACGCCTCTCCGTCTCTTCCTCACGCACACACATAATACAGAGCAGCAACAGGGCACACTAAACTACTTTATAAACATACTTGAAAACAAACCTGTCAGATTGCTCCCGGAAACATATACATTTAAAAAGAGACAAGTACAAAAGAGAAGATGCAGAAAAGGTCAAATCTGTGAGAAAGGAAAGTGTGTGGGGGTGATGCAGAGTGTCAGTTTTTTCTGAAAGCAATTCATTCTGTTGTTCATGAGCAAATGAGTTCAACTAATGATGAAAATGTGTTATAAAATAGATTTTTATGTGCAAAAGATTTCTACTATGTTGTATGGTTGGAATGGTGTTGCTAATGTGCCTGCTAGGATGTTCTTAGTCTCACCTCAGACATGCATGTGGCACACTTAACTGAAAACACTTCAGGATTTCTGAAGTTGTCATCTGATTGGTTGAATTCTACAGTATCTCCAGGAGACGTGTGTCGCATTCTTTAACGGTCTGACGCCAAACCCCCCTGATGGCATAGACTCTTTAAAATATGTCCATATGACTCATTTCCACATGGAAACCTGTTTCTGCTGTGACTTTTTTGTGTGACTTTTTTCTTGTGACTTTATATCTCACAGTTATGACTTAATAAAGAATCTCATAATTGGGACTTAATAGCTCACAATATGACTTTATATCTCACTCATGGAGATTTATATTGCATTATATGATCTCATTTCTTGTAATATGTCTTTATATCACACAATTGTGACTTTATTTCTCCAAATATGACTTTATATCTCACATTTATGACTTTCCATCTGATATTTATGATTTTATTTCTCCCAATAGGACTTTACATTGCTAAATATTGACTTCGTTTCTCAAAAAATTACTCCATATCTAACAATGACATATATCTCAATATTGACTTTGTATCTCACAATTATGACATTCATGGCTTTGTATCCCATAACATGACTTTTTATCTCAAAATTGTGACTTTATTTCTACCACTTTGACTTTACATGTCTAAATATTGACTTTGTCTCAAAATATGATTGTATATATCACAGTATGACATTTATAAATCTGAATATTGTCTTTACCATAATATGACGTATCGTCTCATAATATGACTTTATATCTCAGTATGTGACTAGTTCTCCCAATGTGATGAAATATCTCATAATATATTATGTATTTCAATATTTATATCTCACAATACTAACAAATCTCATAATGACTGTACACTCATAATATGACATCTCTCAATGAGGTCTCAAAATAATGTGGTTTTGTTGTGCCCTTTTCTCCCAATACGACTTCTTATCTCATGAAATCTCACAGTTTGGTTTAATTTATTTTATTTATTTTTAAAAATCCAATTTTTTTAGGTTTTACTCAAAGGCTTCATGGGTCCCGTCTTCAATGTAAGTTTATAATATTTTAATATTGTCGTCATATATAAGTCTGATCACTTTGAAAAAAACACACTTCTCAACACATTTACCTGAGAATAAACAACTGCCATTAGAACCACTAATGAACCAGTCTCCTAGTTTGGATATTTATTTATTTATTTATTTATTTTGCTTTGGATATCATAGAGAATTCGCCTTAGAATTAATATTTTATCTTAAATTATTACTTATTTTAATATCTTTGTTTTTTTAATATTCTCAATGTTTTTAATATTGTATATTAATTACTCTTTGTAATACAATTTCTGATTACAAAAAGTAACACGTAGGCTATTCCTGTGTGGGAATCCCTGAACTACAGGATTATATGATGTAATTTCACATAAGGAAAACTTAAGTAGATCATTGGGTATACAACAAGTCTGGTCTTGTTATCAAATCATAACCGGCATGCAAATGTGTCAAACGAGTTGCGAAAGAAAGATGTGAAAATAGCTCCTTCACAACGCAAATTCTCTATAGGAATTGTTGTATCCCCTCAGCTCAACATGAATAAATTAGCACGTATAAACAGAAGTGTGGTAAAGACCAGCTGCTCATACCATTTCCCTCTTAACTTCAGAAACTTGAATTGCTGCGTGTTTGACTAAATCACGCTTGTTCCGTTCGTTTACAGAGGGGTTTCTGTGTATATTAGGGTCAACAATTCAAGAGAAACACTTTATAATATGAAAATAAATTTAATAAAGCGCAGTTTTGAAGTAAAGACTATGAGGACAGACATCATCAATGTTGGGTGTTAGATATGAGACTGACTGTGTTTTTGAAGTCTTCCCAACCCTACCTTACTGGTTGCCCAGCAACCCCTTGAGATTTCTGCATTTGGCTCTTTAAAAATGCTGCGGTGGCTGAAGCACCTGAGAGAAATCAACAGCCTTCAGGGTTGGTCTGCTAGCCGCCAGCCTAGCGCCGTCTCATTATCTCTCTCTCTCTAACCTACTATTCACACTTATTTCCATGTGCAATATTATGCGTGTCCCTGAGGACATGTTAGGGCAAATATAACTGGAAACATGATATTGTTTTCCAAACCTGTGACTCGTCTAGGTGTCTAATAGTATCCTATGTTGCAAAACAAGTTTTTTTAATTTAATTCATAAATGATAATGTGTGAATGTTTTTCGTAAGCTCCGCTCATTGGCCCAATGGAGGAAATCCAAAGACCCTGTTGAAGGTATTCTGCGTGTGAGTCTTTCTGGCGTTTCTGTAAAAATCACTTTAATTTCCAATTCTTTTCTGACTCCATGAATTATTTAATCTGACTCCAATTGTGAAGTTTGTAAAGTTTCTGATGTAATGCTAACAGCTGATCGTGCGATTAAATGTGAATTAGTTTAGATCTTTGATTATTTCGGTTCTCTTATTTTCAATTATCCTTTCATTAGGGCGTTACATCACTTAGAAAGACGTACCAGCCGGATACGCTTTCACGACACAAACTCGCCAAAATGTCGAATCGTCACCTGCTTATTTGTACAAAAGCACCATTTGCTAAGCCACGATACAACAACTTGCTAAGTCATGACAGACAGAAATCTAAAAATCTCAATTCATGTGCCACCTGCTCCATTTATTGGGATTTTAGTATGATCTTATCCTGAGGCAGATTTGCGGAAATGTCAAAAACCTCCTAATCTACCGGTGACAATGATTTCAGAAGAATTTAAAATAAATCAAGAATAACATTTATTGTTTTGCCAGGCAGAATTACATACCAATAAAAAAAAAAAATTACAAAAATACATCACACAACTGATCAGCATAAACTACAAAACATAAATACAAATGCAAAAGTAAAGTTTCTTAGAGTTAGCATACCTGGCAAATATAGAGACACAAGGCAATTGTGCGGGGAGTTCTGGGTACTTCCCTGAGTGGTTTGCCAAGTCCCCTTAAATACCCCAAATCTAACAAAAAGACTGAACATTTAGCACCCGAATATTCATGCAGCTTTTATTGGAACTTTTTTCGTGCCCCAAAAGAGTCACACACACCTAGTTTTAGGGATGAACAGATGGTTAAAAATCTTTTATTGAGGCATCCCACATCAGAAGAACAGGCATTGTTTTCTTTATTCTTGTCTGTTATGCTGATGTGGGAGCGAAACCATTTTACCAATTGCACCAAAGGTATTTATATTGATGTCACTTCAAACAGAGCTTTGTGAGATTTGCATGGCTAGTTGAGAACTGAGGAGAGGGAGTGGATGTGAGGAGTCAGGAACGCAGCATGAGGTGAGGAGATGAGACTGGGTAAGCTGTTGTCTTGTGTTCTTTCTCGCAGATCTTCTCTTCAGATTAGTGAATTTAATGTTTTATTACAGAATAGGAATCTTAGATTCAGACTCATAAAAATCTTTTAATAAAAATTTTTATTTAGTTCATTTTCGAATACAAAAAAAGTAAAGCTAATGCTTAACTGTTTGTTTGTTTGTTTGTTTTGCTAAATCGAGAATTTTTTTTTAAGTAGGCCTATGACTCAAAGTCTGACTTTTCAGACAAAACAATCAACTTTTTGTTTTTAACTCAGCCACATCCGTTTGAAAGGTATAACAAATGAATGTAGGATTTGAAGGCTGCTTTTTGTATTCCCAATAAGTAGTCATAAACACAATATGCACAATATTTGTCCGTCAGCTAAACTGCGAGCGCTCTTGCACAAATGGCATTACCTTCAGTGCAATAACAAATAATGAAAACGATATTTCCTGTGGCTCTTTGAGGCTCCTTATTTATTTGAAGATTATCTTTATATGAAACATAAACCCTTTTTTATGAATTTGATTTTGAGAATCTGTCACTGAAACTTGGAACGGTTGTGAGCTGACGACAACTTCCAGAAACATTGCCTGTGACAACCTGCGCGATTGTGCTAATTTTGCCCTTAGGAGATAGTTTTACGTGTCAGCGATTGTGTTTTGTGTATTTGTGTGGGAAACAGAGACCCTTTTGAGGAAGGATCAGTATTGATCATGTACACTTCGTCTATGGGAGAGGTATCTCTGATTGAGGCTCTTGAAGGCAAGGGACATTTGCACTATATTACGTTCGATTTCTCTAGAGTGCAAGTCGGCCTATTGTGCTCTTTTCCGCCAGCAGTAAAATCAATTAAAAGCGTCAGTGGAGATGGCCTGCAACTTGGCAACAAAGGGCCTGAAAAAGAAAAGAGTACATATAGATAGCATTGATTAAAGTGCAGAGAGATAAGTTAGAAAACAGTCCACATGCTGCAGCTAGCTAATAAACAGCATGGGTCGTGATTTCTTTAAAATATCCCACCATTTGACTTTTAACTTGCTGCAGTAAGTAGGCCTACCTGAAATAACTAAAATTGCTTTGTGTTTGCTGACATAAAAATAGCCTCTATGATGCTAGTGTGTTGTGAGTGTTTTTAGTTTTCTGCTAGTGTGTTGCTAGGTTTTCCGCTTACGGTTCGTAGTTTAAGTCCACACAAGTTTGGATTTGAAATTACTGGCAAATATTTCCTTCACAAACAATGCAAGCAGTCTATTTAGCTGTGTTAGCTGGTAATAATTCCTCTTGAAGTTTATGAGTTAACAAAATAACATCCTAAAATAAACAACACCTGACAGATTCATTATTCAGTTGTCACCTCTTTTCAAAACATATTTCCTCTAGGTAGCATTTGCTCGGCAAACCGGCCTGGAAAATTGAGACGGAAAACACTGCTAGTCAGCTGACGTGAGTGACTGTTAACAATGCTAACATCAATTACTCTCAGCTGAGAGTTAAAAAAGAAAAGGGGTACAACTAAAATTTCTGATTGACTGCTCGAGGGATCCAACACTAATGAAACAATCTTTCCTTTGCCAGCTTCGCTGACAGGCGGAGAAATAGAAGTGAAAGGGAAGACACCAAATTACCAGGCACCTTTATCTGTGCACTCCCAGGTTGGGTGTGATTGTACATTATGTGGGGTAATGATCATGACTGCAGGCGAGTCTTTATATGCTAAAGTGTCTCCATCTTTTAGGCCCAGGCCTTCAGCAGCGGCTGAGTGACTTTGATCTGGCAATCAGCAAGGTGGAGAAAAGGAAGATGAGGAAAATGATGTTTTTAACACCTTGCTTCCATTTGAGGGATGCACAGCACTTAGGTTTGTACTGTATGCTCTGTATGAAAACCTAGACAGAGGCAGCTACTTTAGGCTCAAAAGGCTATTCATGTGAGATAAGGATCTTTTTCTGTCAGCTTGAATAGTTCCTTTTTTTCTTGGTGCAAAATGGCTATTTCTCTTGGTTAAATAAATGACAATTCTCAAATGACACACCCACAAACCGCCCACAGTCCACTTAAATGTCTGATGCATACACACTGAAAAAAAAGAAAAGAAATCCACATTCACTGTTGTTAGTGTCACTCAAACCATCCTTGTTCACATAACTTAAAAAAAAAAAAACTCATATAACTGCCATGAACTTAATTTAACTGAGTTGTTTCTACACTCAAAAAAATAATTGTTGGTTTTACTTCAAAAGCAATGTCAACTGAGTTCTACACAAATATATTGAGTAATTTGTGCAAAATAACAATTTAGTTGTATGACCAAAATAAATTCAACACAGGCCCCACTCTTCTGCATAATGGAAACCACAAAATTCAAAAACATTGCAGAAACTCCTTTAAATGTCCAACATAACTGAACATTAAACACTAACATAAACTAACAACATCTTTCCCTTTATTGAAAAACATAAAAAAAATCTCCTAAGCATTCTCCTAAGCAGTGCTTTACAAAGCATGCTGGGAAATCAAAGTTAGCATAAGTTCTGCCAGGAAGACTCAAATTTTATGTCACCTATTACATTTAGATCATTATCTAACACTTGTAGTATAAAAGATCAGTACTTATGAGTTTGCAGATGATAACCACAACATTCACCCCCACCCTCCCCAGCACCACAAGGATGGTCCCTGTCCATACCTCCTGGGAGGGTCAGTTGCGCCCCTGCCTTCACCTTCAGGCAGGAAATGCATGTCTTGAAAAGTCCGGAACCCTCTGGATGTGAACTAAGGATGGGGACTACAAATATTGAATGATAGAACTCCATCATACAATATTTGCTTGCACTCTCTGGTCTGTTATTAAATAAATGTCAATGTGATGTTTTCTTGCCTCCTGAGTCTTTCTGGTAAAACTATGAATCCACTGCCCAGTTATGTCAACATTCATTTGTGTGTTTCACTCAGCATTGTTAGGTTGTCTGAACAAACACTTATTAAGTAAAGCTTTAGTATACATGCTAACATTATTAAGTAAACTGCACATATAAATATTATGTAACAGTGACAGATTCAAATGATTTGTACTTTGCCAGGTTTACTTGAATTTATTTTGTTCATACAACTAAACTGTTAAGTTTACAAATTACTCAATATAGTTGTATGGAACCCACTTGCCAATGCTTTACGTAAACCCAACAATCCATTGTTTCAGTGACAGCACACAAAACTGTAAAGCACTTTCACACTGTGCCAAGCTTGATAGATAGACATATAGATTACATGCCAGTCAGATGGAAAGTGGAATAAGTGGTTAGAAGACATGTAGTTGTTAGAAATGCATATGCACTGAATTTAAATCATTTGAAACAGTCACACTATTGTTTGTTGTTGTTATCGCATATGTTGGAGACATTCATAAAGTTACCAACCAGATTATCTCTTTTTTACTTGCGTTCAGCATCTATGAATACATTTCTATCAGGTGTTGTTCATAAACTCATCTAACCCCACCAAAACACAAATATGACTTCCTCCTACCTCACAGTAGGTCTCCACAACACTTTATTTGTGAGAAAACAGGTATAATACAAACAAAGAAGTATTAAATCTCAAACATAACAGTAATAGTAATAATTCCTTGTTTCTTTCTATAAATGTCAGTGAAAATGTCATATTTAATCACACGGGTGGCATTACTTCTGTTAGCACGCTGCAGTCGGACAATAATCTGTTTACTTGAGAATTCTTTCAGTGTGGACTAATTTAAAAAGATTTGGCTTGTGTTTCGTGAGAGGCTGTGATATGAAATGTCAACTGCAATTTGTCATATCTCTGTGGAAATCATTCTATTCACCTTATAACCTGAATAACAAGGTTGACTGGACAAACATGTAAATATAAATAAATACAATTGTCTAATAACATTGAATAGTCACCTCTAGCCTGGCTCAGAAAATGGCTCAGTTGCTTTTCAACAGCATGATTTAATGGTCCATGCTATTTTAACTTTAAAAATGTTGCATTTGTCATCACTTTTTTTTGTGATCAAATTTCAATTACTCACAAATGACAACTTTACTAGTGCCAATCAAATTTCATAACAGTTCATAACTGGCGAATTGTGACTAATTTATGAATCTGTTTAATCTTATTTGTACATTTTTATACAACTGCTTGCTCACCAGTGAGAGTTATGTTTACAGTTTTTATTATTATTATTATTATTGCGCCCCCATATTCATGAGTAATTGTTACATTTTCAAAACTCTTAGTACGAATATCCCATCAGATCATCAAAAGTGCACTTTTTTAAAACATTTCAAGTGCACTTTTGATGATCTGATGGTGCACTTGAAATGAAAATTTTAAAAAATGAAACCGTACAATTGTACTCTTGATAAAACATTAAAAAATATCATATAAATATAAAAATATCATATACAAAATAAAAAAGGAACTAAAAAAAAATTAAATCTCAAAATAAGAAAGGAAGTGAAAATAAATAAAAAATAGGCAGCAAAATGAATATATCAACAAAATAAGCAAAACATTAACAAAACAGAACAAAATAAAAAAGAAAGTGAATATAAATAAAAAATAAGCAACAAAAAGCAATAAATAAATAAATCAAGAAAATAAGCAAAATAATTTGGTGTAGATGAAGTTTCATTATATTTAAGTAACATTTATATTTACAGTTTTGAAAATTGCTGGTTGCTCTGTTACATGTAATTGTAATGAATGGGAACTGTTTTAAAAAAGGATTTAAGGTAGTCGTGGCCTAGTGGTGAGGGAGTCGGGCTTGTAATCAGAAGGTTGCGGGTTCGATTCCCACGCCGGCAGGAATTGAAGGTGGGGATTGTGAATAAACAGCACTCTCTCCACCTTCGATACCACTACTAAAGTGTCCTTGAGCAAGACACCTAACCCCCAATTGCTCCCCGGGTGCTGTCGCAATAGCTGCCCACTGCTCCGGGTGTGTTTTCACTGTGTGTGTGTGTGTTCACTACTCACTGCTATGTGTGTGCACTTGGGATGGGTTAAATGCAAAGCACCAATTTCGAGTATGGGTCACCATACTTGACAACACGTCACGACTTTCACTTCACTTTAAGTTTTTAAAAAGACGGAAAAACGCAATATGTGATTCGTTTAGTTTTCTTAAATCATATAATAGTTTTGTGTCAACGAACATAAAATGTTCTCCCTCGAGGTAGCTGATAACCACTTTGACTGGATTATTGAATCAGTGAGTTAACTCAAGAACCAGATGAATGAACTAATCATTTATACCAGTGTTTCAGAGTATGTTTCAGTTTCATGGCTGAGTGAAAATTCAGTGCAAACAGTGAATCTCAAATTAGGGCTTTTCACGCTTGAAATAGTTAACACCGGTCATTGTAAACCCAGGGTAACGGAATCCTGGGTTTTTTTGTTGCACTTTTCACACTTCTTATACTTTACCATTCATTCCACTCAATCACTGCAAGGTGCTCAGAAAGCAAACCCTCAGTTGTTGTAATATGGCACTCATGTAATCCAGTGGAAGAGTTTTATTTTTCATGTTATATCAAATGTACAGTTGTACAGTTTTATTTTTGCTTCCTGAAATAAATATTTCTATGTTCTGTATCACTCTGTGTTGTGTTTGATTATTTTTTTTTTTTAAGAAGATGACTGAGCCTTTAAATCTCCTTTGTAAAACTACTAAATGTTTTATAACTACCTGCATTAATCATGAATTACAGCGGGAACACATGTTAATAAAGCATTTATAAACACTCCAAGTAACTATTGCTATATGTCAAAACAATAAGATGTTTAAATGAAAATTTAATAGTTTATTAATCATTTACTTAAATTTTCTAAATGATTTAATGAACCACTGACAACTGTTAAATTACTTTTGTAAATAATGTAACTGTAAGCCAAATGTACTGAATTATTTTTACATTATAAGTGATCTTAGATGATAATCACTATGTCCAAAGTGTGTGTGTGTGTGTGTGTGTGTGTGTGTGTGTCAGAGAGAGATTTGCGATTTATTAACATGGAAAGAGTTCAATGGAGTACAAATAAGTGCAATAGAGTCAATGACTTTATAACATCCGATCGATCAGAGATGCATCAGAAGAAGAGAGACAGATGGCATCAAACAGCATTTTACAGTACAGTATGCCATGTGATACTGTAAACAGATTACCATGGTAGAGAGTGCCACATTACAGTAACTCAGTCTTATAAAGGTAAACTACAGTATAGATTCAGTCACATGGTACAGTGAGAACATTTACTGTATTGCCAGCATACCCTGTTCTGTAGCAGACAGACAGACAGGCAGGCAGGCAGGCAGGATAAAATGGATAAAAGATGGATAAAATCCCACCTGTATTTATTTTATGTACAGTTTCTGTTGGTTTGGAGACAAAGATATGATGAAGTCTGATGTATTTTTTAACTGAGGTCAGATGGTGCACAGAATTCTGTGCACTATATATCCGCTGTGACCTTTGCCCCCTACCACTCACCGTCTGTGTGGCTGACCTGCTGGATGGAAAGCACTTCTCAGATATTGAGGTCAGCTGAGTGTGTCTTTCCTGTTTGCAGAGGATGAGCTACTCAGGGAAAATGTGCCACCTCAGGGACTTGAAACGCCACAGTTGCAAGTTCCAGATTATAGTCTATATTCTTCTGTTGGGTCTGATGGCTGTGTATTTTTTTTTCTGCTAAGCTTGTAGTTATGTCTCACAGTTGGCGGTGGGCGCCGATCAATTTTTAGATCACCGCAGCTACACGATTCCAATTTAATTCCCACCTGCTGTCTACAAAATAGAGTAGTCTTTAACGCTAATTATTGTTCTTACTAGCCTCAAAAAGACAAGAGAACAGTGAGTAATTTTAATTTAATTAATTGATTTTAATCATTTTTACCGTGCAGTATGCGCAAGCATGTTTTTGAACCATGTTTCCAGAGACATTTCCATCAGGCAGAGTGTCAGATTAAGATGTTTTCTGTTATTCTTTTTATGTCACAAATTGGGCCGTATAAAGCATACCTTTCTCTGGTATGTATGAGCATCTAGGGGCTAGTTGGAATGGAAATTAATGTTGGGAATTTCAACATCCCTTAATAGGGATCAATGTGCCATTCAAATGGATTGTCAACCTGTGTGCTAATTAGGGTTAGAGTGTGTGCCATTATAAAACTCCTGAATCCAGCATTCATTCATGAGCTTTGCCTCGTTTGATTGGATCATGATTCCCAAATCCATTTTAATATATTCTAACCCCAAGAGTGTATAATACTGATATGCTAGAGGAGACAGAGCTGATTTTTTTCTCTCTCTCACAGCAAGGCTTTGAGATATCTTTCTTTTCAAGACATACAAAGCCATCACCAGAGTGTATAGCATAACATCATTACCTAGCCATGTGTGCTTTTCAAATGTTCCACAGTTTCTGTGAACAAAAGGGTAGACGGGAGGAATCTTCGATTCTTCTATGGAGACTTTTAACATGTAGTAAAAAATGGAAATAACCAATGGATGGATGGCCAGATGAACGGAAAGGCATACAGATAGTGTAAATTAACAGGCAGATACATGGACAATTGTCTGAGTAGTGCATTATGGGTGTTTGCATGAATGTGCCATTTCAAATAAAGACTTGCCTTGGGTGCTCATATGTGACAATGTGCAATTAATAGACATAAAGCAACTCTCTAAAGCTGCCTACAATGAAATAAGGTTACTATGGTGATATTTGCACATTGTTTCGTTTCCATATAGCTTGCATAGCACTCTGTTTGACCTTCAGGCAGGCAAAGCAATGGCGTTAGATGAGCGAGAGTGAAATGGTGCACTTTGATAGTGAGGACAGCCGATACACTCTGGCACCAGGCCAAGCATGCTGAGAGGAACGGATGACCCGCGTCAAAGCAGCGCTGGCAACCCTAACAGCTGCGTAGGAGGGTCGAATGGTCCTTTGCAACTTAAAAGCCCCACTCCACTGCTCCTAGCCCCAACCATAAATGGCTAAACATATGGACCCTGGCCTCAGAGAGCAAAGATTGCAGAAATTAATTCAATCATACTTTTCCCCCTCCTGTTAGACACAATGGGATATTTGAGCAAACAGTGCTGGAATGGCTAGCACATTAGTTAGTGCTAGCACGCTACGTCTTACCTGAATCTATGAATTTTCATGAGGATTTTAGGCTTTATTATTAGTGTTGTACACTGAACCTTAATTGATTCTAGCTGGTTGGCATTCACATTCCCTGTCCTTTGTAATCACTCTTTAATGGACTGCTCATGAGAACTATAATAAATCATTTAGTAGGATTACTATACTTGAGGACACTAGCTTTTGACCTAGGAGCTTAGCGATACACTGAAAAAGGATTAGAACTAATAAACAGGATGAGGTCTACTTCCATTGGCTTGATGGTTCTCACTGACCACGCGATCATGTAAAATCAGGATTTTTGAGGAACATCAACTGACAGGTATGTCTACAGTAATGATCACAGTCACATTTGTACTTCATCTGCTGCATTATAGACCTTCTCGCTTGTAATAGTTAAGAATTGTCCTGATCTTTTGGTTGAAAGTTGGACTTAATTTTTGATTATTTGAGATGTGTACTTTTCTTGCCAGTCAGGTCCTAAAAAGATTCCTTAGGTTAAAAAGCTTAAAAATCAAAATGGACCCTTCTTTCTAAACACAAGTTCCTGGTCCTATTATCATTCGTTCATTTTGCAGATGCTTTTATCCAAAGCTATTTACAAGGGGAGCAATTAGGGGTTATATGCCTTGCTCAAGAGCACCTTAGTCATGGTATCGAAGGTGGAGAGAGTGCTGTTCATTCACAATCCCCACCGGCATGGGAATCAAACCAGCAACCTTTAGGTTACAAGCCCGACTCCCTAACCATTAAGCCATGACTCTATTATGCATAATTATAGTAATCTTAAAATCAAGTCACACAAACTACATTGTTCCCACACAGAAGATTCGTTTCCCACAGGAATACATCAAATTCTGGAAGTAAAATGAGTTATGGACAGCTTTTTAAGCTTCAATATATGAAGGTTTTTTTTCGCACATGTGCACCTAATGCATTATATGGGTTTATTGGTAAGTCACGCATCCAAAAATACAGCCTTGTTGAGGTACTCAAGGTTGGTCACCACCACCATCTCAGCCTGTATGCTCTTACTTTAATAACCCAAAAGATGTAACAAGGTCTATTCATAGATGACTCTAACTCTAGCTCTGGTTTCTAACCCTTCACAGCATAATTATCCTCTTTTGCGCCTTCAATCTCATCTCTCCTGCCCTGAGCTAACAGGTTAAAGAAAGCTCTCAGTAACAGAACGGCTCTGACATGGTGAGAACAGAGCATCCCTGCTTTCGTTAGAGGCTGTGGCAAGTCTATTTTCCTCAAAGAAATGTGTTTACGCCTTCGTCCAGACATCCCAAATTACAGTGGTATATTCTAGGAACCAGACTGAGTAATTTTTATGGTTCCAACATTATGCTGGAGACCTTCTCCTGCATAATAGAGATATGCTTATTTCCCTCAGACTCAAATGAAGCTGTCTCTGGACTGGATGCACCTTTGTGAGGCTAAAAGATAACAGGAGTAAATTTATCACACGTTTACAACCAAAGTCAGAGAACTCAAATGCAAGTTTAAGAGTCACACTTGATCTCCAAGACAGGACTGTGACTGTTGGCTGGCATGGTGTAGTAACAGAGGGACTTTAACATGATTTCCGATCGCAGTTGTTATCACGAATGATTCACTTAGAGTAAAAGGCTTTTGTTAAGGCTAAATTGCAGTGTTCAATAGACCGTGTCAACCCTCTCATTTAGGTTTGACTTAGTCTCAGTCAGAGACAGTTTGATACGACAAGAGAGAAGCACATTTAAGGTTTGAGAGCTTAATAAATAAAGGGCTCAAGGCATACCATCATTTCCTTGTTTAAAAGGCAAAGCATTAGTCAGGAGAGAAATGTCAGTAAGAGAAGCCAAAATACCCAGACAGCGCTTCGGGGATAACAGCAGTTATTGTTAGCAGGTGACATCCATTTGTACTACAATGGGTCTCTGACAAGCAAGCCTTTTTATGCAAATAAAAGCAGCTTTTAAGTCATGATGCTTCTTTAACAAGAAAGGGATGAAGAAATAAATAATGGCTTCATGGATTCCCAAGTATTCACAGAATCTCTTTGCTTCTTCATCTTGAGAAGTTCTTGCGTAATAGCCAAGGTTTGCCTGGTTAGCATAGGCCAGTTTGCTCCTGCTGGTAGATGGCGTAACTACACCATTGTGGGAAGAAAATGCATCTTTTCCCATTGATGGCTATTCAGAAATACCTGTGTATTCTGACAAAAATGAAAATGTTTGTACGACACTTAAACATGGCTGATTTCAAACCATGTACTTCTGAGATAATATTGTAGCCGAGCAGCAATCACAGAGATGAATGGCAACACCAATGGAAAACTTTCTTCAGGTATCATAGACCTTCTCGCCTGTATTTGAAAGTTAGACTCTTATTTTTTGATTATTTGAGCTGTCTACTGCTCTTTCCGAATCTGTTTCCAGACCATTTCCACTTAGCATTGTGTGACCATTATCCAATCATCCAGACTATTGTATCCAAACCTTGAACAGGACATAGAAACTTGATACGCAGCCAAGAGGATGGAGTGGAAAACAAACCATATACAGCTTCAAACGCCCCTCCCTTCTCCATTAAGGTGCACCTGGACTATCACTGCTGGACAAGTCCAACTCAGCAACACTGAGTAGCTGAGGTGAGCGGAGTTTTTTTCAAACAGCACAGACGTGATCAAAATATTGCCACTTCCATGTGTACTCTGGCATCTTCCATCACACTTATATACATCTGTTGAAAGGCAGAGAATAATGAGAAGGCAGGTTTTATGATTAGCCAAGGAACTCAACCAATGGCACTACCAGAATAGTACCTGTCAAGCAGCTTAAGAATTAAGAAAAACTGACAAAAGCTGTCACTGACTGTCAGCTAAGCTAATCTTCACACTCAAGGCGAAGAGCATTGACGAAAAACTAAGAGGCAGGTTTGGTTAAATTAGATGTGTTGAGGGCTAGGACTGAATGACGTCTAATTTAATGAGGCGAGGTGGTAACTGTCAGTGGATGCACTATAATAACATATTACAGCTGTGCAAAATATTTAAAAAATGGCATCGTCTCTGATTAGCTGCATGTCACTGCAGCCTATGAAACATTTACAAACGTTATTTAACATCTTACCCCATCACATATTTTTTTTATTTACCTCAGGGAGTAGTAAAGTACACTTGTGCATTTGTCATGGAATGTCTTTGATCCATGTTTCTGTAACGTACTATATGTCTTGTTGAAATGTCATGCTAGGTGTGTGAATATATCCCATCATTCTCTTCACCTCAGATGGCCCCAAAACATTTTGTCTGGCTGCCACCTTATACAGACTTCATTAGCCATGATACTCCCAGCATTGGTCTAATAGCAGACAGATGGTGCTACGATAGAGACACCAAAAGAAAACCTAGAAATGGGTTGGTGTATTAGATGTGATTATTACTAAATAAATCTGTGGGTGCCCCCATGAAAAAGAAACGTTTTTATTTGTATTGTCCTCTTGTAGTGTACTTAAAATCTTAAAAACGTATATATATTATTTATATTGGACCATTATCCAATCATCCAGACTATTGTATCCAAACAAGTATATAGATCATGATAGCTGGTTTCCCAGCTAGCTAGCAATCTAGTTAGCTTGTTGACCATGTTTATGTTGCAGCTTGTCCATCTTATGAACAGCTAATGGCACGTTTAGACATGCAAGAAATCAGCTACCATGCATGTTCTTAGGTACATGCTAGCCTTTTCTAGCAGGAGATACTAATGAAGAGCTAAGCAGCCTAAGCTTAAACTTTAGTTCATTTCATTGTGACAACATTCTGAAGTGTGGATGGAAATCCCCAGGGTTTAAGTTGAAATGAATCAGGCTAAGTTTTGACATTCATTAAGTTTAAGCATCAATGCTTCCAGAACCAATTAGAGTAATCTGCTTAGCTGAAAGGCTACCACACATAGAGCTCTTTAAAACCTGGCAACAATGGGATAATATTAAAATGCTCTCCCCGAACAGACCAGTTGAGGATTTATGAGCAAAAAAAAAAAAAGAAAAAAAAAAAAAGCATGTCACAAACATAAGACTCTCGAGGACAATTCTTTAATGAGTCATAAAATGGAAATTATGACAATGATGCCATTTTCAAACTGGGGAACTAGACCATGCAAGAGCTTTCCTGAATGATTTTTTATGTTGTTGTTTAATTTGCGTGTGATTTTTTTACTTGTACAGGGTAACAGTTACGTTGTTAAAAGGCCTCTTCCTTTGTGGTTCTCTTTATTGATTCTTTACAGCGAAATGCTAAGCTAAGCTGACAAGTTTGACACATGGCTGACTCTCCATAGTAATCTACTGGACGTATGTTTTAATATGATGGGCCGGACGTGTATGGGTTTACTGGGGATTAATGATTTTAAACATGCTCCATTTTAGATGGATTGCCAATACAAACCAAACACTCCAGCCAAGAAAGGAGTCATTCAGTGCTGTTTAACATTCAGCCCACGAGTACACGTATAATTAACTCTTGGGTAAAAATGCCCTCAGGAGAGTCGCTGCGGAGTCTCGACATAGGGATTCACTCAGGTCGGAGTATATGTGTGTGTGTGTGTGGCCCTGCGAATGTGTGCCGACTTTATGGAATACCATGCTAGTGTAAGTGAATTAGTGTAAATGAATTAGCCAATTAAAAGCAATAACATGGCCCAACAGGGACTTTCATATTGCAGACCAGCAGCATTAGACAACCTTTAGCAAAACGACATTTCCTCAACATCATTAAAGCCAAGATCTGTGTTGCATATCTTTTTT
Organism: Opsariichthys bidens; assembly: GCA_037194245.1. NCBI lineage: Eukaryota > Metazoa > Chordata > Actinopteri > Cypriniformes > Xenocyprididae > Opsariichthys > Opsariichthys bidens. Next base: position 14,625,354 of record CM074291.1, read on the forward strand.
TTTTCAAGTATTTTTTTATTATTATCATTTATTTTAATTTAATTTTCCTATTTCTTTTCCTCAATTCATCATGCCAAATATAGAAGCATATTTCCATGAAGGAACTTTTTTCTTATAATTGCACATTTTTCCCCTCATATTTTTGGCTTTATATCTAACGATTTTGGCTTTATATCTCTTAATATGACTTTAAATCTCAGAATTGCAAGCTTATTTCTTCTAATTGTGAGTTTAAATGTTGACTTTATCTAACATTTTGAATTTAGTTTTGAGGTGTCTCACAAATACGTTTTTACTTTTACTCTGAGGAAACAAGTTTCCATAGTCAAATCTAACAGCTAATAGCAACGTTTTTCTAAAAAATAACATTATCTATTCAGGCCTCTACTGCTTGCAGACTTTCTTAAGAAGTCCTACTTTTTAACATAGCTTTGTTCTTTTCAAAATGTAATGCATACAATCTATAATATTTCTGCTGTGAATAAGTTAATTTGTTGATAACCAGTGGCAATAAGTTGACTAAACTTTTCTGTTTTCTTCTTTGGTTCTTAGTGGCTTATCAAATATTTAAGAGAGTTATAAGGGTCCTTTCCCAAGAAATCACTTTTGTTTATGGTTGATTTGTATTCTATAAGGAAATTAAGGGGGAAAATTATGCCTTTTGTTCTATGCAGCCCCCTATGATGAATTGGTCTCCGAGCGCTTCTTCCATTACCATCATAGAAAATTGGAAAAATGGATTTCATGATGGTATGAGTGTTCATTTTCTCTATATAATATATAAATGTGAAGTTTTATAGTGGAATTCAAATGGGCCATATTAGATGACCCAAAGTCCAATTTAAAGTATTATCGTTTCGTCTTCATTACATTGCAGTTTAGATTCATTTGCTTGAGTTTAGTTGTGCGCAGTAAGCACGTTTTTCCAAACGATTCAAGTTCCTGATGACCTTCTACTAAAATGTTGTGTATAATACAGCACAATAAGCACATCTATGTATCCCACAATGCAATACGCTCAACTTGACCTTCTATTTGAAATGTTTGTCATTGTAAATCATGTACAAACTAGCATACTAGTTTACACCAATGCATTTTCATTTTAAAATGCATAATTTTTGCTAGGGTTACGCCTGTAATTTACACTACTCCAGCATTTTTGAACATCGAAAATGGAGACTTTCAAAAATGCTGAAGAGCCCATTTTAGTTTGAAAACTCTGGGGCTGCATTTCAGTACAAATGGAGACTCTTGAAAACAATGCCGAGGCTGCCCACGTTCGCATTGCATATCCTTGACAACCGTGTAAACATTAACATGGAGACTGAGCTGCAGTCTTTGCTGGTTTTGTTGTCATTCTTAGCAGCCATTGTGCAGTTAAACTGCATTTTTTTTAGTACTTCAGCTACCTACATGTGCAAGAGGCAAATGTTTATACTTGCCCAGTGTGCACGGCCATGTGGCATGCATTTTTGGTCATGTGGTGTAGATGGAGATTGTTTCTGAAACACTTTGAAAACTTCAGTGTGGACAAGGACAATTTTCACACTAGTGTAAACAGTGCCTGAGGCAGTAAATGCACCACGTTATGTTTTCATCAACTTACAGGTTCTAAAGTTTATTTTATCTATGTGGGCTAATTCGATGACAAATGCTATAAGACACTCTCTCTCTATATATACACACACTTATTTGAAATGATTGTCACTGCAACAAACTTTTTAGTAGTATGTATCATGCAAGATGAGATAATAAAGCATGTTTCTACCACAAGTACATTTTTTGGTGTATTTAAAAGTTGTTGTTTTTTTTTCCGTTTTTTTTCTCCAGTATGGTCCGGGGTTTCCAAACTCAGTCCTGGAGGGGCACTATCCTGCAGAGTTTATCTCAAACTTCCCTCAACACACCTGCCTGGAAGCTTCTGGGATGCCAAGTTTTAGCTCGTTAGGGTGTGTTAAGTTGGGGTTATCACTAAACTCTGCAGGATGGTGGCCCACCAAGAGCAGGTTTGGACACACCTCAGGCCTAGGTCTTGAAAGAGAAAGACAAATGGAGGGATGTAAAATGAGCATTGGCTCATTTTATTATTTTTGTTACACACACACACACACACACACACCAATTATGTCAAAGACTCTGTATTAAATAAAAAGCTTTCAAACCCAAATGTTAAATGTTATGTTATGTTATTATTATTATAATTTGATCACTAGTACGATTCATTGAAAAATGGCAATATTGAAATGTTTTAAACAGATACTTAATAAAAGCAGAGAACTATATGTCATTAATATCCATAAAATAAGTATAATTACACCCTAGATTTATTTCAACAAATGTATAATACTGTAGGTCATAGTCAATAGTTTTAAGTGGAGGAGAGGGTTAAGTGAAAGCTTAAAATTAAGCCCTGATTATTTCAGGGGCCTTGACACAAGTCCATTGTTTTTGAATTTGTTACTTTTGCTTATTTTCACACTTAAAACAATTGTTTGGTAATCCTCTTGTACCACTGTCCTCTTTTGTGTTGAGAAATAAGTCTTCTGATAGTTCTCTCCCAAGTGGTTCCATTGTTTTCAGCATTAAGTCAGAGTGATTCAGTGACATTATCAGTGGCATTGTATTACATTTGTAATTATCAAGAATTACTTCTCTTTAAATGTGTGGGTTCAACATACTTACCTGTTGATCCAAAATTTCCTTAAACTAACGGTAGAATAATTTAGAAATTAGTAACTTTCAGGAGGGTGCACTGATTTTTGCAACACAACATTTTATCTCCTTGATAAGAAAATCTTATTTTCCTGAATAATTTTAGTTTTCCCTAACATGTTTCTTCAGTAAAGAAAAAACTTTGATTATTCAAAATTCAAAGAATCAATTGTATTGTCCTATCTGCATGATATAGAGATGTTGTGGAGTTAAGAGGTTAAGTCACAGACAATTTTTCTTACTTTTCATTCATTAAATATTTGCAAAACCCACAGACAGACAGTGTGACCAAAAGTGATGATTTATAGGGGGAAAATAGTAAATATAGAGATATTAGGTTTTCACCTCACAGCGACGATATAGGCCTACCACAGTACACATGCAGCCATGATTCCAACCATGTTTGTTACTTGTTAATAATGCTTGGCACAATGAAAACAACTGTAATCCTTGTTTCCCAAGAAGGGAATGAGGTGCTGCCTCATATGGCAACACTTTGGGGAACTTATTTGGCATGCAAGCATCTGAAACTAGTCCAGTACTGACTCATGCTTCATCATGAGGTAACTAGTGATGTGGCATGTGGCGGCATGCACAGAAGCTACAAAGGGACACCGGCACACAGTACCTGCTTCTGATAGGTCAAAGCAAGTTGGGGAAGGGGAGGGAAATGGAAAGATCTTGAAGGTCCCCAACTCTCTTAAGGGAGAAAAGCTATCTTAAGCGTGAGAAACTTCTCAGACGCTGACTCAAATATTCCAAGGGGGCCAGGGATAACCCCTCGAGAACCACAGCCTCAACCATGGAGCATGGAGCATGAGGAGTGGGGAGTGGGGAGTTAGCTCAGTGAATAACGACTCACGTCTAATGCCCCAGAGACCCAGGTGGGGGACCCCAAAAGTGTCTGCCAAATGAATAAATGTATAAATGTAAATGAATAAATGTCCAATTATGGAACTACACGACCAACTGGTGCTTCCCAAAAGGTCCATCACTTAAAAGAGTGCGGAAAGCTGCAATTGCTGCCATGTACAATCAGAGAAGTGATCTTTGAGGAACTCCAGCACTGAAGCCACTGGGCCAACCTATGATCTCTACATCAAGAGGTAAAATAATGTAGGCCATACGGTGTCCTCATGGAGTTCCTTGGAGGGGGATTTGGAGAGATATGATGTCTTAGAACCATACCCAGCCAGAATTGGGCTACCCAGTCCCGACGTACCCTCTCTAGAAATCCTGGGAGCAGAATGATCAGGGGAAATGCATACAGAGAAATGCATACAGATGCAGCCTCATCTGTACCGTGAGAGGGAACTACAGCGGATAGTGGGCTGTCTCTTGATATGCGTATAGATCCACTTCCGCCTCAGCCGCTGCCTGAACAGGATGTATGTTCCAAATTCTGGTCCCCGGCAACAATACGTTGTCAAGTTAGCTTCCCCTGGGACCACAGGGGATATGGTGCACCAGTCTGCAAAGAGGGTGCAATCTCAGATCCCCCTGATGATTTATATAGGAGGCCACCGATATGTTGTCTGATTGAACTAGAAAGTGGTGGCCCTTGAAGTCTGGGAGGAAACTCCTCAGAGCCCTGAATAGAGCCAACATCTTCAGGCAATGTATATGCCATGAAAGATGATGGTCCCCCCATAAACCCCTTGAGAAGCGGCCATTCATGACAGAGCCGCACCTCATGAGGGATGCGTCTGTTGATACAATTTTCCAGTTTTCTAAAGGGCTTTACAGGGATGGCATGGCCTAGTTTTACTCTGGACACCTTGGCCAGCATAGTCTCAATACATGCAGGAGACAGTTGTGTCCGCGTTGTAGTCGAGTCCCTACTACCCCCAGGAACATCATTCTCGGCGAAGGTGTCAACACACTCTTTTTCATGTTGAGTCTCCCTGGCATTTTATATGGCCAAGGATGACTTCTCGATGCCAAACTTCCATGTCTTGAGACTGGGTTAGTATGAGTTATTGATATAATTCAACATAAGGATGTCCTTGAGTCTCAGCAGAGCCAGAGCTGCATCTGGTAAACCAGAAACCTCAGGTGCTTTGTTTGTGTTGACTTCAGTACCCTCAAGCGGATCCGTCCTCAGACCCAAGATCTTTGACCCAACACTCTCTTTCTGTTGGCGGTACATGGACCTCGAAGATGGCTGGGATCCTAAGTGGCGAGGCAGATACTTCTTGTATGTGGCTGACTGCTGCTTCGCCCCCAGAAACCTCTCAACGAAAGTATTGACAGTGTCACTGAAAAGTCCAGAAGGCAAGAGCAGGGCATCGAGAAGGAAAGCTCTGTCCTTCTCCCCAATGCCCAAGAGATTCAGCCAAAAATTTATCATACAACACAGTTCCCTCAAAAGCACATTGTGAGTATGAGTTCTGATCATGTTTATTTGTTGCTATATCAATAATCTCTTAATCTTAATCCAACACCAACTAGGCTTGTGATTTCCGCAAATGACTCATTCAACTCGTATTGCTCAATATCTTGGCAGGAAAACCATTTTTTTTTTTTTTTTTTTTTTTTTAAAGCAAGCCCAGAAATCTTTTGCTTTTTGGTCTCAGAAATAAAAACGGAGAAAGTGAGGCATGTTTTCTTTCATTTGAAATGTTTAAACTCCTGAAAACGAGATCACTCAGTTGCACCCATGGGATCAGATGAGTGGTGTGCTCATAATCTGTCTATAATATTCTTTTCTTCTTTTGCCAAGTTTCTTACTCTTTCTGCATTGATTCAGGTTTGTTTGTTCAGTGCCACGTTCCAGTATCGAAGCTAGCTTTGATTTAAACACAACCTACAGTATATTGTATTTTGCGCTCTTCTCTCAAGACTGACATGTGAGAGACAAAGATTGTCTAAATATGCCCTGTGGTGCATTTATAGTTAAAAGGTTACATTTATTTTGATAAAAATGGAAGCAGTCTTTGAAACACATTTGAGAATGTTCATATTGATCATTGTCGTTGGCTTTTGGAAAGTTCAGTAAAAAACGCTTGAATCTTCTTACATACTCTACTCATGCTCACTCACATTTCTATCATTTAACTTAATTTCTTTGAGTTTTGTGTGTTCTTTATTTTTTTTCAGCAATATTACAAAGTTTTTGTTGTAAAGGGCAAAGGAGTTCTCATATATTTTCTTTCACAAATTTTCTTTCGTTTTTCTTACCTAAGACATTGAAAAGCATCTGCATCTCAAGCAGTCATACACATTCGATTCACTCGTCTCTCAGAATCCACTGTGCTGTCGATTTAGCTCGATTAACAGGCTTTGTTTTTTCTTGTCCAACAGATGAATATGCCGCACTCGTTATGGATTTTTGCCACAAAATGGTGAAAAACACTTCAACTTTGAATGGACGACCAAAGCTTATTAATTGTGGAATAGAAATAGCTCATTTGATATAAAATCAGAGGTGTAAAAAGAATTGAGAAATTTACCTTAAGTTAATGTATGAGAAGACATATGTCTACATTCTGTCTACATTTCTAAAGTCAAAGCATCTAGGCAAAACATACTTAAGTGAAAGTAAAATTTGCCAAAAAATGGCAATTGTTTTTTGCATCTTTAAGGTGAATGAATGTCTATAAAATGGATGATAGTCATTTTTGTTTTGTGCTATACAATTTACTCAAGACAATATATTGTTTATTTCTATATGTTTAGTTTCTATGGTCCCTCAGATTAATAATACATTGCTAAATGTTTGTCATGATCAAGAACATCTTAAAATACATTCAAAAATACAAATGCAAATCAACCTGAAATAAATAAATGATATTTGCTTTCTAAAGAAATGTCTCTACTTTTACTGTGAATGACTCAACGGTACACATTGGACTAAATAAAATGTACGTTTTAAAGCGTAAGAACAAATCTCCACATTTTCCTTTAACCAAAGTCACTCACAGTCAAGAACATATATCCTTATAATAGCACGTTCACTTCGAACAAACCTTAAGCCCCAGAAAAATGTGGTGCTCAATCTTTTCATCCTCCCCATACATTCCCTGATCTTGGTAATATGGACAGGTCTTCGCCCATATGGTAATAAAACCAAATGAGATCTCAAAGGCATCTTGAGTGTGCCATAGGTCTTAATCTATAAACACTCTTCCCTCAGTGCCAGCCACACATCTATAGCTGGGAACAGTTATGTTAGACTCATTAAAACAACACGCTCTGTTCTTCCACACTTGCAGGTTCTCACCTTTTTTTTTTCCACTTTTCCATAGAGCAAGGCAGCATCTTCTGTTTCTCTGTTCAAAGCTGCTTGCAGAAAAATCTGCATGACAGCTTCTTTTCCCAGGGACAGCTGTATGAAGGGTATCTTTAATGCAAGCTCACAGCGATACAAATCCCTGTGAAATCTAATGCTTCCAGGTCATCATATTTTAGCTCAGAGTTTGGGCTGCGAGACGTAGCTATTCAGCTAGCTCTGTGTCTGTGGAATCACCTCAGTTCTAATATGATTGTATGAATGTTGATACACCCCCTCCCTCTTTCCTTTTGGAAAAGAGGACGGGTATGACAGGACCACATGGCCAACGGGTCTATTAACCAAGAATGGACTGGATATCTGATGCCTTAGTAAAAGCACATACTTTACGATTATAACTGATGGTCACTTTTAAAATGGTTATATCCAAGCGCAGGCAGAGACGCGACCGGGTCATACACTAATGATCCAGATGGTCCGCCCAATGTGTTTTGATGTGCCCTTTCAAGACATCTTCGAATGGGAATGTGCATGTCTATATTCCACTGGAATGTGCATATCCAGCAGGAAATTGACTAAACTAGTCAACGGCCATTTAAATTGTTCCATCCTCCATTTTTTTTCTATCTTTTCTCTTCCATTCTTCTCTGCTGTCTGGCCCCATCTATCTCCCTCCTCTGTATCTACCCCTTATTTGAGTTCTTTTTTTAAAGAAATACCTTAGTTTAACTAATATTTATTATTATTATTTTAATCTTCTTTCATTTCTCTCTTTTTTTGTGTGTGTGAAAACAGTAAATAAATAATGCCAGTTATAACATCATACTTTACAATGTTACACGTTCTGGATCTGGAGATATGCAATATGTGTGCATGTATATGTGTATGGGCATGTATGAGTGTGTATAAATATATTTTGTGTACATATGTACAGTGGGGAGAACAAGTATTTGATACACTGCCAGTTTTGCAGGTTTGCCCACTTACAAAGCATGTAGAAGTCTGTCATTTTTATCATAGGTATTCTTCAACTGTGGGTGACGGAATCTAAAACAAAAATCCAGAAAATCACATTGTACGATTTTTGAGTAATTAATTTGTATTTTATTGCATGACATAAGTATTTGATACATCAGAAAAGCAGAACTTAATGTTTGGTACAGAAACCTTTGTTTGCATTTACAGAGATGATATGTTTCCTGTAGTTCTTGACCAGGTAGCTCTGCACACACTGCAGCAAGGATTTTGGCCCTCTCCTCCATACAGACCTTACCAGATCCTTCAGGTTTCAGGGCTGTCGCTGGGCAATACGGACTTTCAGCTTCCTCCAAAGATTTTCTATTGGGTTCAGGTCTGGAGACTGGCTAGGCCACTCCAGGGCCTTGAGATGCTTCTTATGGAACCACTACTTAGTTGCCCTGGCTGTGTGTTTCAGGTCGTTGTCATGCTGGAAGACCCAGCCACGACCCATCTCCAATGCTCTTACTGAGGTAAGGAGGTTGTTGGCCATGATCTCATGATACATGGCCCCATCCATCCTCCCCTCAATACGGTGCAGTCGTCCTGTCCCCTTTGCAGAAAAGCATCCTCAAAGAATGATGTTTCCACCTCCATGCTTCACAGTTGGGATGGTGTTCTTGGGGTTGTACTCATCCTTCTTCTTCCTCCATACAAGGCGAGTGGAATTTAGAAAAAAAATTAGAATTAAAATTTCTATTTTTTCTCATCAGACCACATGACCTTCTCCCATTCCTCCTCTGGATCATCCAGATGGTCATTGCCAAACTTCAGACGGGCCGGGACATGCGCTGGATTGAGCAGGGGGGCCTTGCGTGCGTTGCAGGATTTTAATCCATGATGGCGTAGTGTGTTACTAATGGTTTTCTTTGAGACCGTGGTCCCAGATCTCTTCAGGTCATTGGCCAGGTCCTGCCATGTAGTTCGGGGCTGATCCCTCACCTCCCTCATGATCATTGATGCCCCATGAGGTGAGATCGTGCATGATACCCCACACCGAGGGAGACTGACCGTCATCTTGAACTCCATTTTCTAATAATTGCGCCCACAGTTGTTGCCTTCTCACCAAGCTGCTTGCCTATTGTCCTGTAGCCCAGCCCAGCCTTGTGCAGGTCTACAATTTTATCCCTGATATGCTTACACAGCTCTCTGGTGTTGGCCATTGTGGAGAGGTTGGAGTCTGTTTGATTGAGTGTGTGGACAGGTGTCTTTTATGCAGGTAATGAGTTCAAACAGGTGCAGTTAATACAGGTAATGAGTGAAGAACAGGAGGGCTTCTTAAAGAAAAACTAACAGGTCTGTGAGAGCCGGAATTCATACTGGTTGGTAGGTGAGCAAATACTTATGTCATGCAATAAAATGCAAATTAATTATTTAAAAAATCATACAATGTGATTTTCTGGATTTTTGTTTTAGATTCCTTCATTCATAGTTGAAGAGTACCTATGATAAAAATTACAGACTTCTTCATGATTTCTAAGTGGGCAAACCTGCAAAATCGGCAGTGTATTAAATACTTGTTTTCCCCACTGTGTGTATGTATGTTCATCCATATTGTTAATTTTTTATGTTGTTTTATGTTTGTTTGTTTGTTAGCACTTTGGTGTTCTCTCTGTGACGAGCAGGGCGGACGAGAGCCGTGAGGGAATGGCACGAGGCCGGTGACGCGAGTGATAATGAGCTTCAGCTGCTCGCCGCACCGGTCTCGTATCTCTCACGGAGGAGCTCCGGAAACATAAAAGAGGAGCGACGACAGTGAAGGATGAGAGATGACCGACAGAGGACCAGGCCTGGGTTGTGTTTTATTTTGTTTGTGTGGGCGGCAGTCGCTGTGAGGAACTGCCGCCCTTTTACTTTCGTTTTATTGTTTGTTTATTATTTATTAAAATTATGTTGAACATTCGCCAGTTCCCGCCTCCTTCTTCCAGTTCTTAAGAACTGTGTTACACTCTTGAATTGTGCATTTTCTTTTTGCTTGTCATAAACTAGCTTATATGTTTGATATTTACTTTTTCAATAGCTATATTTGTCTATATATCTATGTGCGTTTTTTTTTTTTTTGCTTTTGTCTTTCTCATGTACTTGTTTCTTTGCCTAACCACTCAGTGGTAAAAGAAAACTACATTTTCACCCTGTAATTCAAAGCAGAACTTGCTCTTTCGTCAGAGATGAAGACACATGGATGTGAGGAACATTTCATTGCTCAAAAGTAACTCATTTATAGTTCAAAAATCTTAATTGAGTTATCACTTATGTTTTATGTATTAATTTGTTCTTTAAAAATAATTGTTTATATTAAGTTTAATTGTTTAATAAGTTTATATTGAGATTTGACATTTGATTGAACACTTGGGCATCCCATTTTCATACCAAGTTCTCTTCTGCAATTCAGGAGGAAAATCTAAGCAGGAAACTTAAGCAAATGACTCCATTTGGTCTCAATTTAATGTCGTTCTGTCTCAGAGAAAAACTCTCATTATGATTTTTCTTTCATTTCCTGAAATTTCTCCATTACGTTTCATTTAAGTATTAAAATGATCTTTAAAAAACATTTGAGATGTTTCAGTCATTGTTAAGACCTCTTCTATAGGAGATACTTGGTAGAAGTAACTTTTTGGTAGAAGAAAAACAGAAGACTTCTCAAAAGTCTCAATTTGCTCTCCATCTAAAGTTATAGCAGTCCAGGAGAAAGAATAACACAGATTATGTTTTATCTCTCCTGTGGGTAAATACCACAAATGCCCATAGTGCTAGACTGTCTGTGATGGTCCATGAACCTTAGCTTTGAGTTCACATATGTCTTGACCTTGATGGCTTTTTACTTTGCTCTTCAACGTTTTCTCTAAATGGTGACTCGAGAGCAACAACCTTCAAAATTTAAGAGTTTCAGGGGCTTTTTCCCTTCTTTCTTTGTCGTCCATCAAACTGATTCAAAGAGACGTATTGATCCCTTTGCCTTATATGACTAATTCCAGCCGAGCTTCACATCATCAAACGCTCTCTGAAACACTCTGATTCGATATCAGCCACAGTGACACAAAAGTGGAACCCATTGAGGCACCCATCTGTCCATCACGTCATGCTGTAAATAATGCGCTTTAGCATTTGTTCCAGTTAGCATACAATTACCACACCTTTCACAGTAGTTGTCACACCGCATCAAGAATTTTGTCTCAATTTAAAGGAAGCTAATTGTTTTTTTTTAATGAGCTTCATGTCATATCCAAGGTGTTGTGTGGTAGAAGTGTGGTTTTGTTTTTGAATAATTCATTAATTAGTTAATGATTCATAGATCGGATAAACCGCATGGCCTCTGAGTTTCCAGTTTAGCAATCCTAGCATGCGCCACTCCAGCTGTGAAACCTGGCAGGTGCTTTTTTCTCATCATGTTTCTCTTCCGCAGCGTTTCAACTATAGTCAAATGCTACGGCCACACACTGTGCAGCATTTGTATGTAAAGCGATTGTGTTGCCTAAATATAAGCTGAACAGCATTAAAAGGGAATCGGGAAATCTACTGTGATAAGGATTTCAAGTCATCCGCTCTTTTAGAAAAGCTGTCTTTTTCTGACTTATCTAGAAGAGATAGTTAGTTCAACAAGGTTACTCTGGGAATGCAAAACAATTCAGTTATATTTGTGAATGAATCAGTCGCACCAGTTTGCTAAACCAGTTCTACCAATTTGTTGAAAGAGTCAACTCAAAATAATGAATCATTAAGGAATCAGTCAACGCTAGTGCAGTTGAAATCCCACCCATGGATAAAAGTTCAGTTGTGTTGACCTTCTCGCTTTACCATACAGCCACTTATTTATTCATTTTCCAGTAATTAAATTACAAGATGGTTTCAAAAGTAGAAATGGTGATGGCTGGAATACATATCAAGAATCTGTGAATGTGCTTGCGTGTGTGCTGTACAGAAAGTAACATTTACCTCCAGAGAGCCAGCATTTATTATGCTCAGCTTGTATGCAGTCCTGACCTTTACCCACAATCTTGCACTCTCCCATTGGCACCATGCAGTCATTAACAGGGTTTAACCTTTCATATGCATCAGGGATGGGAGACAGACAGCGAGAGTCTGCAGTCCTCGTCCATATTGGTTTAAACAATCTGAAAACGAATAACTTCTTATGTTTCCCACAGGAAAAAAACGCTCTTTGCGAAACGATCTATACTTTGCCCAACTGCGAAGAAAACAACACAAGAATCAGCAGGATGGAAGTTGAGAGGGATGAACCTCAGAGAGAAGGATGCTGGGTACAGATGATAAAACGATGGAGTTCAGAGACACTGATGAATGGCGCAGTCTCTGCCATCAGATATGTTGCCTAAAAATAACGAGCAAACAAATCAACATGTCGGGCTGTGGGAGAGACAGAGGAGGGAAAAAAATGAGGGAAGAAGAGAGACGGGTCAAGAAGGAGACAGCTTGGCCGATGCAATTACCAGCTGCCACCAGAGACCCAGGGGAACCGCAGGTCCTTCTGAAGGGTGTTTTCAAGATCAACCCTCAGATCCACTCCATCCGAGAAGTCCACTCAGGATCACTAACATTCTCGACTGGAGATCACTAAATAGCTGAAACCATTTCATGCATCAGATAATTAGTTTGAGTCATGAGAAGTTTAGAGTATTCTGTTTCTGGATGGCTAGACAGCTCCAGTTGTGGCTAACAATTAACTTTAGTTTGTGTTGCAGAAACTATTCATTTATGTGTTCAAAAACCTAGTGAGTGGCCTGATTGTTCCATATAAAATATAACTTCAAAGGTACAGTGTTTAGTCACATTATAAGACAGTGCCACTTGTATCCTTAAAGCCCAGAACACAGTAAGCCGATGATCGGCTGTCCGGCAGTTTTTGTGCATTGGCCGACTAAGTTTTCTTAGTGTGTTCCGCACCGTCGGCTGAAGTTGGTCCTCATCTGCTTTTTTTCGGCTGATTCGACGTGTTGAATCGGCGTCGGGCTATCGGTGATAGAGAACTCTGATTGTTTGTTCAGTATAGCAAAAAATACAATTATAGATTAAATAATGGTTTACTTTAATCTAAAACTGATTATTTAAACAATATTTCTGCATGCTGTTATTTAAGCTACAAGAATCCCAGTGTTAGCTCAGCAACATGCTAATAGAATACTCATTACTCATAGCATAACAAAATGTGGAAAAAGTGAAGCGCTGTGAATACTTTACAGATACACTGTATATTTTGTTCTAATGTCACAAGAAATATTCTCAAGATTTACTGGATTTTACACAATTTTTTTTGCAGTGTGGTTTTGGTGATGTGTAAGAATAAACATCATGTGTACCTGTCTTCTTCTCACCGCTGCTTCCTGCTGACTTAGAGAACAGTTTCCCAGAGTCGCCCCCTGTTGTTTCAAAGAATAGAACAACAGCAAGCAAGCGTAAACGTCTTGTCCGTTTGGGGAAATCTGTGCGCAGACAGCAGAGGCTCACGGAGTGTGGCCAGGCGAAAGTATAAATCCACCTTGAGACACTTTTTTTGGCCACATTATGGGGTAGAATTGCATGTAAGCATGCAACATGTTAACAGATGACTCTGTTGACATCAATTGTGAGTTGTCTCCTGTGCTACTTTATGATTTACATTTGAAATCTGTCACTTAAATCTGTCCATTTCAGTTAGAATGCTGCCTACGTAGAAAGCAGACTGCGAAACGGTTTTGGAACATAGCCAGTATCGGTTAGTTAGCGGATAGCACTTTTAATTAATTTGCCTGTTAAAAAGTGTCTTTAATATTTTATTATGCTGTAACAGTTTCATAAAAGCAATAACATACTTATGGCTGTTCTATTTTGGGAATAACATCAATTATTTTGATGCAGAAATGTTTTCGCGTCGTAGCTAACAATGTCCAATGACCACATTCACAAAAAAAGATCTACAATATTGCTTAATTATGTGAAAATAAAACAGAACAATTTCTGTGAGAGGTTCAATGAACATTTTAATGATGGAAAACACAGAAATTTGATTGATGGATCAAACTGGAAATGAGTCAACAATGCAATATGGTTCTGGTCCTTTTTTCACAAGACAAAATTATCCGCCCTCCATCATATTTTGTTGCCTCCAGAGCCGTTTCTTCTTTTTCTTATTTATTTCATTCTAGTGCTTATTATACAAAAACAACTAGCCTGAGGTTATTCTAGATGGCCATAAAAGGGAAACATTTGATTGTGTTAATTTGATTAGCAAGATTGAATATCAGTTGGCCAACCTGCTCTCCAAGCAAGGAGGAAATAACTCAAAATTGAGTTACGACATTGTTTCAGTTAATTTCGTTCGCCATGGATCAAGTGGAAGAGGAACGTCAAGAAAATCTTGTTGAACAAGAATATCTTTACATAATTCAGATAACAGTTTTATTGACTCTTCCTTTGATGGAGTCGCCTCTGACAGCTTAGTACATCAAAAAAAGAAGAAAAAAAAAAGATATGTTAATTAGAGGTGTAGGATGTGAACAAAAACACACAGCTAGAGGCTCCTGCAATGCTAACTGGTGTTAAAATTTTTAATTCATGGAGAATTAACATGATTCACACTCACAAATAGCTCTTAGCACTGAAGAGAGATAGTTGGAGCTAAGGATAAATAGTAAGAGGGAATGTGTAGTCAGATAAATTGACTGAGTAGTGATCAGGATTTAATCAGTGAGAACTGATTGGTTGGGCTGGATGATTGACAACTATAGCTGGGCATTTCTTCTAAGGGCCTTTCTTCCCCTTTCAGTCGATTTTGTACTCGCTGGAAGCCGAAGCCTTGGTGCGAAAATTGCATAACTTTTTATGATGGTTCAGCAACAGAGCAAGAAGGTATTCTCTCTCGGTATTTACCTCAACAGGAAGTTCCTGAGTGTATTTTTAAGGGAGACCTATCCCAGAATGCCCTTCAGCAAGGTAAGCTGTAATTTAAAATCAACAGGAAATCATAATCGAGTCTAGATACTTTCACAATACCCTTTTCCTGCTCTTAATGTGTATGATTCAGCACACATGTTATTTCACAGAGAAAAATGCTTGAGATTCAACGAATGGAATCTATGGAAATCTGTTGTGAATGCTGTGTAATTTATTGACTAATTTCATTTGCATACTATTTGTTCCATAAACTGTGATATGTGAGTCTGAGATTACTGTAACACAATGCAACAGTACACCAAAAGTAGCATTACCCACAGTTCCATGTTCAGCAGAATAGGAGTATTTTGTGACTGTTGTAGAACATGTATGAGCCTTAAATATTATTAGCTAATAATGCTAAATGCTAACACATTTAAAACACAGATGTAGTGGCATGTCTTACAACATATTCAGAAGGATGTTCTTCCCATCTTATACTGGCCTTAGACTACATGATATCCACCTGATATATACGGTAATGTGATATCCGCCAGTCTTGTATGTGCGTTGAGGAATTTATTCGGTAAATATATGTATATATATATATATATATATATATATATATATATATATATATATGATATCGCAATATAAATTAAAAATAGGTGGATTGGAACAGACAAAAAATCATGTAGTCATAACCTGGCATTAATCTGTAGTAGAAATATTCTTAGCTTTAGCTAGCATATTGTCAGCATCATTTTGAAATTAACTAGCTCTCATTCATTTAGCATTTTGTTCAACTCCTTCTCTATTTTTCCACTTATGATGAGAAATATTACGTGTTATCCCTCGTGTACAGTGCATCAAGAAAGTATTTACAACGCTTCACTTTTTGTTATGTTACATCCTTATTCCAAAAGGGATTACATTCATTATTTTCCTCAATTCTACAAACAATACCCCATAATGACAACATGAAAGAAGTTTGTTTGAAATCTTTGCAAATTTTATTAAAAAAAA
This sequence comes from Opsariichthys bidens, assembly GCA_037194245.1. Classification (NCBI taxonomy): domain Eukaryota; kingdom Metazoa; phylum Chordata; class Actinopteri; order Cypriniformes; family Xenocyprididae; genus Opsariichthys; species Opsariichthys bidens. The sequence continues at coordinate 14,641,207 of CM074291.1, forward strand.
AAAAAAAAAAAAAAAAAAATATAAGTATTCACAGCCTTTGCTCAATACTTTGTTGAAGGACCTTTGGCACCAACTACAGCCTTAAGTATTTTTGATTATGATGCTACAAGCTTGGCACACCTATTTTTGGGCAGTTTCTCCCATTCTTCTTTGCAGGACCTCTCAAGCTCCATCAGGTTGGATGGGGAGCATCGGTGCGCAAGCATTTTCACATCTCTCCAGATATGTTTAAACGTGTTCAAGTCTGGCTCTGGCTGGGTCACTCAAGGATATTCGCAGACTTCAGATTTGGTCTCCTCCTTTACTAAGGCCCTTCTCCCCCAAGGAAGAGTCCTGGTGGTACCAAACTTCTTCCACTTACAGATAATGGAAGCCACTGTGCTCATTGGGACCTTCAATACTGTAAGAACTTTTTCTGTACCCTTCCCAAATTCAATACAACCCTCTTTCGGAGGTCTATGGACAGACATGCAGTGTTAACTGTGGGACCTTATATAGACAGGTGTGTGCCTTTCCAAATCATATCCAATAAACTGAATTTACCACAGGTAAATTCCAATCAAGTTGTAGAAACATCTCAAGGATGATCAGTGGAAACAGGATGCACCTGAGCTCAATTTTGAGTGTCATGGCAAAGGCTGTGAATACTTATGTACATGTGATATTTCTATTTTTAATAAATTTGTAAATATTTTGAATAAATTTCTTTCACTTTGTCATTATGGGTTACTGTTTGTAGAATTTTGAGGAAAAATAATGAATTTACTTGTTAAGGCTGTAACATAAAATGCATAAAAAGAGAAAAGCTGTGAATATTTTCCGGATGCAGTGTAAATAAAGCAAGTATTGGAGTTTCTCTTATGTTATTCATTTATTTTGCCAGTGGTTCAGGGACTTCAAGAGGTTTTGAGTCGTTTAGAGAGCAGCACTTCCTGTTCATCGTTTGGAGTAGATCCCTCCGAGTGAATGCTGGAAATCTCCCAGGCACCTCTTCTCCTCAAAATATCTCTGCAGACGGTAACACACACGCACACACACACACACTGAGAGCCAGTCACTCTTTCCTCTCTTGGCTCTTGATAAGCAACCCATCAGGGCTTTGCAGAGGTTTAGCAGTTTGAACTTCACAGCTTCTCCCTTCCTCTGGGGAGAAAGTAGAGAGTGTGAGTTGTATTTAAATTTGTAGACGTTTAACATGGATCGGTGCAAACAATATTGTCAGTAAACACACACCAAATCATGTGTACACACACTTGCTTGAACTAAAGGGAATTTTTAGCTAAGATAAGCCTGAATGTGTTGGGGGAAACTTGAAATTACAGAAACTTTGTCTGCATTCCTCTTTAATAGCTCGTTCTGTCATGGGAAATCAGAATATATTGCCTTTCACGGCTGATTTTGCGCGGGGAATGGCTTTGGAAACAAAGCTTTGAAGGCGTTGTGCTGTACACCATTTTGTTGTTAAAACAGGGAGCGTTCGTAGCAGATTGTGTGTGTTCTGTTGTATGTACAGCAGGACTGTGTGAAGCGTTGTGTGTTTGTCAGTAACTGATCAGAGCTCTGCCAAAGTGTAAATGTGTTAGCAACGAAGAGGAGTTGTGAACAACAGACCCTCGGTTCAGTCGAATACTCCCTAGAGAAACTCAAAGATAGAGTGTCTGGAGGCGAAGAGGGAATGTAGAAACAACAAACAACAAAAAAAGCATGAAAGAACAAAAGGAAATGAGAGAGAGGTGGGCTATGTTCAGACTGGAATGCTGACATACTGCATTCTATTTTTAAACAGTAGAACGTGATGTGATCATATCCCATAAGAAAATCACAAGACCTCACTTGTTTCTTCTAGAAAGCATTTAGAGTAAATGGAGATCAAATAGAGACTTTTGCATATGTCATCCCATAAGTAATCATTAATGAGATCTCTTTCATATCTCAGTTGTTTCCAGAGGTGTAATGTAACGAAGTAATAATACTTCGTTACAGTACTTGAATATTTTTTGGGAAAATCAATACTTTCTTGAGTATTTATTTTTCTGCCAATTTTTACTTTTACTCCACTACATTTCCTCAATAAAATGCATACTTTTACTCCGATACATTTCCCCAAAGCATCTTCGTTACTTACTACAAAATAAAGTTGGAAGAACACAGACTGCAAGCAAACATGTGCAAACAAGTGCTCGTGCAACCACGCTTGATTTCATTTTCCAGGTTGCGTCAGTTGCCGGAGCGGCTGAGAACAGTGCCGCACGAGAGCGACCTCTAGAGACCAAATAAAAAGTATCACTCGTGCCTCGTACGTGAGACTGCGCGCCCACAGGACTGCACACTTCAAAAACGGATTTAAAACAGACAACTAAGCGGTATGTTATACAGTACACTACAGTATATGTTTTCATATCACTAAAGTAGTTTGTTGACTAAACGCTGTATTAGTGGGTGTCTGCGTGTCCGTGTTGAACGTGCTTTTTGTAGAAAATGCAGGGATATGATTTCCGCGATGCAGAAAACGCGGACAGAATCCATTCATAAAAAGGGAATTTACTGTGTAACTGGGATTGTCAGGATTAATGGTGCAGGCACGCGCTTTACTGCTGAAAAATTCATTCAGAGACACAAAACATGCAGGATTCATATTTAATAGTATTTTTTAATTATAATGCACTATATGTTGGAAAGGCGGGACTTAGCGCGCCTGTCAATCATCATCAGAACGCAGCTGACGAAAACGAGAGCAAAAGGCTGCCCGGGACGGGGAGAAATTACTTCAATTTGTGTGCTATAGTGTGCGTCTATGACTAATTGTGAGTACCTATTTGATTGTTAAACAGTATTTGCATATCGTATTTGATTACGGGTTGATTTGTTGCCGTTATTGAAATAGTCAGACTGCACAGAGTTAAGGTGAATTTAGCACGTTCGTTGCATTCACGCACTGCGTGTTCATAATTATAATATCGCAGTTTGTGATGGATTCATCTTGTTCCATTTATGTCACAATGTAATATAACGAGAATTATTTGTTTATGGAGCACTTTATAGCACCTCGTTTGATAGATATTGTGAGAAGACAGACACTTTCGGTTTCAGCGTCATGATTGTGTACATGACCAATTACTGCGACAGATTGTATTGCAATGTTCCACTGAAAGTTAATGCTCTACTGTAATTATGTATACTATACGTTTATAGTGCAAGGTGATATGTAGTGTGATTTATTTTATATAATATATTATGCTGATTATTTCTTTTTTATGTTTTATTGTAGAACCACACTCTCACACACTCACCTGAAATATTCAATAAACCCTTTGATTGAATCTGGCTGTCCTGATCCACCCCTGTGTTCTAATAGACACACCAGGAGGAAGGCTTGAAACATTTGAACCCCCTTGGGATAAATCCTGGTTTAACCCTTTAAAATATTGGTCCTTCGAGCCGGATAGCCATTGCTCCTGGATAAAGAGGATCTATCAGCTCTGATATGCAATCAGAAGGGCTAATGTCAGATGGTGGCAGACCTCAACGCTATATTCGTACTCCCAGCTATCTTGAGGACTACGATCTCACCAGCACACGACGAAGACAGGTCAGTCAGCCAATGATCTCTCATCCTGCAGAGGAGCCGCAAAGAGGTAATTTATCAGAGGCCGCCAGGATCTCTCCCTCCGCTGACAGAGCATCTAGTCCTGTGAGTCAGTATTCCTGGAACGTTGTGGATGAATGGGCGCCTGCTTCTTCTGACAGAGAGCCTTCCTATGAAAGATATCAGGAGAGAGTTCCATCACAATCGAGAGTTCCCATGTCCTCCACTCCGCCTGCCCAGTCTTCACCATTCCATCGGCCATGGGAAGAAGCTGAGGTTCAAGCATCTCCCCTAGCAGTTAATAACCCCAGATACATGCCTTCGCAGCACATGAGGCTCTCTCAGCCTCTTCCAAGGCAAGATCAGCCCTCCTCTAATACCCCGCGGTCATTGCCGTTGGCCAACCCAGTCATTGCACAAATAAACTCAGATCGGTCTTTCTATAGAGGGGATTATAGCCCATTACCTACCCCAAAGCAGACTATTGACTATAGAAACCACTCTGTGCCGCCTATCCACTCAGATAAAAATGCTGAGGAACCGCTAAGAGAGCATGTGTTGGTAGATTTCTTGGGTAAGCTGCTCAGTGAGCTACAAGTAATGAAAGATCATATACAGACGGGATCGCCTGCCAAAGCCAACGTCCCACAGCCAGTTAAGCCTCCTAATTATCCTCACTACCTTCCTGCGAGTTATCCAGGTGAATCTGTAGCACCGATTTCCGGTAGATTACCTCTTCCACTTCCGGAGTACAGTACTTACCCTCATGATCCCAGTTGGCATCCAGACCAGAGGTTTGAGCCTGTTAGGGAAGCACACCCGCCTCATCCTCATGACAGTTACGAGTCAAGGAGACCTAGGTATCTGGCACCTATGCGTAAAGCTTCCACATTGCATCCAGATGAGAGAGAGAGCACCTACCGTGGTCCTACACCAACGATTCCAGACTTCATCACAGGGGATCCTAGTGAGTTCACCAGACTAAAGCTTGCTCTCGAGAACCTGTTACCTCCTGATGCTACTGAGCTCTTTCGTTATCAGATATTGATGGATCATCTGAGATTAGATGAAGCCCGCCTGGTAGCTGACTCCTATCTCAACTCACCTTTCCCGTATACTGATACCATGGCTGTTCTGACTCAGAGATTTGGACAACCTTACAAGCTAGCTCTCAGAAGGATAGCTAAAGTGATGGACGCTCCCGATATCCGAAGAGGTGATACAGCAGCATTTGACAGGTTCGCATTGCAAATCAGATCCCTTGTCAGGTATGCTGGAAACTCTAGGCCATGAAGGTCAGGCTGAGCTGAGGTGCGGTTCTCATGTGGAGAGGCTGCTAAGCAAACTACCTCCCGAGATGAGATCAGAGTTTAGAAGACACATGTTTCGTCGCCCTGGTGCGGTGTATAACCTCCTTGACTTCGCTGAATGGTTACAATATGAAGCATGGTGTCAGAACAGTGAGAGTCAAAGCTCAGACCGTAGGCGGAGGGTAGAACCGAAGATTGATCGGGGAAGAGGGACGAACCCTGGTGGACGTTCAGCTACCATACTTCATGGAACGGACGAGGGCCCTGCTAAACCAATCCCTCTTCCGCTAGCCAGTTCAGGGAACCTGAAAGCACAGCCCAAAGCTTTTTGTCCATATTGTGACAGGAATGACCATTACCTTAGTCAATGCGATACCTTCAAGTCGTTCAGCAAACAGCAGATCACAGATTGGATCCAGAAGAATCACCGCTGCTGGCGCTGTGGGCGTGGACACCAGGCAGCTAAGTGTACTCTCAAGAAACCATGTACTATCTGTAAAGGCAGGCACCTGCAGATCCTACATGAAGTGAACTCGAACCCAGTTAGCGAAGGTTCTTGTCTTGTCAATTCAGAGACTGAGACTCTGTACCTGGATAGACCAACAGGATGTAGGAAGGTTCTCCTCAAGGTCGTTCGAGTTCTGCTCCGTTACAAAGACAAAAACTTGGATACCTATGCCGTCCTTGACGATGGATCGGAGAGAACGATTCTCCTATCTCCAGCAGCCACCAAACTCGGAATCCATGGTCCTGTGGAGAGTTTAGCCTTGCGTACCATCCGTCAGGATGTACAAATGGTCAATGGTGCTGTAGTCTCATTCCAGATTTCGCCAGTCACTCAGCCACAGAAAATATACAGAATCTCCGCTGCTTTCACTGCCGAACGACTTGGTTTAGCAGACCATTCCTATCCGACGAGTGTTCTGGAAAGGTATCGGCACCTTAAGAACCTTCCCATTCAATCTTTCGAGGGAGTACGTCCATTATTACTGATTGGAGCGGACAATATTCACCTCATTACTCCCATATCCCCTGTTCGTCTGGGCCCATCTGGAGGACCCGCAGCTATCCAGACAAGGCTTGGATGGACATTGCAGGGACCTGTAAGACTCTTGAAAGATCAGCTGCTACCACAACAGTGCTTCTTTGAGTCCTTCACTCCTGCGGAGCTGGAGTTGAAGAGGGATGTAGAACGATTGTGGCAAATTGATGTCTTACCTTATCGCTGCGAGAAGCAAGTTACCCGATCCAAAGAGGATCAAGAGGCTATCAGTCTCTTGGAAACCAGGACTACCCGGGTTGAGGTGGACGGAATCCTCCGCTACGCCACCCCTTTATTGCGCAGGAAGGACTTTCCCTTCTTCAGCGCTCCGAAGGAAGCAGTGATGCCTAGTCTCAGAGGCATGGAGCGTCGGCTCGCTCAATCACCAGAGAAGTCGGAGGTGTATAAGTCTGAGATGAAGAAACTGTAATTGAGTGGTGCTGTCATCAAACTACAGAATGAGGGAGAGGGAACCACAGGAGAGAAGTGGTATATCCCACACCATATGATCACTCACAATGGAAAAAACCGCCTAGTGTTCAACTGTTCTTTCAGGGATGAGGGACTGAACCTGAACGATTCATTACTACCAGGTCCAGTTCTAAGCCCCTCTCTCCTGGGTGTCCTCCTGCGGTTCCGGCAGCATTGTGTGGCCATAAGTGGGGATATACGTGGGATGTTTCATCAGGTCCTGCTACTGCCTGAGGACAGACCACTCCTACGTTTCCTCTGGCGTGACCTTCGTCGGGATGACCCTCCAGACACTTATGAGTGGCAAGTCCTTCCCTTCGGGACTACGTGCAGCCCCTGCTGTGCATCTTTCGCCCTTCGCCGGCACGTGGCACAACACAGTACTCCTGAGGAAGATGTAAGATTCTCCGTTGAAAGATGCTTTTATGTGGACAACTGTCTACAAAGTGTGAGTTCTGCTCAAGAGGCACGACTGTTAGTGGATAAGTTACGTGACCTCTTATCCTCCGGCGGTTTCGACATCCGGCAGTGGGCCAGTAATAAAGTAGAAGTTGTCAGTCACCTACCTCCGGAAGCCAGGTCCTCTCAGCAGGAGTTGTGGCTCTCTCAAGACAAAGGTGACCCACGAGAGTCAACCTTGGGCCTGAGCTGGCACTGCGAGTTGGACCAGCTTGGGTTCAAACACAGACCTGTCACGTACGATACCTTGACGATGCGGAGCATCTACCGGGTACTGGCGAGTCAGTATGACCCCCTTGGAGTCATCCTTCCATATACTACCCGAGCCAAAGTGATCGTGCAGCAGCTTTGGGTGAACCACCGGGATTGGGACAATCCACAACTCCCAGATAAGCTCCGACAAGCCTGGATAGATTGGGAAGAGGAGCTTAAATATTTACCACAGGTAACACTCCCGAGGTGCTATAACCCCTCTTATATGGATAATTGGGATGTACGATGGGAGATTCACATTTTTAGTGATGCCTCAGAGAAAGCATATGGGGCTGTTGCTTACTTGCATTCAGAAGGTTGCCAGGGAGACCACCACTTAGCCTTTCTTTTAGCCCGATCTAAAGTGGCCCCACGGAAACAGCAGTCAATACCGAGGCTTGAGCTCTGTGCCGCTTTGGTAGGTGCACAGATGGCCAAGTTGCTCACAACTGAGCTCACTCTGAAGGTAGACAAGGTCACCTATTGGACTGACTCCACTATTGTCCTCCACTGGCTCCTTTCTGAGTCCTGCCGGTACAAGGTTTTTGTAGGCACCCGGGTAGCAGAAATTCAAGAGTTGACCAACCGAACTGACTGGCGATACATAAATTCCGAAAGAAATCCTGCTGATGACTTGACTAGGGGTAAGAAACTGCTAGATCTTATTGGCCCCAACAGATGGCTTCAGGGTCCGAGGTTCCTATTGCAACCTAAGGAGGAGTGGCCCTCTCACCCCACCTCACACTTGAAGGACTCTGAAGATACAACTGAACTTAAAGGAAGAACCTTCTGCGGGATAACTACCACTGTGCCTTTGGATGGAAAGAAGTACGACAACTGGAAAGATTTGGTGGAGGCAGTTGCTCAGGAGCGGCAGGGGGCGGCTGCCCAAGATCAATCCCCTTCAGCAAGTAGCTATGGAGAGGCAGAGGCTGCTGCTTTGAGAGAGATACAGATTGATAGTTTCCCCGAGGATTATCAGCTGCTGAAATCGAACAAGCCCGTCCGCGCGAACAGTCGGTTATTGTGTCTTTCTCCAGAATTTGACCCCGAAACCCAACTAATCCGAGTTGGGGGACGGTTGAGGCGAGTGGAAGCCCTCGACCCCGCTACTGTGCACCCTGTCGTACTTGACCCTTATCACCCGGATACTCAGCTACTCATTAAGGACTATGACACTCTCGACTCCACCATCCGTGACCGGAGCGAGTGTTTGCTGAGCTCCGCAGAAGAGTGTGGATTCTGAGAGGCAGGGAGGCAATTAAGAAGCACCAAAGGGCATGCCTGGAGTGTTGTAGGTGGAGGGCAAAGCCAGCAACCCAGAAGATGGTTGATCTTCCCCCGCCAAGACTCCGATTGTATAAGCCTGCCTTCTATTCAGCAGGAATGGACTGTTTCGGACCGTTTGTGGTGAAATTGGGACGGCGGACAGAGAAGAGATGGGGACTCCTATTCAAGTGTCTCACCACCCGTGCTGTGCACATAGAAGTGCTAACCTCTATGAACAGTGATGCCTTCCTGATGGCCCTGAGAAGATTTATTGGCCGACGTGGCCAGCCTGCAGAATTGTACTCGGATCAAGGCACGAATTTCCGAGGTGGAGAGACCGAACTCCGGGAAACCTACAGCCAACTCAGTCCAGAATTACAACAGCTGTTAGCCAAGCAGAGAATCAGTTTCCACTTTAATCCTCCAGCCTCTCCACACTTCGGAGGTGTATGGGAAAGGGAGATCCGGTCAATAAAGGCTGCTCTTCGAACAATTTTAGGTTCCGAAACAGTGTCCGAAGAAGTGCTTCAGACAGTTTTGATTGAAATCGAAGCCATCCTAAATTCGAAGCCTCTAGGATATGTTTCGGCAGATCTGGCTGATTTGGACGCCGTTACTCCAAATTGCCTGTTAATGGGGCGGCCAGATGGTTCCCTACCCCAGGTGGTGTATCCAGAATCCGAACTCCTGACAAAGAGGAGATGGAGGCACTCCCAGGTATTAGCTGACAGATTCTGGACTGCATTTATAAGGCACTACCTCCCGGCAATGCAGACGAGAGGAAAGTGGCAAAGACCATCACCGGACATTGAGCCTGGCACTGTAGCCATGATAGTGGACCCCCAGGTTCCTCGGTCCCTATGGCACATTGGGAGAGTTACCAAGGTCTTCCCAGGAGCAGATGGCCACGTCAGAACAGCAGAGATACAGATAAAAGACAGGACATATACTCGGCCCATAGCTCGTCTGATCGTGCTTCCGGAGATCCCGGAAGAGGATGAGCATCAGGGAAATGAAGACAAGCAATCAAAACCCTGAATCAGTTTCCAACGGGACAAATTTTCCAATAAATTTGGGGGCGGCAGTGTTGGAAAGGCGGGACTTAGCGCGCCTGTCAATCATCATCAGAACGCAGCTGACGAAAACGAGAGCAAAAGGCTGCCCGGGACGGGGAGAAATTACTTCAATTTGTGTGCTATAGTGTGCGTCTATGACTAATTGTGAGTACCTATTTGATTGTTAAACAGTATTTGCATATCGTATTTGATTACGGGTTGATTTGTTGCCGTTATTGAAATAGTCAGACTGCACAGAGTTAAGGTGAATTTAGCACGTTCGTTGCATTCACGCACTGCGTGTTCATAATTATAATATCGCAGTTTGTGATGGATTCATCTTGTTCCATTTATGTCACAATGTAATATAACGAGAATTATTTGTTTATGGAGCACTTTATAGCACCTCGTTTGATAGATATTGTGAGAAGACAGACACTTTCGGTTTCAGCGTCATGATTGTGTACATGACCAATTACTGCGACAGATTGTATTGCAATGTTCCACTGAAAGTTAATGCTCTACTGTAATTATGTATACTATACGTTTATAGTGCAAGGTGATATGTAGTGTGATTTATTTTATATAATATATTATGCTGATTATTTCTTTTTTATGTTTTATTGTAGAACCACACTCTCACACACTCACCTGAAATATTCAATAAACCCTTTGATTGAATCTGGCTGTCCTGATCCACCCCTGTGTTCTAATAGACACACCAGGAGGAAGGCTTGAAACATTTGAACCCCCTTGGGATAAATCCTGGTTTAACCCTTTAAAATACTATAAATTAACATGAATGATCAAGGCATAATTTTTTGCCATTTTTTTAAATTCAAATAAACTAAATGCAAGAAATAGAGTTAAAACAATCTTGCTGCTCAAACTGTGTATAGAACAATTTTTAATAATATTTTCAGCTCCTTTCGTATTTTGCATTTACTTTTACTTTTACTTTCAATACTTAAGTATGTTTTATATAAAAAAAAAATACTTTTCATACTTAAGTACAAAAAATATCACATACTTTAAAACTTTTACTCAAGTAATATTCTAAACAGTGACTTTAACTTCTACAAAAGTCATTTTCTGGTAAGATATCTGTACTTTTACTCAAGTATGGCTTTCAAGTACTTTATACACCACTGGTTGTTTCTCCGAAAAAGCGATGATATTAAATGGAGACTTTTTGCTAATATGTTCCCATTAAAAAAAAAAAAAAATCCTAATAAGATTTATTTTATATCTCATTTGTTTTGCTGAGATTGCAAAGATATTAATCAAAGGTCAAATTGAGACTTCTGCGTATGCTGTGAATGAGCGTATATTCATGGGAGTGGTTGTCTTCACCTCCTTCACCTCCAGTCGACGGAAAGGAATCCGACATTATGTTATGGCGTTACCCTGTGTGTTCGATGGCCGGTATAAGAGACTTGTTCCACTTCTAATCTAAATCAGTATTAGATTATCATATAAATAAAAATTGGTGAATTGTGTTGCTAAATGACATGCAGTAAAATTAAAAATATATTGTGTGATGGCGAAAGCTCTCTCTGATCATGCAATGTTAGCCACCTGATAAAATAGCATTGTCTCTAAGGCATGTACAAACATGGTACTTCTGGTAATTCTAGAAACGTCTCAGGTAATGCATGTGACCATGGTTCCCTGAGAAGGGGAACGAGACACTGCGTCCAAAGACACATTGGGGAATGTCTCCAGCGTGATGGTGTCTGAAGCACGTGATTCAAACTCAACAATATCATTGGCCGGTGACACCCTGTGATGTGGCTACATGTGTGACCATGAGTACAAGAGGACACCTGAAGTACATGTCAACAACTTCTTTGTCTAAGGAGACATTAACAGGTATTCCCGAAGCATGGTAGCAAGACACAGAGTCTCTTTCCCCTTCTCAGGGAACCATGGTTACATGCTTAACCTGAGATGTTCCCTTTCGAATGAGAACTCGCACTGTAAGTATTTCAGTAAGACAATAATAATGTGAGTTTGCCAGTTAGCCAGAGACATAGGCCACACAATAGAAAACGCATTTTGAACACTCGGTAGAAAATGTATACATAGTAATTAATTGTAAATACAAGTTGTGATTCTGAGGAGCAAGTTGGGCCAAATACAGTGTGTTCTGTCCCATCTTTAATGGATAAGCATTTTGTAAATTGCATTTAGACCTCACAGAGATTTAAGAAGCCATCATCAAGAGGTTATACTGCTATTATATTGCTCTGGTAATTTTAACCACTCTTCACTCTTCACATCCTCATCCTTGGGAAGTGTGTACAAAAAGAATTGGTTTTTGAAGAGCAGAAAACAATGCAGCTTCAGTGTTTGAGGGCGGGTCAAGTTGTTCAGGGCCGGACAATATAGAATATAAGTTGGCATTAGGCAAATGTGTTATTTTATGATGTGTGGCTGTCACGGAAGTGGGATTCGAATTCCTAACTACTCGTTTAAGCTGTTCAGAGTTGACTCTTTCTTTTGAGAGACAATAGCTTTATTCATCTTGCACTTTCGGCTTCACAACTTTGCAGATCTTGTACCTTCACAGACAGTTACATTATACACTGCATGAAAAGTAATATTCGGAAAAGCATAATAGACACACTTTAAGGGAATGCAGGCAAAGATAAAAGGTGAGTCCCTTCACCTTGTCACTATACTAGGGGGATCTGGTTTAACCCTTGAGGACCCCAATGGAGCTAAAAGGACATGCTCAATCCTGCCTGACTCAAGGTCGGCATCTCTGATATCATATCTCAAATAAAAATAGGGCCCGTAACGGGTCCAATCAAAGATAGTTTACCAAAAGAGGGCCAAACACTTGATGTCACCGTCTAACTGGAGAATTGTCAACAAAATAAATAACAAAACATAATCATAACATAAAAATAGCATTGTTATAATGGTTTATGGATATCAAATTGAAACTTGCATTCCTATAAAAAAAATCACAAATAAGATCTTTTACATCTGTTTCTCTCAGACACCGAATAAAATAAATGAAGGTCACATTGAAACTTTTGCATATGTTTTACAATAAGAAATCACTAATAATGAGATCTCTTTTATATCTCAAGTTTTTCTTTGAGAAATCAAAGAGGTTAAATGGGGATCAAATGGAGACTTTTGCATATACGTCTTCCAATAAGAAACCACTCATGTAAAAGCAGTGAGATGACATGGAGAAACCAGAAGAAAGAAGAAAATCGCAAATGATTATATCCCAATTGTTTGTCTGAGATAGCAGAGAAAAAATTCCCAATGTTCCTGTGAGACACTTGCAAATTCCCACACTTTCTCAGAGGGTGTTTCCACTTGACTTGCTTCCCTGCTGTTGTTTCTTGGGATCTCAAGGTCTTCTGAACAAGTACCAGTTATACCCGTCAACTCCACCCATACATATTCCCCTCCCCCTGTATTAGTGAGTTGCGTTTGCCCCCCATGTGCAAAGGTAATCATATTCTGTTCTATTTCTCATCATCTCCATGCGGCAAATTGCTTGTCATGGCCTATTTGAGGGTCTCCAGCCCTGGTACAGAGCAGCTGAGGCAAGCATTTGTTAGAAGAGCAAAAGAGTCACACAGATGATGCAAACTATGATTACACCACAACTAACACTCTTTTAATGACCCTTAATGACCTTTGACATTAACGGAGTACAGTTTGAGCGGAGTACTCTGCTTTTTAAAGATAGACAAGGACTGTTATCCAGATGTACAAAAAAACAACAACTCCACACTGGATTTTAAAGTTCAATAATAATAATAATAATAATAATAATTCATTATTATTATTATTATTATTATTGATCATTTTAATGTTATTGTTATTATTATTATTAATTAAATACACTGGTATTATTAGTAGTAATAGTATTAGTTTTATACCTGACTCACATAAAATAAAAAATAATTAAATTATTTTTTAACAAAAGTTTTTTGTTTGTTTGTTTTTTGTTGTTGTTGTTGTTTGTTTAGATTTTAGAATTACCATTAGGAATAATGGAAATTACAATAAATAAATAAATAAAATGTCAGGTGGCATTACAGTAGTGGAGTAGGAACATTATTAATGGTCCTATAATAGCTATTTGTTTATGCAAAATATTAATTTATTTTGTTTTTGGGGTGAAATATGACATTTTGTGAGATTCATGGCTTCTTGTTTTTGAAATTCCTCCCTGTCTCTTTCTCTTTGTTTTGTTTGGTTGTGTCTCAGTGACAACTGCTTGTGTGGGTATTCTCTCATAACATTCCCTGAAGAAAAGAGAAATTAATTGCTTCAGAAAAAAAAAAAATAAATAAATCAACCAATTTCACACGCATTGGAGGCCACCCTTCAAGGTTTGTGCACCTCGTCTTATAGAAAATAATAAAAGAATCCTGATTGTAGAAGTCATGTTTTATAGCAAACCAGCATGCCAATCACCCGGCACAATTCTGTTTTGCTGTCATTTGGTGTTGTTGTTTTGTTTTTCTTGTTACTTGGCATCTGAACACCAGCAAGTTGTGCTGGTGGAGCACAAAACTTTTTTAATTGTAATAGATTTCAGTTCAGTTTAAGACATTGATTCTGGCATCAAACAGTTTTCGTCTATTTCTTTTTTTACCTGACTAAATCAAGTAATAAAGCTTCGATGTTTCACTATAACATCGATATGGATCTGTTTAAAATACAGCTGGCGTGGCCATGGCTTGTGTTCGGATGTCGCCCAATTGCTGTGAGCGGAAACATGGATGTACTCCTGCAGTACAAACAGTTTAATTAAACCCAGTGACAGGTCATTGATTTCTACGTGTCAAAAGTCGCATAGATTATAAAAGATTACAGAGAGGATTTTAACAGCACACTAATGAAGCTACTGCAAAAGTTTGTTTGTGTGTGTGTACCTACGTAACCATATTTTGGAGGGAAATTTGCATTTTTGCTTAGGGTTAGGTTATCATCTATGGAATGTTCCCAATTAGACAGCTTAAGCCGTATATCCACTGCAGGAACTTTTCCTCGGAACTAGGAACTTTGGGGTGGTGCTCGGTGTGTTTCGGGACCAAGGTCTAAATGAAGTTATAGGTAAAAAAATTTCCACCTCAGAAAGAAGTTCAGGAACTTTCGGTTGACTGCACGCAGAATTTTATTAAAAAAAAAAATAATAATAATTTTTTTGTAAAAGTCTGTTCCTGTGTGTGCAGTGAGAGTTGTTTGCCAGTCTAATCAACAATGGAGAAAAAAATATGAAAAATTAAAAATTATGACAGATGATGAGGTTCAGGCTTTATTAAGTTTAAATGCGGAGAACGAAATCCAATAGGACTTGTGTTTGTGTGTGTGTACTTGTAGTCCTTACATTGTGGAGACCAAATGTCCCCACAACGCAAGTAAAACCAGTAAATCTTGACATTTCCTTGCCACAAGGAAACAAATTTATAAATCATATCATAGAATCATAGAATTATCCTTTTTGAAAATCTAAAATAGCAGAACATTTTCTGTGATGGGTAGGTTTAGGGGTAGGGGTAGTGTAGGGGGACATAATATACAGTTTGTACAGTATAAAAACCATTACACCTATAGAATGTCCCCATAAAACACAACATGTGTGTGTGTGTGTGTGTGTGTGTGTGTGTGTGCTCCAAAGGTAAGGTTCAGTAAGATAAAGACTCAAAGCTAATGATTCAAGTCTATCGGAATCTCAAGTATCAGGACGATCTCAAGTATGATCACTTACCTGTTCATGCACTGTGTTCTTACAATATCTGCAAAGAAACCTACCTGTTTTAGTTTTACCTCAATTCTGGTCATTGTGTCCAACCCTGAGCATGACAAATAATTTATTATTACCACAACTACTTATTTCTTGTCTTATTTTTATTACTGGGGGAAATTGGTATTGTTGTGGTGGTGTTTGTTTGCTTAATTAGTTTTCACGACTTCACACTTACAAATAATCAGATAGAGTACTTAGTATGCATATTTGGCGTGCTGTATGAGGAGAGGGCTCAGAGCTCGGTATTTGGCCCGAACCCAGAGTTGGGGAAATTGGTACCGCGGTGGTAGGTTTATTTGCATAACATGGTACTATAGTCAATGCACTTTTTTGTTTGTTTTTTAATTAATTAATTAGTATAAATATAAAGACTTTCAGTGCGTATGAGAATACACTGTATGCTTTCATAAGCAATGTTCGATTCTGTTACTGTCTCTCTCTGCAGTGTAGATGGTCAAAATTGGTTTATTTGGCACTTCACTAAATTAATGGGCTAATGCTAATCCTGCTATGGCTAGTGCTCACCTACCAATGTCCACTTTCAGTAAATCAAGCGAATGTCACACAGCAGAATTAATATTCATGACCCAAGCTGCTCCTGGCACAGTTGACAGAGCCGCTGACAGAAAGTAAACTCCCTCCCGCTTTCAAATGCCATCTCATATGAGTGTATCCGTGGCAACGAGGCATTTAAAACGGTGTCATACTTGAGGAAAAAAGCTGATGAGATTTATAATGTTATTCGACTGAAGCTCAAGATGCTCTTTTGAACATTCTCAAATCATGCTGGAGAACATGATCATCAGGTTTTCATCATGTCAGTTCTGGTGCTGCTGGAGGTAAATGAGACAAACTAAATACAAAGAATTCATATTTATATTCTTATAGAAGAATTTTCGCTAATTTTCTCACACTCATTAGTTGTGTTTGTTTAGACATGATACCTCGATCATTTTATCTATTTTTACAGGTTTTTGTTTAGATAAAAAAAAAGGGGGCACCCGTGGTTGATAATATTTATTGTCAAATATATGATATCAACCCTTTAGATTTTACGGGCCTTACATTTATGGCAAAAAAAGAAAAAAAAGAAGAACATAGTAGGGTTTAAATTTGCAGTAAAAAAGAACCTGTGGTTCCCAGTACTTTACCGTAAATTATATATATATATAAAACATTAATTTAAAACTACAAAAGTAGTCAAATCTGCTTTATACCTTTGTAATATACTGATAACCACCATAAAAATACAGGTGGAAAAAAAAGAAAACCACATGATGATTCAAAGTTCAATTATTTTTCCTCAAGCTCAGGCACATATTAATATATAAAAGGTACAAAGGTACACAGTGTCATATATAATTATTTAAATGAAATAACATCAAATGTGAAGTGTCATGCAGGTAATTCTGGGAATGTCAATTTACTGGAACAACAAGAATAGAAAAAAAGAAGAGATGAACTGAAATAAAAGAACTACAAGTGACTTCCAGCCACAGCCTTAGATGAAATCAACTGAAGATAAAAGAAGGCATAAAATCTCTCAAGATCTCAGCAGAGGAGGATTAAACAAGTCCACAAACAGCATCACCAGCTTCACTTATTACTAACCAGTTTTTTCTGTCACATGTACTTGGGCTCTTTTAGTTTTTCTTTGGCTGTTGTGTGTTTATTAGACACATTCTTTATGGTAAAAAAAAAAATATATAAAAAATCCAAGCAAAAGTGTACTTATAAGACACATTTCATACACAATGGTAATTCAAAGTGCTAGAAGGAAAAAAATAATTAAAAGAAATAAAAATAACAATAAAACGTGACAATGAAAAAAATTTATTAAAGCAGTTTAAAGGGAGGATGCAAAAATTAAATACTGTGCTACGTCCAATACTCCTGGATGTAGCAAAGTGCTCATGATACCACAATGGTCATAATATTTTAATATGATATTAATTGGGCGTAATATTTGAGAGCATTGAGAGTATTTTTTTTTTTTTTTCACTTTTCATTTGGACCCCATTAGAGAGATTAACTCATGATGATTGCAGGTGAGTACTAACATTGTTTTTTTTTATTATTAAGGGCAATAAAAAGTCATAACTATGACATCAACTTTGAAAGTGCCCTTATAAAAATTGTATATTGTACTCTTCATCTTGCCCCTGTTGTCACTTCACATGAACGATTCACCTGTCTGAAAGAGAAAGGCAGAGATTTTAGCCAGATCACCCCTGCGACCTTTTCGCTCAGACGGTTTCACTGCGGTCAAACTCATCACACATGGCCAAGATGATGGACTCTGCAGGTCATCGGAACTGGAGCGGTCAGAAACACACAGTCATATAAACACACTTTAAAACACATTTCAAGTCATGAAATCGGAATTGACCTGATTTACTTTTTTCCTGATTCCGTTTTGCATTTTTTCCATATTTTCATTTAAATCAGACATGTCTCATTACAGAAAATAAAGGTTTGCGAATAGCGTGTCATGTTGACTTTGATGCACACAATCTCATATACCTTACTTCCACAAATAAATGCGTACGCAGCTGGTGTGCGCAGAAAAAGTGCCGTCGCTTGACTTCATTGATCCATTGTCTCTTTCTCTTATTTACAGAACTCTTTAAGATCAGACACCAAGGCTTGTCAGACAGCAGGAAAGGCACCTCGTCTAACCCGAGATACACCTTTCCACAGGAGGGGGGCAGCGAGGGGGGACCCCAGGGTGCAGTAGGAGGTTTATCTCTTCTTTCATAAATCCACTGACTGCCTCAACTCTGACCTCTCGCTGTCTGATGATACCGCACCTGTAAGGCAACACTTGGATCTGACTGACTGGTGCAGACTTGCATTTGTTATTGAACAACTCTTGCTTCGCAGGTTAGTACTGCACTCACCTCAAAGCTGACAGAAAGATCTTTAGGAGAACTGGATGGGTAGCGAGAAATGAAAATGTGAGAAATCTCAAAGGCATGTCCACTTTTCACACCAAATAAAAAAAGGTTCATGAGTTCACACTTACATATAATTAGATAGTGTAAAGGTTATGTGTATTTGGCATGCTGTTCAGGGGGAGGGCTCCAAGCTCGGAAATAGGCCTGAACCCAGAGTACTCCCCCAATATATATATATATATATATATATATATATATATATATATATATATATATATATATATATATATATATATATATATATATATATATATATATATATATATATATAGTGGAAGATTTTCATGTCATTCATGAAAAATGACAAAATTAACCCATAAATATCACAGACCCTCACAGTCCACGAATATATACAAGTTCAAAGACTTTATTAATTTTAATTAACTGAGTTGACAATGCATGCAAAAGATCTGGATATATTATCGTGGGTAATATGTCAAATTATTAATATGCTCTAATATGTACTTTTTATATATATATATATATATATATATATATATATATATATATATATAGTGTATGTATGTTATATGTATGAAAAAAACTATTTTCAGCCCTTATTCTGATCCTCTGTCTGAAATAACCTGTTTTTAAGTGTCGCTCCTTTAAGTCTTGTTAGTAAATGGCCTGTTTTGATTGGCTAACATCATTGCATAGAAAACAGTATAAACACCCATTTGCTATTGCACACGAGTAAGTGTTTTGAAAACATTATCCATATAAAACCATCATTTACAGACAAAGCATTATGAAATCATTTATTTACGTTGACTGCTTCATCTGTCAACAAACGTTTCTTTGCGGATGCCGGTATCCCTCTGAAGTCTAATGAAAAAGAGCTGTTTAAACAGGACATGTCAAACCGAATGTTCCTTTATGGCTTTATTTATTGTTCCATTTGTCCTGCTGCTAGCAGACTCAAGTGCATGGAGTATGTCAAAAATTAAACCACATATCTAATGTAGACGGCATCAGTGATTAGAATGGGTTGTATTTGCTTTTGATGCGACACACACATCCAGTGTTGTAAATGTCAGGCGTTAAGCGATGGAATGCCAGTAGGCGGAACCAATGGTGCAATGCTATTCATCGATGTCTTGCTTGGGAGGCAGGCATATGCAAATGCATTTGCCTGCGTGACATTACAAATCACCCAATATCAAAACAAACTGTTTTTGGAGCTTGATTAAATAAATGCTTTGTTTATAAGCAGGAGTACATTTTAAGCTATGAAACTTACAGGATGTTTTAATGGCACAAAGACCTCTTATATGTCAAAAGATCAAGGATCAAAAGATCAAAATGAAAGAAATACAGAATTTTTCTAGATTCATTGTCTTTGTATTATTTTGCTGCTGGCCATCAAATAGCAGTGGTAAATGGAGGCGATCACACATAGAATGTAATGAAAATCAGTCAGTGTGGATTTTTTTTCTCTCTCTCTAAGAAATATAGCTAGTTATTCATTCCCAACTATACAGGATGAACAAAGGGGAATTTCTGCAATGCATTTCTGTATTATTTGCTTTACTTCTGTATTATTTTCACTTTTATTAAGAATGCTGTTTGTTTTGTGTTTTTTTTTTTTTTTGTGTGTTTTTTTTTTTTTTTTTCATATATATCCAAAGGTAAAACAAGAATAAAAGACTTGGGGTCAAGTGCTTGTAACAGGATGAGTTTTTAATTAAAAAGGCATATGTGTTTGTTGCAGAATAACACAGCACAGAATCATGGGGAAAGTGTCAGGAGGATAATTAAGCCCATGTTTTGATTGTTTAAGCGTAAGTGATTTTAATTGATGAACATTAGTTTGTTTATTTTTGTAACAAGGTTTTGCAGCCTCATTAGTGTGTGTGTGTGTTTGTGTGTGTGTGTGTGTGTGTGAGTAGCTTGTTTCGCACACAGTGTCTCTGAGCACAGAGAGCAGCAAAGAAATCATTAACATTTATATAAAAAAACCTTTTTGTTCCAAAATTAAATGTTCATGAACAAATTAATTTGAACTTTTGTTCTACAGGCATGAGTGATATCTCAAATCACGTTATTTGCAGTCACATTTCACTCTACTTTCACGACATTTTCATAAAGAAAACAAATTTTACATTTTATATAAAAATGCTCCTAAAATGGTTTCATTTCTTTAAAAGTATTGTTTGTTGTTAAATGTATTAATTATTATTAATGAAACAGAGTAGGTTTCTGTTTATGTTTCTATTATGATTTCACTTTTTCAACTTTAGTTAGTGTGTAATGTCTGCAAAGTTCAATGCAAAGGGATTTTCTTTTAAAAAATCTGTTTAAGGACTACAACAAACAGCTGGTAAGGACTACAACGAGCTTCTTCCCGGGTTGGTGACATCAATAACCCTAAAATTTACATAAACTGTGCCCTCGAGAACATGCAATAAAGGGGGTGAGGCCATGTTGGGCTGCTTTAGAAAAGAGGAAGAGTTGATTAGTTGAATCAACTCCACAGCAACTACATAAATATATCCATTAACCATTCAGAAACATTCTTCCTGAGTCTCTCCATTGGTTTGAACAACGTAATGCTGAACACTGCTCCTGACAGTCCTCATTTTTGCTGTGTGAGATTCTCCAGCTTTGTTGCTGTTGAATAAAGCTCCGCCCTCTTCTGCAGCTCATTTGCATTTAAAGGGACACACAAAAACGGCATGTTTTTGTTCACACCCAAAAAGCAGCAAATTTGACAAACTATAATAAATGATCTATGGGCTATTTTGAGCTGAAACTTCAGAGACTTATACTTCATCTTGTGAAAATGGGCCACTTTAATTAATTCAGCAATAAATAAAGCAGTACAACATACTGCAATTTTTTTTATATTATAATACATTATGATAATAATAATAATTTCACAAATGAAAAAAAAAAAATGCTTCACTGTCTTCATGCAAAATATACTTTTTTACTAAAACTTTTCAGTGAAATGTGGCCGTGACACATTTACAAAGTTACCGAGGGTCAGAATATGCCTCTTACATGTTGAGCTTTTTCACTCACTCACACACATCCGCTTGGCCCCTGTTGGCTTGGATCACATCTCCAATCCCCTGCAGGTGTGCGATCACTCCCAATGGGAGGCCCATGGTGTGAAGCCTCTCTTGACGCCTGACTGGATCTATCAAAAACACAGACACCTTCTCTTTCAACCAACTCAGCTTGCATTTCTCCTTTTATTCATCTTACGTTTCTCCTCCTGTTTCAGAGGAACGACTTTGGCATTTGCAGCGGCCCGACCTCTGGGGCACAACCAAGCAAACATGGATTTCCATCCCACTGCTGTTAGCCTTTCCAGCAGCCTTTGCAGGTTGCTGCTCCTCCCTTTTCGGTTTGCCATTGGCTCGTCTTTGTAAAAAAGTGAGCGACAGATGGAAAGAGGTGTGCAATGTTGCCAGAGGATGAGAGCTGCTGATAAGACCCCTGTCGATTCCACAGGTGGTCACTGATCAGGACTGAGAGCTGCTCTAGTTATCTTCTCCTCATTATAGCCTCCTGACAGGCTGCTCAGAGAGAGAGTAAAACAAGAAAAAAACCCAAGAAAGAGGAGAGGAGGAAAATCAGGAAGACGGCAAGAGAGAGAAAGATAAAAGAAAGAGAATCACCTTCATCTGTTCGTTTTTGGCTCAGTGTCCTCTTGCCATTGCCTTGTGAGGAAATTCGGCTTAGGTTTCTCGTTATATCACATGGTTATATTTTACCTAGTATCTCACCAGAGACCAAAATATCACCTGTTCAAACAACACGGTCTGCCGTTCTGCCGTCACATGCTGCCATACGGTCATTTTCCCTTCACATCAATACTCCGACGTTGAGGGTACCCCTCTTCGTCAATAAGCAGACGTTTAGGGTCTTCCAATAGATTTGAATGCAAATCCCTCATCTTTGGATTTTGACAAAAAGGGTTTAGCCATTTAGGCAGCTGTTTTCCTGCACTGGAAAGTATTGCTTCAGGCAATTGATTTTGTGCTGCAAATGTGTATTTTGCAGTAGCGTGCGTCGTCGCATAGACTGTCACAATCATTGGTGCGGTGACCATACATTTTCGTGGGGCAGAAACCCTTGTCTGAATCGCTACCACGACTTTTATATATAATTTCATATATATATATATGATATTATATATAATTTTGGCCTACATTAAAATAGCAGAATTACAGGACTTACAGGACTGCACATTTGCTGTAGGCTTAAATGTGTCTTAATTTAGGTGAGATATTTTATATCTCATTGTGATTCAACAAACAGTTGTATTTGATATACTTTATTAATCCCACACTGGGGAAATTTCTGTGTTACAGGAGCTCAATTTAACTGTTGTAGGCTACTTGCCATGGTGGAATCACGCTGGGCAATGGTTTCTGCGATTGTCGCACACAGTGTGACGCGTTGCACAAAATTGCGCCAAAATATCAATCATAATGAAAAAGTACAGTCTTAATATTTTATATCCTTGCTCGAACATTTAAAAGAATCAGTATGATTAAATTATAATATAAAATATAAAATCTTAATATAAAATATTAAGACTGTAAAAGTTGCAGAGAAGTGAGAAACAAATGAGAGAATGAGAAATATTTGAGGATGTCCACCTTATTTTTCAGGTAAGAGGCCATTTGTGAATTTAATGTGTCAGGCTCCCTGAGTCATTCGCTTCCAGTTATTTTTAGCTGTACAAAACTTGTCAGTTTACTGCACTTTTTTTTCTCATTATTTCCCTATAGCGGCTGATAAATGGGAAGTCTCGCTCATTCACAAAAAACACCAGGATATTTACGATTATTTTTTTTTAAAACCTAAGTATCTTGACAAATTTTAGCAAAATTTGAGACATTGTTGAAAGCATTTGAAACTCGTGTTGGGAGACGCATGTGTAGTTACTAGTGTTTTTTTATTTTCTAAATCTGAAAGGCTATATATGTAAGCAAATGTGTCAATTTCATATCCATTAAATCTCTTCAGAAACAAATTAAATTTTTTCTTTGTATTGTAGCATATTTTTTTACATAAAAAATTAACAAAATAGCATGCAGTAAACAGCATATTGATGGTGCAATTTCATTTGTACAGCTCTGTCACCCAAAACTACGACTTTAAAACTTCCCACGATGACTTGAAACTAGCAAAATCCACCAACTGCTATTTAGCTCAAGCCATCATCGAAAAATGCTAATGCTACAGAAAGCTAATGCTGCTAATTATAGCTTGACATCATTAGCATGACAGCTAATGGTAATGTTTTGAGTGTTATAAAGGTCATGCAAATCTAAGTGGATATGCTTGCTGTTTAAAATGTAGCCTTTGTGAAAAACTTGAGATAAATTGGATTTCAATCCGCAAAAGAAAATTGCTGAGGAAAAGAAATGAAAATGAGCCCCGGAAAAAGAAAACTTTTTGAGGGTAAAGTTCTAAACTCACTCACGTTCACCATCAAATAAAATTCATATTTCTTCCATTTTTTCCTCTCATATCTTTGATATTCAGATGGTGGAGCTGTGAGAAATGCATCTTTATATTTGTTTGGAACTTATAGAGCAAGTGAGCTGGATGGAAATGTCAACGGCGTAACTACCAGCATTTGTTCTCTTCCTCGCGATCAATAGAGAATATCATTATGCTCCCTGTATCCCTCCACAGAGCTCAGGCGAGCAAAGTTTCCAGAACTTCCCTTTGATAGTTCTTGCTCCTCTGTGTGTCCTTTATTGTGGCCTTATTTGTGCAGGAAAACGAAGAAGAGAAATCGTCATCCTCATCCTCAGCAGAGAAAAAACTAAATGAGATGAAAAGAGAACAAGTGTAATGTATAATTTCAGTCACAATCCTGTGTTCTCCTATTTCCTTATAGCCGAAAGATATGGAGACTAGAGAAACCACAAGTTGATTCTTTATTTGAAGGGATGAGATGAGTGAAGATGAAAAGAGAGGACAACTGTGAGACAAACCTTTAAACCTTCATTAATACTCACCCTCATATCATTCCAAAGACTTTCGTTCATTTTCGGAACAAAAATGAAGATCTTTTTGTTGACAGAATGCTGTCAGATTTCCTTCCATAGACTGCCTTTGCAACTAACACTTTTTACGCTTCAAAAACTTCATAAACCATATGAATTGAGTGGTTTAGTCCAATTTTTTTGAAGGGAATTCATTTAGATTTTTACTCGCAAGTAAACATTGATCAATGAACATATGCAGAAGTTCAACCGAACCTGAATAACGCACTTCCGGAAGCTCAAATGTGATGCTTAACACATGAGAATGAACCGTTTGAGCTTCCGGAATAGATGAAGAGACAAATATGAGACAAGATGAGAACAACGTGGCATTTATGTTGTGTAATTTCACAATTGTTTGTGTAATTGTAATCCTGTTTTCTATATTTCTAGCGGAGAGATGAGGAGATAAGAAAAATCATGATGAGATGAGATTTGATAAGACAAGGTGAGATGTGAAAAAGAGAGCACAGCTGTGAGAGGAGCCTGTGAAGAAACAAGAGAGGATGAAAAGAAAACCGTAGAAAAGTTAACCTTTTCTATTAGCAGAAGACAAAGAGACAAAATGAGACATTCATGACATTTGTATTGTGTGAGGTGAGATGAGACAAGGTGAGACGTGAAAAGATAGGACAACTTTGAGACAAACCCTAAAAGCCGACGATACAAAATGAGATGAGAACAACTGAGAAGTTAATTTTATCTATTAGCAGAGAGATGAAGATGTGAGAAGAGACTAAATGAGACAATGGAATAAAAACCATGACATTTATCTTAAGTCATTTCAATCATAATTCTCCTCTTTCCTTGTGGGAGAGAGATAAAGAGACTAGCAAACCATGAGGTTATACTTTCTATTTAAAGGAGAAATGAGGCGAGACGAGATGAGGTGAAAAATAGAGTTCATCTTGTGTAATTTTAATCATGAACTTGAGGCTAGATGAGAAAAGAACAACCATGAAGTTCTCATTTTTGTATGAAGAGAGGAAAAGTCGATATGAGGTGAGAAGAGACGAAACCTTGCTTATTATTTTTTTATCCTTTATTATTAGCAGAGAGAGATGAGTCGAGATGAGAATAATTGAGGTTAACTGTTCCTTTCAGCGCAGGGATGAGAAGACGAGATGATATGAGATGAGAATAACTGTGAACTTTTTCCCATTAGCACAGGGGTGAAGAGATGTAAATAATTCTGAGGCTAACCTTTCCCATTAGTAGAGGCATGAAAACAAGGGAACAGTCGGAGAAGAGAACAACAGAGAGATTAGACAAGATGAGTTGAGAAGAACTGATGTTTACGTTTACTTTCAGAAGAAAATAGAATTGATTAGATGAGGCGAGAAGAGACGAGATCGAGACAAGATGAGTTGAGTTGAGAAAAACTGATGCTCACATTTACTTTTAGAAGAAAATAGAATTAATGAGATGAGATGAGAAAAGAAACGAAAAAATCTGAATTGAACTTTTCATATGAGAAGAGACGAGATCGAGACAAGATGAGATGAGGGGAGAATAACTTAACTTTTCATATTAGCAGAGGTTTGTTTCATATTAACAATTGAGAGTCTGAACTTAGCAGAGAAAAGATGAGACGAGGTGAGATAAAAATAACCGAGATGTCAGATTTTGTCAATCAGATGAGGAATGAAGTGATGAGATGAGAAGAGGATAATTGAGAAACCGAACTTTCCAATTAACAGAGAAGAAATACGACTAGGTGAGACTCTTAAGCAGAAGAGAAGAGAAGCGAACAACTGTGAGAATTTAAATTTCCTACGTGAAGAGGCGAGATGAGACAAGCCGAGACGAGATCAACCGTGAGATTTTACTCTCCCATTACAGCGGAGAACTGTAGAGAGAGAAATAGACAGCAGGCCCTAGTAACCAAGATTTATTACAGTAGAAGAACTCTGATGGACAGAACAAAAGGAAACACTGAGGAATGAGTCTCCAAATCCAGGCCTTTCTCCCCCAAAACTGTCGTATTCTAGCCACTCCTGTCTGTCCTCATAATTCTCCTCGCTGCATCCTCCATAAAACACATCGTCCATCATAACGGGAGCCCCTGTGGTTAGAAAAAGTGACTGTAAAGGCGAGGAGAGAGTGAATGAGAGGAAAGGGTGTGGTGAAACATGTCTGTTTTAACCTGGAGACTTCTGTTGACTGAGATGTCAACAGCACCACCTACTGGAGGCTTTGGTAGCTTTGTTTTGACATATTTAGTTTGTGCTTTTTTCTTCCCTTGCATGCAATTCGAGCCTTTCCTTTTAAAACCGACTTACGCAATCCCCTTTTATCTCGAGAAGAAAAATATTTATCCAGCGTGGAACAACAACGGTTTAAAAACAACGATTGGCTTAAATTTCACACTTCAGAGGCGAACTCAAGCTTCCGTTTAATTAAACCCGCGCAGTTGTCCTCGTCGGAGTGATGAAAGAAGGAAAAACTCTGCATGTTTGAATGTGTAAAAATCCTCTGGGTTGACCCCGCAGCCGTTGAGTTTTGGCCCACTGTGTGGGAGAAAGATAATTGGCTCACTGTTCGTTAGCTAATTGCGAGTTCCTCGTAATTGTCCTTTTTCATCATTAATTTGGGCCGTTCGGGATGCGGTAACGAGCATTCAGCAGTCACATGAAGGGGCTGTGGGTGGTGGAGGACACAGCAAATGAATAATATCGCAAATAAAAGGATTTTCACAACCGAGGTGTGTGTGGTTTGGCGTGAACTGGAGTGGCTCTCTGATGATTTTCAGTAACATTTATGATGTGGGTCAGATGTGGATATGCACTCGTTCTGCTCATAAACACACTCACACAAACGCAGACAGAGAAGCATGAGCTGTGGCGATCCCGAGTCCAACCCAGAGGAAACTCTGTTCTCAGGAGAATTGCATTCCACATTCCATTTCAACTAACTTTGTCTCTGATATTTGTTCTAAAATTCCTTGTGAATAGAACATTTTGAGGCAAGTAACACAATTGTTGATATAGATTGAGAATTTTATTTTAAATATTGATAGCGTATTGATATTGATAGCATTGTTGTCATCTTTCTTGTTATCTCTTGTTTTTCGAATTTGAGAAATATGAGTTCATTTTGAGACGTCTGACTTGCAGATTTCAGATCTTGGGTTTCAGATTTGAGCACAGATTGAGTCTTTGTTGATGATTCATTATGATGTCGTTTAAGAGGAAACTTTCTATTTCATAGTTCCGTTTTACTTAACCTACGTTTTACCTTTGTTTTGTAGCAGAGATCAAATCATATAGTTTAAGTATTTTAGTTCATATTGAGATCTCTTGAGATTTTATTGGCCAATCTGAGCACAATTAGGGTACATTTACACTACAATGAATGATGTACTATACGGAAAAGTACATCAACGTTTTCACAAATTCACGTTTTTGTAGTTTATATGGAGACAATATCGTTTTCAAAAACTTGCACTTTGAAACTTTGAAATGTCATTGTGAAACAGTGTCGTGTAAACGTCCCTTTGAGACACTGTTGAAATATTTTCTGAAACTTTATAGCAGACACATGTGAGATAGATTTTTATTAGTAGAAAAAAAGTCTCAATTTGCTCTCAATTTAATATCATTGCTATCTTTGGAGAAACAAATGAAATGTAAAAGAGAATTTAATTGTGTTTCTCGGATATTGCTCCTATTTATAATTCCTTGTGAAGAGAAAGATTTGAGGAAATTTGCAAAGAAACAGATCATGTTTTGTTTGAATTTTAGAAATGTTTGATCCCATATTGAGATCTCTGACTACAGATAGCTGACTTTGGATTCAAATCTGAGCACAGTTTGATACTTTGTCGCAATCTCTTCTGAAACTCTAAATGAGTTTGAGATTACTTGGGTCTTTTCTTCAGGAGAAACACCTGAGCATCATGAGACTGAGGGTGCTTTTACACCTGCCTCATTTAGTTCGGTTTAATCGCACTAGAGTTCGTTGTCCGCCTTGGTGCGGTTCGTTTTGGCAGGTGTGAATGCAGCAATTGCACTCGTGTGTGCACCAAAAGTGGACCAAACAAGCGTACCGAGACCTCCTTGAAGAGATGGTCTCGGTATGCTTTCAAATGAACTCACATGAGATGTGAAAGCAATCCAAACCCAACGGACCAACGTTGAACCAATGAACCAAACAATATCATAATTCATAACTGGAAATGTGTTATATAAAAAGTGTCTGATTCTGTGAGTGAGCACATTAGTTATCATAGTTGAAAACCAAAGAGTGCCTCTTCATCCTAAATGTTGTGTAATTACACTTCTCCGTGCAAGAATGCTGCCCCAACAAAGCCTCGATTCTGGCTCTACCTTCATTATAACATTCATATCTGGTCTCCACACAGCCTAGGCTACTAGACAGTGCTGGAAAATCCAGAGAGGGCATGTTTCAATTTGCCACAGCATCGTTAATATGAATGTAGTATATTGCGTAATTTAACTGCGGGAATGATGGCTACATTCATATGGTGTTTGCGTGTGTCTCGGCAGTAACAAATAAAGATACAATAAGCTCATGGAGCTAACTTGTCAATCATTCTGATGGATGACACTGAGAAAACTCTGACCAATAAGAGGACAGTGGTACTCGCATGTGACTTGTATAAACTCATTTTGGTACGCTTTGAAATGTTGTCATGCATGTGAAAACAACCGACCCAAGTAGAAAATGCTAAATTGTAACAAATTTAGTCCCTGTTTCGGAAAAAAAAAAAAAATCCATAGGTGTGAAAACGCCCTAAAGCAAAGGTCTAAATATAATCTTATTGTAGACAATGAGAAATGAATGCGATATTAAAAAGATCTTGTGAATTGTCATATAGATGTGGGCTACTAAAGTATCATCCCCGAGGAAATTATTCAAACGTTGCTTATTTGGATTATGTTTCCTTCATCCTTAAGTATGAACTTTGTCTCAGATATTTCTCCACAAAATTCTTTGGTGAATCTTTTGGCCAATTTGAAATGCATGAGAGCAGTTTGTGTATGAGATATCAAAGGAAAGTGGATAGCATAGCTCAAATATTTTGCTGTTGGGATAATTTGATGAGCCATGTTTGAGTTCATATTTACATTTGCTTTTCTTTTTGGATTGCAGACTTTGGTGTCTTGTCGAAACTGAGCAAAGTGTGAAACATTCTGGACTCATCCGACATCTAAAGCAAAGGTTTCCATTTATTCTCCATTAATCTCATAACTATGAATATTTCTATTTCGTAGTTATGTTTTATTCTCTTTGTCTCAGATGTTTTCTCAAAATAAGTGTAGAAAGTAAGTCTCTACAATAGAATGCCATGCAATAAATGTCATGAATAGTTTTTGAATTCATGTTGAGATCTGTGACATTTTATCTCAGACTTTGGTATTTTGGCCAATCTGAGCACAAGAGATATCTTCTGAAACTTTATGACAGACACATGTGAGATTTACTGGAGACTATTTATCAGTAGAAAAAAAAGTCTCAATGCAATCTCATTGCTGTTTGTGTGAAACAATTGAGATATGAAAGAGATTTTAATGTTAGATTTTTTCACGTTCCTTCAGGAGCTCTTTCAACTCACTGTAGTTTATTTTTATATTTTCTTTTTACTTTCTTTCATTCTTCTGGTCTGTTTCTCTTGGAATGTATCTGTCTTTCTTTCTCTTCCGCCTTCATGATGGCATTTCAGTATGTAGGACGCTCAAATTCAGAACGGGCGTCTGCCTCGTTAAATGTTGTCACACGTCCCCCATCATTGCACCTTCTCCTCCGTCTTCCCTTCCTTCCCTTCCTCGTTCCCTCGGCGTACTCCGAGGCTTCGGACAGTCACGTCAGACACACGCTCTGAATATCAGTGTAAATTATGGCAAAAATGTGGAGCATAGATGACAGCATGTGAGACAGAGAGAGTTTATTATCGGAGGCTTTCGCAGATCTTTCTCTGACTCAGTAAAGCAGGATTCATTTTCCAAAGCCATTTTTTGTCACTATTTTGGGATTGAAGACAATTTTTGGCAATCTTTTTGCCGAGATTTTTATAGTAGGACCAAAATCAGTAGTATTTGATTGGAAGTTTTGTGATTCCCTCGCAAAACTTTTGTGTTTTTTGTGAACGAACACAAAGTTTTTCAGGGGAGCAAACCTTTAGTGAGCTAACGCAAAGTTTCTCAGGCACTTTATATATTTTTCTCCTTCACCATGTCTCTTTAGGGACTTCATAGCCAAATGATTGCTTTAGCGATGAATCTTAGTCGATGGCGACTAGTTCTGACACGTGATGATTATTGGCCGATATTAGAATTATTTTTTATCATATTGGTCGATATTGGATATTTAATTGTGTATGATTATATCCCCTAACTTTTACATTTAGATTGCTTCTACAGTCATCTAATGCTCGCATCTAATGCTTACATGTGTTCATTTTCTTTATTTACATTTACGACTTTAAAATTGGCCAGTATCAGTTATCGGCCATAATGTGAAAATAATGATCATCGTATCGGCCAGAATTTTAACTATAGTGGTGACCATAATCTTAGCAAAAGTCACACAGTCTGACATATTGTTGCACAGTGTTTGCATTTCATCCAGGATAACATTGGACAATCCTAAACAACAACTGTAAAGGACATTAGAAATTGCAGCGTGTACCAGAGTTAAATGACTTGCATGACATGCAACTACCTGCAAATTTTGAGAAAACCTGATTCTCCTCATTGATTTAACTCTCTTTTTATGCTAAGTGAGATGCCAGCAATACTGTTACTGTTATTTTAGTCGGAAAGTTGGCAAAATGGTCCAAATCCATAATGAAGGTCCAATGACAAATTTACCGCATTCAAAGCAAGGTCAGAATAAATGAGGAGAAGTGGTGTGAAAAATATAATATACTGGAGACATTCCTATCCGGGCTGTATTGGATTTCTCAGAGTTAGCCATAAAATAAATAAATAAATAACACATTAGACAGTGTGTTGCATTGTGTTTTTTTTTTTACAGACATTGTATGAGAAAGACATATTTGATTTCATCATGATTAAAATCTCTAAATATGTCGGAGAAACATACATTTTTGTTCCTTTTGTTCCTGTCAGTATAATCCTCTTCTGAGCCGTGAAAATCTATTTATACATCAACACCTCAAATCCATCTAGTTCTGGCATGTCAAAACAGACAAGCTTTTGGTATCAAACAGATATCAAATCAATAAATTCTGTCTGAAACCCCTGAAGTCTTCCATAATCTTTTTTTTATTAATTTGTATTCAGACTAAGCACATTTTTCCTCCTTGATATTTCACTGAAACTCCTTTACAAATTGATGAGACCAGTCTACAACATTCAAATGCCAAGTACTTTAGGAGCCTTATTACATGTATTTAGTCATTTTTAATGTAATTTTGCACAAAAACATTGGTAATGAAGTTTTTCATTTCCTTTTGTGTCTAAGACCAGAAAGAACGTCATACTAGATTGGAATGACACGATGGTGAGTAAATAATGAGGTATTTTCTTTTTCGGCTGAACCGTTCATTAACGTTATTGTTTCACCCATCTGAACATTGACTAACTATTGCACTACAAAACACACACCCATGCTAATTAATTTCCTTGCTAATACGTTTGTTTGAAAACACAATTAGCGAGGTCCACGCTAAAAATTAGGCAGTCGTAAATAATATAACAAGTCACTACGATCATTGTTTTCCTTTCCGTTAGTCACACAGAATACAGCAGGTCAGTGCATGTGTTTTCTCTGTAATTAATATCTTTGCCCATATGATCCAGCTGTAGCTGGCGGGGGGTGTCTCGGCACAGCCCGCGTCCCCTCAGTCTGCGCGGCATCTGTGGATGCTGACAGCCTGCATCAGTTCATTTCAGAGCAGAAAATGGCTGTAATTAAAAAGCCATTCCGGATCCCTTAACGCCTTCCGCCCCTTCGCCCCAAGAGCTTCCCCCCGGATGAACGCCGTGAACAGAAAGTTGATGTCTCCTTTCTGTCATTTGGAATATATATAGTTCAAATACAACTTTAATGTACTTGAAGTTAGAGTTGGGCCATGTGGCAAACAACCTTGCGTCATAGCCAGAGCTATGTGCAGGCTAGTAGCTTACTGCAAAAGTCCCTTTAAGGCAAGTAATTTCACTCGCTGGCCATCTTTTTGGGGAAACATCAAATTCTCCAAAGCTGTTCATCAAGCTTACGATTAAATTTCATATTTGAAATGAATGACTAATAAAATCTGATGATGGTTGACCCTTCGCAAAGACCCGCCCCCTTTAGTTACTTTTGCTATGTCCGACAAGTCATGTGCTCTCACGCCACACATCATGTTCTCACGAAGTAAAAAATACATTGTCGTCGACAGACACGACAGAGCAGGTAACTTTTGATTTGAAACAGTTCCAAGTTTAAAATATAGTAACTTTTTAAAGAAGATTAAACAATAAATACCATATGGTGGCTCTTTTAAGTGTCATGACAGATCGCTGTAGCTCCTTCAATCGACTCGTGAACCAACCATCTCTTAATACTAGTTCAGTTATAGTATCAAATAAACATCAAGTTCATGTTCACCAACGTTAATCTACTAACTCCCCGGACTGCTTTGTCAGACAAAATGGTGGATTCGGGGTTATGATTGGTCAGATCGCTTATCAATCAAACTGCTGTTGAAGGGTCAATTGTCTCATAAATTTTGTTTCTAAAGCTCAAATCGTGACACAAAGCTTGATTTTTCAGTTTGGTCAGTCAAAACAAGCAACCGGAGCTTCTAAAGGTAGCTGCAGTGACATAATGACATTACCAATTGGTGAGTGGCTCTTTTATTTAGAGGGACTTATTCTAATATATTGTGTATTCTTTCTCCCATTCAAAATTAAAACGTGTGCAGCATCTTTATGAACATAAAGTCTTTGGCACTGCTCACTTTACTTTGGAAAACAGAAATGTAGTTAAGCTACAATACTGAAAAAAACTATTGTATATGACTCTGAATTTCCACATCTAAAAAAATTGCGAAACAAGATACATTTACTTGAGATTTTAGCACATTCTTTCTGTTTTTAATTTTTTGTGAATTTGTATGAATTTTTACATTCTCTTTTGTAATTTTTTGCAATCTGTTTACGCCTCACTGACCGTTGGATCATGGACTTCCACGTGTGTTTTTTTCTTCTAAAAATATGTTTCCGTGTGAATCATGTTGTAGGAATTCCCGTGAAATCCCCACCTCATAAAATAGTTGTTTTCTCGTGAGATCAGGTTGCTTGTAGTATCTTTAATACACCAGTTATTTATCATACTACACTGACAAAAAAAATTAAAGAAGTTAAAAAATCTGCAAGTGCAGATATATAAAACAAATTTATATTTAACATACAATTGAAATCATATCTTAATAACTTGTATAGTCTTAGTGAATTTATCTGGTTTTGAGGATTATTAGACATTTTTAAGTAAAAACCAAAAAAAAAAATTATTTGTTCCCTTTAAAGTGAAAACTATCCCATGACTTACTCAAGCCATCCTAGGTATTTGACTTTCATCTTTCAGAAGAACACAATTGGAGTTATATGTGTCCCGTGCTGGTAAAATGGGAAAAAAAATTGAGCTACAGGCAAAAAAGAGAGAATTTTTTGGTTGAATTTGAGAGTTCCACAAAAATGTGTTAATTAAGCCCTCGTCTTCTGACCCCAATGCTCCAAATAGTAATAAAACATTTAAAATTTACTCTATTTGTAAGTTTTATGAGAGGAGTACCTTTTTCTCTGCTGGCTTCTTCTCACCACGTTTTAGGCCTATCGGATTGGAATCAGATTTTTACCCAAAAAAATGGACGAAACTTTTGCAAAAAGGAACCAAAATACATTGAAAAATGAGAAAAACATTCTGAAAGTTAATACGGTGCATTACAGTGGGTAATTTATTGTCCGATTCCAGCTAATCATATATCATTTTGTAGGTCCTTTAATGGAGAATGAAAATAAAAAGAACTAATTTTCTAAAAATTTGCGCATCCCGACTCATTTTTCCAGCATGGGTCACATATTAATAATCACCCTGATGCTCCTAAGCTTTATTCAGCGTCGCATCAGTTACGCTCGTTTCGTAAGTTGTGTACGAAAGGCGTAGGACGCAGTGTAAGTGTGGAAACTAGTTATTTTACTATGGATATTTTCACAAATACATCACTTCACTTTAAAAGGTTCCATTATAAAGAGTTGGAGCATCCGGGTGATTATTAATATAACACTGATTGTATTCATCTGAAAAAAGAAAGTCATATACACCAAGGATGGCTTCAAGGTGAGTAAATTTTCACTTTAAAGTAAACTAATCCTTTAAGAAGTCTTTTTTTTTTTTTTTTTTTTTTTTTGCAGTGAACTGTGTGTAAATGTAGAATACTCTGTTTTGAAGATGTTTGCTTGAACTTTAGTGGTGTTTGGCAGGGAATGAATGACTGAAAAGATGATGCAATTGTACATTTGAGGTAGTTTTGAACTCCAGTGCTCCCTGAGGTCTCACGCTTCTCTGTTTTATGTAGTAATATATCCTGTTTCTCACCATTTTTGCTGCAATTTCACCACACATCAACCCATTTATATCAAGCGTGTTACTTCGTAGGTGACTCAGTGTTGAATTACTTTTCCACTACAGTGCAGATAGAACTGGATGAGATTTGTATTACTTTTGTGTGAAATAACAAATATAACTTTGTACAGCCAAGTGTTTTGGCAGGAACAGAGGGATTGTAAAAGAAGAACGCTTGATGAAAACTTGATCCGAAGACTCCGAAGAGTCCTTCAGAAAGTGATGTTTTTTGAAGAATATGACCTAAATGATAATTTTGGAGAAGATAATGGAGCAAAAGGGGTTTTAAATGACCATTACTTTCATTAAATCATCAAGCTATAAAGTTTTACAACCTATGATATAATTTAATGCACCAAGACGAAGTTATCTAGAGGATGCAACCCACTTCTGCAATCTCGAACTGGATATTCAATGAGAACAATTTATTTAGTCCATTGGGAATTGAATGGATAATGAAAAGTGGGTGTTGCATAGCAAAATGGAGGCAGAAGGAAAAGGGTTGAAAAGAGTGAAAAGAAAAGCTGTTCCTTTTGTTTTAAGATTTGGTCCGAAATTTGTTTAGTCTTCTTTTGGAATACAATCAGGCACAAAAAAGCAGAAACATGTTTTTGAAAAGTATAGTAAATAGGGCTATTTTGACTTCATGTTGACTTGCATAACGATATCACGGCCCCAACATCTGCGTGCTGACTTCACTAGTCCCTCCACAGCCAACTTCCTCCAAACACATGTGTTTATGGGTGTGGGTCTTTCTCTCCAGGGCCCCTCTTCATATCTGGTCCAAGTGCAGCATTTGAATTCAAAGGGTGGGGCTTCACATTCAGATAGCCAACATGAGAAAATATGAGGTTTCTATCTGAAAAACATCATAGAGAGACATTCAAACAGAAAGACAGATAAAGAGGCGAGACGTTCAGCACATGGCCATTTAACCATATACACTGTCAAACTCAAAGTTCCAGTCAGTGGACGTCAATTGGTGAAACGAGGCAAGACAACCTGCTGCCATTGACCTGGTAAGTTTCAGGTCTATCATTCACTCCACTTTATTGTATTTTTTGCTGTCGTGAGACCCTCGAGTAGCTTCATAAGGACATGCTGCCCTTTCGCTGGTACAGAAGGTGGGGACATTAGATCCACGCTGCAAGGCAACACCTGCAATGTTACTAATAGTCGGTCCCATTCTGTCAGCAGCAACGCTTGCGAATTTGACAAATAAGACTCATCACGGGTGCCTGGTCCTCCGTGTCATTTCTGTCTTTTCCTGGGAAAAGTTTGAAATAATTCACAACACTTTAATTAGCTTCCCAGCACACATATTCTTCCTCAATGTGACTTAACTGAAGTTAAGACAAAACGTACAGTTTGCTGCTTACGAAGGCAGCTGCCTCATAAATGATAATGGAATGTGCAAGATAGGCAAGAAACTCTCAACTGATTCAGTTCAGTTTACAATTGGCATGCTGCTAAGCTAACATTGCAATAATCTATTGATATTTTCATTATTGAATAAATACGTGAATAACAAGTCAACTTGTCCACCATCTTAGATACTTTATTTCCACATTCCTTCTCATTATAGAAGCATAGAAATTACATTAAATGCACAATTGTTGAGTACAATATTATTTATATACTATTATATACATAATATACTAATACATACATTTAGGCCTATAATAAGCAACTTTATCTGCCCTCTTTGATATTTTTCTCTGAGCTTATCACAATGAATTCTGGGATTGTCTCACAATTGATTGTTGTAAAGTTTAATGGAAGCTTGTTGCTAAGCTAATAACCCAATCTAAAAATCATAAAAAGTAAATAGCACTTGTAAATTCTGAGTAAAATAATAACTTTTCTTCATCAGACTAGACTTTTTAATATTATTTTTATTAATAAAGGCCGTTCACACCAAGACTTTTAACTATAACGACAACCATATTAGTGTTCACACCAATGTACAATAATGTTCTGTTTATTATATTATTATTCTGATTGGCTCTCAATGTTTTTTATCATTCAGAATTAGAAAGATCATTAAAATGTTATAGTTATTGTTATATATTTTGTCCTTAGTGTGAACTGGCCTTGAGAGCACAAGTATCGAGTAAGATTCAAGTGGTGAATGTTGCTAAGCTAAGTGTATAATCAGCATTTCTCTGGATTTATCTGCCCTTTTATAAAAAAAAAATTGTCTCATAATTGATTGCATTAATATTTGATGTTAGCTTGTTGCTAAGCTAACAACCTCATTCTATAATATGCATAAAAAGTACTATTAAATTAAAATACTATTCTTAAAATACTATTCTTATACTTTTTGAATTGATACTTTGTAAAGTGAATTTCCAGTCAACTCGCGGACACATTTTTTTCACGTAGCTTAAGAAGTACTTTAGCCTACACACAAATATTGAGTATTTAAAATAAATATCAAATATATAATTTATTATACTACACATTTTGATTGCTAAATTTTAGCATTTTTGTGTGTGTAGTCATCATTTGCAGTCTTCCACCATACATGCGATGCTGCCTTAAACATTGTAGAAAGTATTGTAGACAGAATAGAATTACTTTAAGCATGTTTGTTGCCTTAAAATGCTGTCTACATAGAGCACACACATTTTACTTCTCCATCATTTATCTTTAAACACATTTGATGTGTTTGATGGGTGATGCGCCTTCATAGCCAAACTAAAATTGCTGTACGTATTCATGTGAACTGGCCATAAGATCGTCTGTCCTGCATGCTCAGTAAACAGATTAATGTGTTCTTGACTGATAACTTTGAGCACTCGCCCGTGTTTCATCCAATGATTAATTTTCTAAAAATAGGGGCGTGGGAGTGTGTGTGTGCAGAGGCAGCCAATCAGAAGCCAGATCTTGCTTGGAGATTCTGTGCCGCAGCCAACAGCTTCACAGTCTGATATCAGACAACTGTTGACACTTTCTGATCGCAGCTGATGTGTCAGAGCTAACCGAGAGTCTCATGCAAGCATTTTCTGGGATGCACCAGTATAGAAGCAAATACAGCATTAAAAACATGATTATACATACATTTTAATATGTGTTTGTGTTTTGAAGACTGATATCCTCATCCTTCTTGTCTAGACTACATAGAGTCACACTCCATATCCACAAGTCAGTCATGGAGGATTTCAATATGACTGTCAACCATACACTCTATCCTTTCCTACACCTTGAACTCAGCCCAAATGATTCAGCTCTACCGACCTCTCCATGGATTTTACCCAATGCCACATGTAAGTGTGTCTCTCATATTTCTGAATAACTAAGAAGCAGTTTATTCACTCTTTCACACATTCATTTTTGTGATTGCATAATTCTGAGTTCACTTACTAAAGTTGAAATGTATTAAAAGGGATAGTTCACCCAAAACTCTACATTGCTATTCACTTTCATTTTGTTTCAGTTGTGAAATGTATTTATTTGTTTGTTTGGGTTTTTGTTTGTTGTCATTAATATATTTATTATTAATAAGTGAAGACGTTGATAAGTGAAAGGGTGAGAAAAGTTGGGAGACAGAAAGACAGGCTGGTGTTTTATGATTGTGACATGGTAGTGCTTTGTTCAGATTGGCCTTTGATTTGGCACCTTTGAAAATTGCACGATTGGTGTACATACACAAGGCCTTTTCACGATTTCCAGCTTTGAGCGAATGGAACGGCAAGGCTGGCAAAGTATGTTTTGAGTCTCCTTGTGTGTCAGGGTCATGAAACTGATCATTTATTTGAAAACTTTTTTTTAATACATTTTTAATAAATGTGTTTTTATTAATACAATAGAAGTGAATATATAAATTATTATTATATATTATTTGTGTACATTAGTAATAAGTAAAGCATATTCGGTAACACTTCACAATAAGGTTAATTAGTTTAACATTAATTAATGTATAAACTAACATGAACTATCCATGAACAATACATTTGTTACAGTATTTACTAATCTTCGTTAACGTTAGTTGATGAAAATACAGTTGTTCATTGTTTGTTCATTTTATTTCACAGTGCATTAACTAATGTTAACAAGATTTTAATAATGTATTAGTAAATGTTGAAATTCACATTAACAATGATTAATAAATGCGGTTACATTTTATTTGGTAACACTTTGTTTTACAGTGTCACTGTTACACATTTTACATCTATTTACTATTGTAATAACTAGGAATTACACTGTAATTACACTGTTATACTGACACCTTAAGTGTAAGTGTAACCCTTTATTTCAAGGTGTCAGCATTACAGTGTTATTATACATTTAAATACTGAGTAATGACAATTAACTACATATTACAAGGTTATGGTTAGGATAAGGGTTTGGTTTAGGGTTAATTGCACGTAATTATGCATAATTTCTAGTCATTACAACAGTAACTACATGCTACAATGACACTGTAAAATAAAGAGTTTCAATAAAAGCTGCATATATGCAGTTTATTATTAGTTCATGTTAACTAATGAACCTATTGTAAATTGCTACCAATAATGTAAACAAACTGAGCTTTATTGTAATCCTTGTCACTTTTTTTTTTAACCTACATCGCCCAGCCCTACTATCAAATGTTCTATAAAGAAAATATTTATAATCTTCAGTCCTTGTGTCCTAGTGTTATAAACGAGGAAGATACTGATTCAATAGGCCTACCTGTCCTCTCACTATTGATGCGAACAACAAATTCGGCCATCTCTTTAGAAAGACAGTGCTCTGACTGGCAGAAAGTGAGTGCCTGTATATTTTGCTGCTGTCTGAAAGATCTCCACGTTGAAGCAATAAAAAGCTTTTCTTCCAGTTGCGTTCCTCCCTTTAGCTGTTATAGAGTGCCTCTTGCTAAGCAAATTGCACATCACTCTAGTGCGCAGGCCAGCGTAGAGCGAGCAGTATTTTGAAAGCTTGAGATTATTGGGCTGCCATACATGTGGCAACTTACCAAGAGAAAGGGAGAGAGATGGAGAGCGTTGTATAACAGTTATTGTGCGCTCACAAAAAGGACCATAACAATGTACTAAAACCCTATTTGGCCAGTAATTGTTTCTCAGTGGAGCTTCTGTAAAATAATGTTTGCTTGGCTTTTCCTTGATGAAACATAGAGTATTAATTAATCAGAATTTAATTAACTTAAGAAAAAATAATGTCCAAAAAAGTTGCCTCATCTGTAGTCAGTCACATGACGATATTTCAGCGTGACATTGAAGAAGTGACATTGAGTGTGCCGAAACCTTTAAGCCCTTTTCAGGCTGTAGGTGGTTGTTTTGTCATTTACAGGTGATTTTTTAAATTTATTTTAAATTTATTTATTTAATTATTTGTATTTGTTTTGGATGTCTGTTTTTCTCCCATCGTCCAGGCAAAAACTTTTTTGGATTGAGGTTTGATGCTCAACATTTTTGTCACTCCATACTCCACACTCAATGCTGTTTGTATTCAGAATGAGATTTACTGTAGCATTTAAAAGACTTAGTTGCATTGCCTAGTATATGAATAAAATTGTTTCTCATTAAATTACATATCTTGCATAATAAAAATGCATGCATGCAATTTTAGTTTTCAGTCAGCCCAATATATATATTAAAAAACAATTTTTTGCAGTTAGAAGATTAAGTTGCGTTGCCTATAGGAATAATAAAAAAAAAATATTACTTGCAAAATTAAACATCAATCTTGCTAAATAAAAAGGCAACTTTTATTTCAGTTTTAGCCAACCCAGTGTGTAAAAAAAAAAAAGTAATATAAATAATCAAGACCATTTATAACAAAGTTTAATTGTTGACAACTACTAATTTTTAAATGATTTTATTCAAAACATTTCACTGAAACCAGCCTCAGTTGTGCCAAATACCCAAATTATATTGCTAAAAGTGTCAAAAAAGTATCCCTATCTCATCAATAAAAATGCCTGTAATTTACTTCTGGATAAATTACCGATCGGTATCTAATTAAAGAAAGAATCATTCTTTTCAGTCGAATCTTGTCAGAGAATCAGACGAACAGGTTCACAGAAGCTGTCTGAATGATTCATTAACGGAGCCAATAAATCAGTTTTTCAGTTGGACTATTTGGTCATGAAATGGATTGATGGAAATGTTCACAAACGTTGAGTCCAATTTTTTGTAGTGGTAGAAAAACACTGACATTTCCTACTCCAAATAGTGCCTGTTAATGCTGAAATTACCTCATGTTCATGTTGAACAATAACCATTCAAATAGCACTTAAGATCTTCCTCTTGTCTGTCTTATCTCATGTAACGAAACTTCTCATGTTAATGAATTCATAACGAACTGCGGTTCATCTCCAGGCTGTTGTTAAAATGTCTTTGGGATTTATTGTTATTGTGCTTCTTCAAATATGGAGGGCGTCCTCATCTTTTTCTCGTGTGCCACATCGATTCCAGGTAAACTAATCTACTTTTGAAGTCACCTGAATAAAAAAGCCCTCTAGACGAAAGCTTTTACTGTACATGCCTAGTGGACAGGGAATTGTGGGATTGCAGTCAATGGGGCCTGTCATGGTTTCCATGGTTGCCGTCTCCAGGGAGATGGGAGATGAGAGAAGCATCCGTGGCGATATGGGCTCAGATCATGTAAGTGGATGCTGCCTCTATAAAGTTGTTAAAATCATTTACGCAATGTGAATGTGGTATTTTTATGGTTTTATAAATAATTTGCAGTACTACCCATCTATTCAAGAGTTCAAGAGTTCCACATGAATATTTTTTTAAAGATTTCATTCAGTAATAAATGTTCAGTGATTCAGTGAGCTGCCGACTCAAGAACCAATCGGACAAAATCAGTGAAATTCGTAAATTAATTGTTTAATCCAGTTCGTGAATGTATCAAACAGTCCACAAGTAAATCAGTTTTCGTAAACAAATCATTAAACAAGTCATCAAGATGGATGAATGAATCATTCAGACCAGTTCTGCGAACCATTCAGACTGATTCTGTCAATTATTATATCCTTTTCGGGAACGAGTCATTCAATCCATTTTAAGAGTGAATCAGTCATTTCGTTGGGTGAATAAATAAACTAGTTCTGCGAACCATTCAGACTGATTCTGTGAA
Organism: Opsariichthys bidens; assembly: GCA_037194245.1. NCBI lineage: Eukaryota > Metazoa > Chordata > Actinopteri > Cypriniformes > Xenocyprididae > Opsariichthys > Opsariichthys bidens. The sequence continues at coordinate 14,683,098 of CM074291.1, forward strand.
TTGTTCCAACGTTTTTGCCAACAAGTCATTCAGCCCAGAATAAAAGTGAATCAGTTGTTTTGTTGGATGAATGAATCATTCAGACCAGTTTTGTGACACATTCTGCAAAATTATTTTATCATTTACGCCAAAGAGTCGTTCAGTCCAATATTATGAGTAAATCAGTTCATTTGTTTGGTCAATGAATCATTCAGAACTGGGGCATCATATATAAAAATAAATGTATTAATCCTAAAAGCACTTTTTGGGTCACACAATTCTCACAATTAACTAAAAATTAATTACGACTTTTGCCTCAATTTTCTAATTACCATGTTTAACGGTACAAGACATTAGGAAAATATGACTATAAATACCATTTGTGCGGTCACGTTACATTGATAAAAATCACTCACTATCCTTGTCTTGTTTTAGAAAAATTAAATCAAAATTAAATAAAATACAGTTCAGAGAAAGTATTCAGAGAAGACTTATTCTCATTCTTTTCCATGGGCCAAGTAGTATTTTTAATTGTTTTAAACAAATCAAATTTATGCAGTTTTGCCTATAAGGTAACGTATATTTTTATTCAACAATTTCTTCTCTTCCTTGTCAGTCTCCTTCGCAGTTGGCGCAGTAAGCACAGTGCAGTGCTTTCGTGTTCTACATCAGAACGCCGGATCATATTGGCCGTTTCCTGCATCAGCATCCCACACATGCATCGTAGAACCCTGAAGCGCTGCACTGCGTCAACTGTGGAGGAGACTGATATGGAAGATAGGAAATTACTGATTAAAGTTGTAATTTTTGTTATTTTTGTTGCGCACAAAAAGTATTCTCATTGCTTCGTGTCATTAAGGTTGAACTACTGTAGTCACATGAACTATTTTAACAATGTCTTGAATACCTTTCTGGGCCTTGAAAGTGGTAATTGTGGCCAGAAAGCTCACGGATTTCATCAAAAATTCTTAATTTGTTTTCCGAACAGTTTTACGGGTTTGGAGCAACATGAGGGAGAGTAATTAATGACAGAATTTTCATTTTTTGGGTGAAATAACCCTTCATGATCCAAACAATTCCCTAATATTAAATCCTGCTTTATTGTTTTTTCTCATTGACCATTCTGTTTTAGATCAGATTGCATTGATTTTAATAAGGTCATTTATGGGTATTACCAGGTCTAAGGTGATCTAACGTTGATCAAGTTGACTACAAGCTGGTGGACCTCAAGGGGTCAACCTTTAGCTGATTAGCATTCTGCTACCGAAAAAAACTCCAAATGTTTTTCTTCATTGACTTCCATTCAAAATGTAGCAGCATTTTGTCTACAGTAGATATCCACCAAGGACAAACTGTTTTGTCTGAAACTTTAGTTGTCTTTTGACCTCAGGATAGTCATTAACAAAGGAATTGGAAGGCATTAGATCTCTTTCGTTGACCTGCTCGGCCACATTTGGTAAAGTTGGTTAGGGCTGGGTTAGGGTAAAACCCTCTGGTTAGGGTAAAACCAGATTGACTGCTATAAGCTAGTCCGACTTCAAAGCATAAAGTTGAGAAGCATCTTTGACATTGGACCAATGTTCATAAATTCACCAATTTTCCACTGAGAAGGACAAGATTAGAAGAAAACCCCAGAGACTTTAACATTTCCACCACTGACATGAACTTGGAAGGACACTGCCCAAGGTAGGGTTAAGAACACAGTAAAGCGGTTCACACGTCTGCTGGAAGAGAACCAGAGGCATTAGATGACATGAGCATTCACTTTAGCACAATCCTAGGAAAAAAAAAGGAGTGAAAACTGAGGTGTGGGTTGTGATTTCCTCTACTGTCTGCACTTTCTTCTCACTTAGAGCGAGAGCAGCACACATACATTCAATTCTGAACGAAAGGGAGATAGGATGAGGACAGGAAGTACATATCTAGTTGCAATTTTTCTGATGTTGTACAGGCAAACAATAATTGACATTGAGTGATATGGTCAACAAGAGTGTGGTAGTGTTTGTTCACTCTCCTGTAGAAACAAAAATAGCCTTGGAAATAGCCTGAAGCCTACAGTGGAAACTCAAACATGCTACAAGAGAAAATGGACACAATTGTAGGTGTGTGTGTGCTACAGACTCTCTGTCTGATACAGACACACTGTGCCGTCTCTGATTAAGAGGGAGTGTCGATTTATCGTGGGCTCTCAGGGAGTCACGGACACTAAGCTGCAGGACTCTCACAATGTGTCTTGCAGGCCTGATAGCAGCGTTCTCAACTCTACGTGTTCCGTTTGTCCAAAAGTCCCAAGACCACTATAGCGAAAAGACTTCTATTTGGATTTGACTTTTTTATTTAAAATTTAAGTATTTTACTGACATCATGTGAGTGAAAGGGTGAATAGAAACGTGTAATGTAAATTTGTTATTTCTTAGTATTTAGTATGTCCTTCTCTGATCCAAGGTGTACTAACTAGTCAGGGTGTGATGTCATCAAAACCACCATGAGTGATGACCTTTGACCCATCTCATACTTCTACACTAGTCATTTTTAGATCTAATGTTTTTCTATTTATGTCAAAAAAATCTACATAGTGAAAAGATATTTTGAAGTGAACGAATCTTTAAAGTGAATGGATCATTTAAGTGAGCGGATCATTAAACAAATTTTTAAAGTGAATTCTATTTTCAGTAACCTTTTTTTTCAAAATCTTTAAAGTGAATGGATCATTTAAGTGAGCAGAACTTTTAAGTGAACAGATTTTTTCAAGTTAACAAATCTTTTAAGTGAACAGATTTTTTTTTTTTTAGATGAAAGGATATTTTAAGTCAACGGATCTTTTAAATGAGCGAACCATTGACTGGCTGAGTCTTTAGGCTTGTCTTAGATTCATCAGCGCTGCGCGAACTGATTGCCGTATGACATCATAGTACTGTGAGATTCAAAAGCTTAACGAGCCGTATGCTATCCAAACGTTCTTGCGATACAATAATGTCATATGCCAATCAGTCTGCGCAGCACTGATGAATCTCCAACAAGCCTAAAGATTCAATGACTTAAAAAGTTACTTAAAGGTGCAGTAGGTGATTCTCTACAGAAACATTTTTTGTTATACTGGTTAAAAGTCTCCTCATATCCTGATAGCGATGATTGTGTTAAAATGAAAAATGTCTAAAAGTAATTTTATAAATATGTATCATCTGTGGAAGGCCTGTGGTCATTAAAAATCCCAGGATGTCTTTCCTGGCCAAATTTGCTCATTGGTCTCTGTCCATCATCCCCATTTTCTGATTGGCTTAATCACTCTATCTCCTCTCCACCAATAAGCTGGTGTGTGGTGGGCATTCTGGTGCAATGTGGCTGCTGTCGCATCATCCAGGTGGATGCTGCATGTTGAGGTTGAGGAAAATTCACCCTTCCATGTGTAACATGCTTTGAGTACCCAGAAATGTAAGGAATTATTATTTTTCTAGTTAGCCAGCTATTTAGCATAAGCTAAACTATAGCCAGAACAGAATGAGAAGAGAGTCCTCTCGTGTACCGCCATAAGATTGGCGAGTTCGGAGAGAATGGGTTCATTGTATGTATCATTGTTTGTTTGTTTGTTTTTTTAGTACACTACACGGTTGCTGTTGTTTGTTGTTGTGAAAAACAGTGTTTTTCAAAAATTGCTTACCCTACCTTTAAGTGAATATGAAAAGCTCGGTGAAAATCGGATATGTGCAAAGAATATAGATATAGATAATTGAAAGGGACTTTGATATGTGTCAGTATATTAGTTCCAAGCATTCGGTCTCAGTTTTTTTTCAACTGCTTCCACATTTTCAAAACTCTGCCTCTTTGCACACACAAAATGCAACATGCCTCACATATCTTGCAAAATGAAGCACTGCATTCAAAATATCACAAATACATCTCAAAAGCAAACATTTGTTGTTGCAAACACCTTTCCCACAATATTCTATTTATTGCTATATCATATACACACAGTTCTTACCTAAAGCTCTTCTTTCATGAGCTCCTATGTACATTTTTGTACAAGACTGAAAGTAACTGGCAGAGAGACATTAAAAAAATTCACAGTAAACATGAAAGCAATATTGAAACCAAACTTTTTTTTTCACTGTAAGCATTTGTGGTTGTGAATACAGTATTACACAGTACTAAAGAAAATAGATACATCGAGCATTTGTAGTTGGGCAGAAACAATGGTTGTGTTTGAAAAAGATATTCAAGATACTTCCTGTTACATTTTTGTGTGTTACATAGAGAATTGTTGTGTTTTGCAAAAACAGTTTCATGAAATTAAAAACTTCGAGTCGAAGTTGAAGGCTGATAATTAATGTATGGTTTTGCAGATTTGGTGCGTGGTTCTGGTGTTTGAGTCAGGTTTCAGAAATTGTGAAAGCAGTTGAGGACTGTGTGTAAGCAGTTGAAAAAAAAATTGTAAAGTGACAATACCTAAAATACTTGTCATTAATGTTAATCAAACAGCAAAAGATGTTAAATGAATTTATACATGTTAAATAAACCTAATGCACTTAAAAGACAGCATTAGCATTTGTATTTCTATCGCTTTTAACAAAAACAAAAAATAAAATAACTATATGATATATATCGGGATTGGGGTGGCTGTCCATCCGGTTCCATGTTCCACCATGGTAAATCTGGTCATTCTAGTTTAACGCTGTCTCTTGTGATGCTTTTCCGAGAGCAGCTGTGTGTGTGGATGCATTTTATTTGGAGGAGACGTGGCTTTGGACAGAGATTTGCAGGGAAGGTGGGGTTGTACGCTTTCAATGCTAGCAGGCTAACATTATCTTGCCTATTGCACCTTTAATGAATAAGTAAGCAAATGGAACTTTTTAGTTTATAGGCTCAAAAGATTCACTGAGATGAATTAAAATCCCCACTGCTAATTTTATATTGCATTTTGTCAACATGATGAACACTTAGTTCTCAAAAATTAGTGACTCAAAAAGACACAAACAAAATAAGTAAACAACATTTTAGTGAATGCATTTAAAAGATCCCCTTGGATGATTCACATATACCCCACGCGTGATGAATCACCAAGTTATAGAATAATCAACCTCTACAGGTGCATCTCAATAAATTAGAATGCCGAGGAAAAGTTGATTTATTTCAGTAATTCAACTCAAATTGTGAAACTTGTGTATTAAATAAATCCAATGCACACAGACTGAAGGAATTTAAGTCTTTGGTTCTTTTAATTGTGATGATTTTGGCTCACATTTAACAAAAACTCAGCAATTCTTAATCTCAACAAATTAGAATATGGTGACATGCCAATCAAGTCAAAAGACTTGTAAAGGTTTCCTGAGCCTTCAAAATGGTCTTTCACATTGGTTCACTAGGCTGCACAATCATGGAGAAGACTGCTGATCTGACAGTTGTCCAGAAGACAATCATTGACACTCTTCACAAGGAGGGTAAGCCATAAACATTCATTGCCAAAGAATCTGGCTGTTCACAGAGGGCTGTATCCAAGCATGTTAACAGAGTTAACGATGCACAACCAACTGAGAGAACCACGGTCTTATGAGGACTGTCAAGCAAAATTTATTCAAGAACTTGGGTAAACTTCACAAGGAATGGACTGAGGCTGGGGTCAAGGCCTCAAGAGCCACCACACACCAACATGTCAAGGAATTTGGCTACAGTTATAGTAGTCCTCTTTTTAAGCCACTCCTGAACCACAGATGATGGCAGAGGCATCTTACTTGGGCTAACGAGAAGAACTTGACTGTTGACCAGTGGTCCAAAGTCCTCATATCAGGTGAGAACAAGTTTTGTATTTCATTTAGAAACAAAGGTCCTAGAGTCTGGAGGAAGGGTGGAGAAGCTCATAGCCCAAGTTGCTTGAAGTCCAGTGTTAAATTTCCACAGTCTGTGATGATTTGGAGTGCAATGTCATCTGCTGGTGTTTGTCCATTGTGTTTTTTGAAAACCAAAGTCACTGAATCCGTTTACCAAGAAATTTTGGAGCACTTCATGCATCCTTCTGCCAACCAGTATTTTGAAGATTCTGGTTTCATTTCAGCAGGATTTGGCACCTGCCCACACTGCTAAAACCAACAAAAGTTGGTTAAATGACCATGGTGTTGGTGTGTCTGACTGGCCAGCAAACTCACCAGACCTGAATCCCAGAGAGAATCTATGGGGTATTGTCAAGAGGAAAATGAAAGACAAGAGACCAAAAAATGCAGATGAGCTGAAGGCCACTGTCCAAGAAACCTGGGCTTCCATACCACCTCAGCAGTGCCACAAACTGTTCACCAGCATGCCATGCCAAATTGAGGCAGTAATTAAAGCAAAATGAGCCTACAAGAATAGGTTTCAAAGTCTTTACCCAGAATCCCACTGTACTCTTGTCTTCCTCCATCAATGAGAGCAGTGACAGCAAAAGAAAGAGACAGTGACATATTTCCGTTGCATTCTGGGATGTGAGTAGACAGGGGTGTTTGGAGTAATTATCAGCTTGACTGTGTGCTGTGCATCTTCAAGCACATCACTGGCATTCTGGAGGATCTTAAAATCCATAAACGGCTTTTGCAACACATTTAACCTATGTAATGTAATATTTTTAATATATAAGAAAATTTACTAGGAAATCATTTTTGGTGGGATTTTATTGTATCCATTTTTTTACCCATTTTATTATTTTATTTATTTTATTTTGATTAAAGAATGGCAAAATTCTGTTTAGGTGAAAAACACGAGAGACATTTATTAAAACAAAATAGAATCAATTGTTGATTTTGTTTTTAGTAATACATTGTTATGGTGCCCTTTTTATTCTTTTTCAAATATTACCTCTCATGCAGTGTGTAATATAGCTGTTTGTGAATGTAAAAGGTCAGTTTCAAGTACACAAAATGGAGTCAATGCCTCCCAAAAGGAAGAATGATTCTGAATTGCCTGAAACGAGTCGTCAGAAATTCCAGTCTTACTTCTGGCATGAACCTATAGGTTTGTAACAAATTTGCATAATGCCAGTTGTTTGCCATGGCTGCTGGCAAACAACAACTGCATTGGCCCGCCCTCAAACACTATATTTGTAGCTTAGCCTTGGAAGAGTTTGGTTTGTGTTGTCAAAATGTTGAGAAAACACTTTTTTTCTGTGCTGCAAGGCAAATCCACTTTGCATTCACTTCCCAAGGATGAGACCTTTAGCACGAATTAATACGGTAAAACCGACGCCATTGTTACTGTTTGTATCACTGTGTATCAAGTGCTGAGGAGTCTCCAGAGCTGTAATTCAGACATGGTAAAGGGCTTTTTGTTTCTGATACACCAAAGCAGTAGACGAATCACAACAGACTGGGTCATCTGACCAATCAGAACAGAGTAGGCACATGGAAAGGAGGGTTTTAGCGTGACAGAATCTTCGAAAGAACCATTTTTAGACTCTTTGAGTAATGAGGTGATGCAATGTATATTATAAGAAAATGAAAGTGTTTTTTTTACCTTGGATGCATGTAAATCTGTTGTAGGAGACCTCCAAAACAAAATCAGGAACCTTTAAAATAGCATAACAGGGGAACTTTAATAGGAACCAAATGTTTCACTTATATATTCCCTGAGACACTGAGTTCAACTTATGAAAAAAATCTTTGAGAGCTTTGTGAATAGCTGTCATTTTTGCTTTATATAGACATGGTATCCATTAAGTTCAGCCCTCAACATGCAGGAATAAGATTCCCTCATGAGAAATTCCTTATTGAAAAGATACAAAACTTCTTCAATCTCTTTTTTCTCATTAGCTAAAAATGGAGACTGCAATTACAGTGTGGTTTGGTCCCACTGCAGCTTTAATATCTAATGAAATGTTCTCACACATGCATGGAAGAAAGAAAAGCGTTCTTCACCTTTTGCTTCCAATTTAGGATGTTTCACCGAAATTTGAATATTAATTGTTCTGTTTTGAATTTCCAAAGAGAATAAATGCAGTTGATAGCTGCATGGTTTTCCTTTTAGGCCTCTTGTGAATACAATGTTAACTTCAGGTAACCTAAATACATTTGAGGTCCTAATTTGATAATACAGAAATTATAATATAATTTAATGCCGACAATACATCTTTATTTTGTTTAATTGGGACTTATTACACTTTATAAAATATGCAAATTGGACACATTTGCATATTGTATGTGATGTAGAAAAACACATTTTCTTTTTTTATGTTCAACTCATTGTTTGATACTTGACACTACAATAGATTAACAAAATATAAAAAATTTCATGAACTTGCCTTTTGTCATTTTTAAGATACAATGGACTATAAAATATTATGAAAATCTTATTGTTGAAATGCCTCCAGGAATATTTTTAGGTATATATACACAGTTCATGAGTAAGACCAAATGACCTTTTTAAATAAATAAATACTTTACTGAATATTACTACAATTTAAGATAATTTACATAATAATAATAATAATTGTAAGAATAGAAATATGTGATAGATAGATAGATAGATAGATAGATAGATAGATAGATAGATAGATAGATAGATAGATAGATAGATAGATAGATAGATAGATAGATAGATAGATAGATAGATAGCCTGTATAAAGTACGCATATTTTTTTCTTCTCATTTCATTTATCATTCCGAAGCTTCCGAGAAAAAGCAAAGTTGTCAAAACACAGCTTCCAGGGAACATCATACATTTTTTCTTTCAAAAATCTGTTTTTTTTCTTCCCTAGAGCAGATGTGTAGGGTGTTGAGGGAATATTGACGACAAGCTTTGTTATCAGACCAAGAGCTTTTAGATTTGAAGCTTTGGAGCTTTTTTTATTTAGCAGCAGCAGCAGAAAAATAGTTTTGCTGGAAAGTAATTTCATTTAGTGTTCACGCTCACAGACCCTTGTTGAAACATACATAGGCGGTTCACGGATCTCCGGAGATCACCAACACGCCACTGAAACCAGTTTCCACAGACTATAACCCACTATAACCCATGCTGTACTGAGGCGGCTGCTAATAATGCTTTTCAAATAGGAATTTGCAACAAGGGTGTAAATACTGAAAGGCTGTTTACTTATCAATACTTCGTGAGGCAAAATCTAAATATTTCTTGATTGTAAAAAAAAAAAAAAAAAAGAAAAGCCAATAGGCCCAAAGATCTCTTCAAAACCATAAATTCAGGTCTTAATCCTGTTGTTTGTTCAGTTCCTTTTGTCAATCCTGTGATGTGCACACGATTTTCAGATTTTGTTCAGAAAATACAGGATATTAGATCACACCTCTCTCCTCTTGACATAGATCACTATCAATTGGTCCTTCCATCCAGTAGCTTTACAAACTTTCAACCAGTCTTCATCTCGATTACTCAAAATAATTTCTCAGATGAAACTCACATTCTGTCAAGATGTATTGTCTGGTCATCTGTTTAGAGATGTTTAGACACAATCAACCCCACCCTCTTAGCTATAATTAAAAACTCTTTAATAAATGCTGTATTTCCAGAATGTTTTAAACATGCTATTGTTCAGCCCCTATTGAATGGACCTCATAATGGCCGTGCATAACAATTACCGGCCTATCTCTAAACTCCCATTCATTTTAAGGTTTTGGAAAAAGTTGCACTCTTACAGTTTACTTCGTACCTGGATACTTTAAATATTTTAGACCTGTTTCAATCTGGTTTCAATTTTGGGTTTAAATATGAATGTATACTATACTTCTATAATTAAAAATTAAAAGGTTACATTTTATATTTTGTCATCAGGAAAAAAAATATTTTTCTTTCATTACTTAATGTGTCAAAAAATTATATGTTTATATATTTGTATATATATTTTTCTTAATTTAAAAGAGCAAGGGAAATCCTATTTTCTATCATATGAAGTTGACTATGAAAGTTAACTTTTTTGTAAATTTTAAAAAGTTTTATAAAATAAGTTGGCCTACTGAAGTCAGTTGCTTTGATAGAAATTTAGATCTCGTTTGACATAAAAAGACCGTATGATATCCTTAGCTTCACTCTGAGAATTGTTTCCAGTTACATCTGACAACAACAGCCGAAAGTAATGCTGTAATATCCCACAACACCCAAACAACCTCTGTCCTGTTACCAGGGTTGGGGAATAACGAAATACAAGTAACTTAGTTACGTATTTAAAATACAAAATTTGAGAAACTATTTCATTACAGTTACATTTTAAATGGGTGTTAATCAGATTACAGTTACATCTGAAAAGTATTTTAGATTACCCAAGTGATTACTTTGAATTTTAATGTCATTTAAAAAGCAATAGGTCATTCTCTGACTCTGACAGTCTGAAAAAGCGGAGTTAAGTTTCATATTTTGTGATAGTTGTTCGTGAGTCATTTTATAATGTAAAAAAGGTCACTGCATCTCTTTCTCACAATTAGTTTTTTCCCCTCACATTGTGAGTTTGCATATTACAATTCTGACTTCTTTTTCTCAGAATTGCAAGATTTAAACTCACAATTGAGTTATAAAGTCAGAATTGGGAGACATGAACTTGCAATACTGACTTTTTTTCTAGCAATTGTGAATTTAGTATTTTTGACCTTTCTCAATATTGTAAGTTTATCATAATTTTAACTTTTCTCAATATTGCGAGTTTATAACTCGCAATTGGCAACTTTATATTACACAATTCTGAGGGGAAAAGTCAGAATTGTGAGATAAAAACTTGCAGTTACCTTTTTTTTTTTGTTCCACACTTATTAGTATTCCAAAGTATTCTAAAGTATTTAGATTAAGTTACTAAACTTGAATAATGTAAAATACATTTTAAAAGTAACCTACCCAGCCCTGCCCCCCCCCCCCTCTCTCTCTCCAGTAGCACCCTACTGAAGGCACGTAGAAGAATCAAAGCTCGTAGCGCACATCAGCAGCGCTGACGATTACGCCTGACATCTCCAACGCTGCCACGCGTTTGATCAGTACGTTTGATCACCGAGTACGTTTGCGTGTGAGTCCTGTAATGAAAAAGGCAGCTGGCATGTCCGTTCTGTCTGGGAAAGTGCTGCATGCCTCCTGTTGAGAAGACTCGTTGTTTTCGTGCCAGGTTGGAAGGGCTTTGACAGACTGAACATGCAGAAGTAGACCCAGAAAGTCATTTTGCGATTTATAATAGAAGAGCTCTCAGATTAAGTGCAGTGACTGCAGTCTCAGTCTTAAAGGAACAGTTCACCTGTTTTTACTCATTCTTCATTTGTTCTAAAGTCGTAAGATTTTCTTTCTTCCTTTGAATCCTTTGAGATGATCACTTTAAATCACTTAATTTGGACACTGAGACATTTAAAATTAACACTGAATCATTTTAGATGATTTCATTTGAAAACAGTCGATGCGAGGTGTTCAAAGTGATCACTTTGAGTCCAAAAAAATGGTCAAACAAAGATGTCTGTATATTTTTAAGTTGGAGCAGAAAAGGAGTTTTTCGTCCTACTGTGGTACTCCTGCCTGCGTCACGTGTGACCTTTCCACTGTGATTCCACCGGAGCAAGTGCAAGACGAGCATTTGTGGTTAAAAAGTATATCATTTTTGGTAACATTTTATTTTACAGTGCCATTGTTACACGTGTTGTATGTAGTTACTCAAGCAATAACTATAAATTATGCATAATTACATGCAATTAACCCTAAACCAAACCCTCATCCCAATCCTAACCCTATAGTAAGTACATGTAGTTAATTATTATTAGTCAATGCCTAAATGTATAAATAAACTGTAACACTGACACCTTAAAATAAAGTGTAACCTATTTATTTTATTTTATTTTTTTTTAGAAAATAACCGACTGTTTCGCTAAACAAGACCCTTATTCCTCGGCTGGGATTGTATAGAGCCCTTTGAAGCTGCAATTTGGACCTTCAACCAGTTGCAGCCTTGTGAAATCCACTATATGGAGAAAGTCCCTGAATGTTGGAAGCCTGCCAGAAGCAACACTCTAAAAACTGCTGGGTTAAAAACAACCCAAGTTGGGTTAAATATGGATTAAATATTTGCATTAAATGTTTGCCCAATGTGCCGGGTAGTTTGATTTAACTCAACAATTGTTTAAAAATTACTATATGGCTGGCTTAAAATAAACCCAAAAATGAGAGACATAATTACTAGAAGGAACAATAATAATCAAAAGGTGAACATTAATTAACAAGCAGTTCATTAGGGGTTGCTTTGAATAATTTAAGGTGATCCCACTCAATCATTTTATGTGGTCAAAGTGATCAGCTTGAATCACTTAGTTGCTTTGCGTCATTTGGAAGTCACTGAAAATTAAAATGATCACTTTGAATAATTTAAGGTCATTTTTTTAGTCCTTAAACTGGTTACTTTGAATGATTTAAAGTGATCACACTGAGTTTTTTAAGGCAGTCAGTTTGAACCACTGAAATAGGTCAGTTTCAGTCATTTAAGTGAACACTTTTAACCATTTAATGCAGCCACTTTGAGATGGTAATCACTGAGTCATTTAAGTGATCACATTGAATCATTGACCACTGAAAGTGGTCTATTCAATTAAGGTGTTTATTTTGAATTATTTGCGGTGACTCACTAAAGATAACTTTGAGTCATTTAAGGGGGCCATTTTTAACGATTTAATGTGGCCACTTTGAGTTGTTTAAGGTAGCCACTGACTCATTAAGTGGCCCACTTTGAATCCTTTGAGCAATCACATTGAATCATTTAAGCTAATCATTTAATGGGATCATTAATGGGGGTCATTTTGAATAATCTAACATGGTCACTTTGAGTTCTTCAAGGAGGTCTCTTTGAACCATTTGAAACAGGTAGTCACGCAATCATTTATGTGGCCACTGAGTCATTTAAGGGGTCTCTGACTCATTTCAGTCAGATAATGGAGTTCAGTTTAGGGTCACTTTTTACAACTTCATTTTGAGGACACTTTGAGGTGCTAAAACAGGCTAGCCAACACCTTTTTTTCTGTCACATCACCTTATGTGAAAATGTACCCATTGTGTCTCATTATTAATTACTTCACTACTTCAGAAATATTTGTCCTAATTTGGGGTGTGTATGCGGTAAGACCACTTAAAAAGCCTGAGTGAGTCGTTCTGTCTCTTTCTTTCACATTGTGCCAGAGTTAATGAGAAAAAGGAGAGCATCTGTCAGATATGTGGAGCTCGTGCCCCAGAAGTACCGCCAATGTGTGTCTATATGTGTGTGTAAATGAGTATGTTTGCCTGTGCAAGCTCTATGCCCCAATAAGACCAGCTGTAGATTTCAAGGTCTCTACACTGGCTCATAGCACCACTGTATGGGGCCCTCAGAGAGCCAATGAGACGTCTCAGCCTGCCACAATGACAGCTGGGAAAATGATGGCTCAGATAAATTAATAAACTCCGAGAAGAAAGAGAATGCTCTATCTAAATCAGGCCATGCCTCGTATGATGAGCTTATATGCTTTATTAAAAGCTTACTGTACTCTTCTTTAAAGAGAAAACAGGCAGGCACAAGTTTGTTATCCACTAAGAACCATGATGACAATGGTTTCGAGTTCATATCTGTGTGAAATCACAGGTAGACATCACTTTTTCATTGATTCTTTGTTGTTTTGAGCTGCATGGAATCATGGGATACTATTCAGAATAGAAGATGAAATCTCCCAGTGCTTATGTCGTCTCATATTCACCTCGTTACTCTGAGAACGTTCACCAACTCGCTCTAATTGTCATTTCCCATTTAAACATGTCAAAACATAGCAGAGCGCTCATTGTTAACGCTAGCTAGCACGAACACTTGTGAACCTGAGAACATGATTCCTACAGCATCTCTTTGAGTTAAATTACATCTCGCAGCGATGACACATCATGCTCGCGACACTCACAGGGCTCAAACATGTTGATGTTCGGGGACTATTTTCAGAAAGACGAACACTTGTCAGTAAGGCTACAGTGAATTGTTCCCACAGGCTACATAGCGGGCATGATTTATCTGAGAAATTACTTGACATTACTTTACAATCTAGCAATGTGCTAAAACAACTTGCAACCGCCTATGCGCCAAATCTACTTAAAAAAAAATACTAACAATTGACCCCTCGCAAACAGTTTGATTGACAGGCGATCTGACCAATCGTAACCTCGAATCCGCCATTTTATCTGACAAAGCAGTCAGGGGAGTTAGTAGATTAACGTTGGTGAACTTGAACTTGAAAAATTGTGTGTAGCCTACTTGTGTGTAGTCTTTCCGCGCTTGAAACAACATTCCTTCTGATGTTCATCCATGTTTATTTCATGCTATAATTGAACTAGTATGAAGAGATGATCGGTTCACGAGCCGCTTGAAGGAGCTACAGCGATCTGTCACGACACAAAGAATCACTATACATTATTTATTGTTTAAACTTCTTTAAGAAATTACGATATATTAAATATGAAACTGTTTCATATGTCTGTTGACACATATGTTGTCAGTGTGCTCTTTGCTCCGGGATGTATTTTTCACTTTGTGAGAACATCAGGTGTGGCATGAGAGCGCATGACTTGTCGGACAAAGCAACAGAGGGCGGTTCTTTGCAAAGGGTCAATTCCACGGCAGGGTGGTAAAAATAGTCAGAACACGTTAAATCCACTTCAAACACATTAGCAACATAGAGAGTGCCAAAACCATTCCGAACACAGTAGCAACCTCGTAGATGCAGTATTCATTAAAACCGCTCTGAAAATAGTGTAGTAAAAAACAGTCAGAACACACTAGCAACCACCTATGCGTTACCACTCCGAACTGTACCGCGTAGCAATATACTAAGATAACTCAAAATATAGTAGCAACCACACAACCATATGCTAGATTTTCAACTGTGTATATGCTAAAACTACTCTAAAATTACTAGTATGGTAAAAAATAATCAGAACACACTAGTAACCACACAACAATTCACTAAATCCACGCCAAACACATTAGCAACCGCATATCAATGTGCTAAAACCACTTTGAACACAGTAGAAAATGCATAGCATCTAAAATAACTTAAAATAACATAAAACATGTTTGCTAAAGTGTATGTGCTAAAAGTACTAGACAGATACTACTGTAGTAAAAATATTCAGAGCACACTAGAAACTACATTTCAATGCACTAATTCTATTTCAAGCACAGTAGCAACCACATACTGATGAGCTAAAACCACTCCAAACAAAGTAGCAATGAAATATTGAAATATTGCAGCCACATATGCTAAATCTACTCGCAAATGCATAGCAATGTGTTAAAATCACTCATAACACCTTGTGAATTATATAGTATAGCAATGTGTTAAAAGAACAACTTAACAATCGCTATGCACTAAATCTTCTCAGAAAGCAACAAAGCACCCTCAAAAGCAACACCCTCACAACAACTTAGCAATGGTTTTTCAAATTTTGCCAAATATATATTATCAATGATTTCAAATTTGTGTTGATTAATGCTCTGCTAAGACCACTGCTGTGATGAAAGGTGAGTGTTGGATTTTATTGTGAGCAACTGATTTACAGTGTCTTTTAGCCCGTCTGTTGACAGTGTCAACATGGACAGGAATGTTATATTTTTATATTTGACTGCAACTGAAGTCTAGGCAGGAGTTATTGTGAAGAATGTCATTCTGAAGATATTTTTTTTGCATTGGATACACAGCTCTGGCACATATCAGAGTGTCCAGCTGCAGCTAAGTGAACAGTTGTGTTCTAGTGAAGTCATGGGTGCAAAGGGGCTTTTTACGTGAATGATTCTAAGGCCAGTTCTCATCACAGTCCCCCAACTCCCCTGCCCCCCACCACCACCACCACAAAAAATAAATAAATAAAATAAAATAAAACAGAATGTAAGTCACTGAGGATTTCACTTGCTTGCTGTATACTGTCTACTATTTTATCTTTTTTTTCCCTTAATCAATATTTTCTTATTTTCACAGTCAAGTTTTTTAAGTCAAAACATCTAAACATGGTAGTGGCATTTAAAAAAAAAAAAAAAATATATTTTATTGTTTTAAAAAATAGCAATGTAGTAAGAAAAACCTAATTCATATTTTCTGAAAGCACAATTTTGCCTTGAAAAGCAAGTTTTTGATGTTGTTAACATGTCTATGTGGTGTTTTTTAATATGCTTTAAAACAAACCATGAGCAAATTCATATATAAACACCATTACAGAGTATTTTCTCCTTAAAACTGCAGTGAAAAAAAGGACAGTCTCAAACCCCAGGTTTGGCTGTGATGTCATAAACTACCTTGTAACCAATCACGACAACGTGCTGACGGGTTTTAGCATATCATTAACAGCGAATTAACAGGGGAGTCTCGAAAGAGTAGTTCAAAGTGTTAGTAAGGATACTGATTGTTATAAGGCAGCTGTGACTCAGTGAACGGGATCATGGTTTGTGTAACATTAGCAACACATTATTAACTGTTTGATAACATAGTCAAGCAAAAGGCTAATAATATTACCATTATGTGTCTAATGTTGTACAGAGCTATACCATTGCGCGGCGTTTACCTCAGTAAGTTGACCGAGTGGATCTCTAAGCTGGCATGAGTGGGTTGAGGTGGGGCTAATTTCCATATTCATTGTTCCGCTCTTTAACATGAGGCAAGGGTGTTGAGTTACGTTCAAATTATTTTGAAAGCATGAAGAATTTTTTTCTCAGGAAAAAAAAGTTTAAATATGTCATTTTGGTGATCAAAGATGAGTTATAAGGGATACAATGATTGACTACTGGGGGACTTTAAAATGAAAAGTAAATTCATACATTTTCATTTTAAATATGTTGAGATATTTCCACTAGTAAAAAATTGTCAAGATTTTATTTTAAAATCTTTAATTTAATCTTTTTATGTAATTTTAGTCTGTAATGTTTTGAAAATGCTTCAGTACTTCAAAACATATCTTGGTCAGAACATCCATGATTTCCAGAAGCTTCGGTTATGAATCTGAAACCCCCCCCCCCCCCCAAATATCTTAAAATGTTAAAAAAATAAATAATTTATGCTCACCACCTGGCCAGTTATTCTAACCAGATACTGCTCCCATTCCATTTCCAGTGGAAACCTGCAGTGGGACTGCGTATTTGAACAGAGCATACCATAGGAAAAAAATCACACCTCCAGTCTACACCTGTGAGGGCTACAATAATAGTGTCTGAACTCATACTGTGGTCGGCAGATAAACCGAACCCTGAGATTTGCACTAGCATTCGGCAACAAAGATACAAAAGTAAGCTGGCATTGCAGTTTCAAGTTGGATGCTATAGTTCAAGACATGTTATTTGACACATTTTGGGGAGATTATTCTGTCTGCCTGTCCATCCATCCATGCATCTCTATATATACTGTAGAAAACACTGCTAATAAAAATATTATGCTTAGCATGTTAGCATACCCTTAGAATCACCTCAAAAAGTATATGTATGTCCACAATATGTCCATCTTCCCTGGAACAAGTCTCTTGGCATGAGTGAAAGTGGGTTGATAATGACTATTTATGTACAGCAGGTATGTATATTAGCTTAGCCGTTTTGTTGTGTATGTGCGCTAGTGTGGAAAGAAAAAGTCACTTTCATCTCTCTGAGGAAAATATTACAGCCTCTTTAAGCTTTCCCCCCCCAACCAATCATCTTGTCATTTTGATTTATCTGAAGTGTGTATCTCCCTGCATGTGTTTGTGTGATAGGGAGAGCGAGAGACCATTAGGTGATTATTTTATGAGGAGAACGGAGGGGGTACAAACGACTTCCACAGGGGATGAACTTATGGCTCTGTCTTTTGGCTCTATTTAATTTCTCACCATCTCTCTCGCTGTGTGAGTAAAAGTGGAAATTGCACATTAATATGCTTTAAATTATATAAGCAGCTTCAGTAAAGACCCCACAATTACCACACGCAGGTCCATTTCTCATAGGCTAATGCTAATGCAAACGTTTACAAACTGGCTCTTTTAATATCGTTACACCCAAAATCCACTTTCATCAATTTAATGATGAAATCTTACCAAACAAGCTCTGTTACCACTGAAAATCATTTAAACAATTTTGAATTTTGTACCTACTGAAATCAAACAAAATAATGTTTACAGTCTGTGGGGTCAGTCTGTGAGGTTACAGTCTTGACTACAACTTAATTTTATTGTTTGCTATTTTAGCACAGATCGCACTTGGCTAAGCTCTATTGTGGGTGATTTTAGCACTCAAATACTGCATGCAAAAGTTGAGCGACTGTTTAGTGGACTTGCCTTATGCAACTGTATTTGTCTAGTTTACTTAAGCATTTTACATATAAACTTGACACTAGCGTGCTAAAATTGCTAACTAGCCTTGTATGTGCAAAGTTGTGTCCAATACTTTAAACCACCAAGCTTCTGTGTGATATGGAATTACATTGGAAAAAGTATAATGAAGATAAAGAGTCTATTTTTAAACTTTTTTACACTTGATTTTTGAACTTCTTTTGAACTTTCTGAATATTTTTCATTTACTTATTTTTACTTAACTGAAACATTAAATTGGCCTTATAGCTCAAATAGCATATTGGCATGTAAGAATGACCTTTGGTAAAAACTGAAGGACAGTACATGGGGAAATTCACCTGGATCAGATCTTTAAAATGATGAAAGTGCTCAAAAGGTCTCGGTTACGTATGTAACCCTCGTTCCCTGAAGGAGGAAATGAAGACGATACGTTAGAACATTCTGATGATTGGGGTCTCGCCCCAATCACATTCGAGTGGTTACAAAATGAGCCAATGGTATGTTGAGTACCTTGGTCTGCAGAATTTGCATCACAATCTCCACCCCGTTCAGTGGGTATTTAAGGAACTGTGCGAGCATTCACACATTAAAGTCTTCCCTGAGGAGCCAAGCCAGTGTAACTCGGCCATTCAGTGGTACAGCATTTGTGACAAGGGGACGTAATGTCTCCATTCCCTCCTTCAGGAAACGAGGGTTACATACGTAACCGAGACGTGCCCTTTCAGTTGGTCACATTCAACATTACATCAGAACTATCTGAGGAATGGAATCCCTTCCAACACGCCACAATGGCTGTCTTTCAGTGTCCTGCACAAGCACCAGCATCCTGTCGTGAAGCCTAGCATGAGCGAAGGACTAAACATAACAGAGTACACTGGGTAGCATATTCCAGATGGAACTATGCCAACAGGCTGCCTGCTCGAAGGAGGTCAAACAAAGCACCTATGATACATATGGAAGATCACTGAGGTACGCAGCCAACAGGGTGGATATGTTTCAACATCAAAGATGACAAGAGTAGTCTTGCCAAGAGAAAGATATGTGCTGCCGAAGGAGACTTACACTCATGGGATTGCCCAAAGGGGGAAATCACGACACTTGGAGGCACCTAGCCTGACACAAGGCATGGAGGCTGGAGGAACCCGGGGTTCTGAACTCTGGAACTCACCTCAGGAGAATAGCTCACGTATCCATGGAGTGGAATGGTGCAGCAAGGGAAATCAACACAGAGCAGGCCCTACTTACTGGCCCGAAGTGGCGAGTATTCGGGAGGACACAGGTTCTATACAGTGATTATAAAATCTCGCAAATGTGTTAGTTGTCACCCAGCCTGCAGATATACAAGTGTCTATTAGCAACTGCCTGCAGCCAGGGGGAAGCAACACTCCTGGTTGAGTGAGATTTCATTCCTAGGGGGCATGGCAGATCTTGAACCTGGTAAGCCAAGACTACCGCATCCACTATCCAGTGGGACAACCTCTGCTTGGAGATAGCCTTTCCCTTCTTGCTGGCATCCGTAATAAACAAAGAGCTGATCTGGACAGAGCAGCACCAGGGCTGGCCCTGCCTCCTCCGAATCAGCACTTATTTACCACCTGATCTCTAAAAGGAGTGGTGGGAACTTTGGGCACATATCCAGGCCGGGGTCTCATGGTCTCATGTGAGTTGGTTGGCCTGAATTCCAGGCATGCTTCATCAACTGAAAATGCCTGCAGATCCCCGACCCTCTTAACAGACACAAAAGTCGTCAGAAGCCAAATTACTTGTAAGAGGGTACCCTTTCAATAGTTTTGTCATATGTAAATATGTCAACATTATCAAGTACTTTGTGAATGAGCTTTTGAAAAAAACACCCTCAAGTGTGCTGGAAGCCCAGACAGAGCTTGTGGATGTGAGATGGAGCCATAAAGTGACCGCATCCAGAAACACATGGGCAGAATGACATTTTTAAAAACACGCAGTATCACACCCATCTTTGCTCTTTTAGTAGAGAATCGCAGACAGCAGGAAGCTCTTTTAGGGTGATCTCCGCTGAACAATGCCGTGACACCAACACAGGACTGAAGAATCGTTGAATACAGTCCAGTGATTGCAGAGCAACAATAGAAGCACTCGGCTCCGAAGCGAAAGCTTGAATGCGAGAATGCTCATGATACAAATTCCGCAGACCAATGTACTTAGTGTACCATTGGCTTGTTTTGTAATCACTCAAAGGTGATTGGGCTCTCGGATGAGACCCCATCCGTCAGAATGTTCTGATGTAACGTAGAACGTGACCGACTGAAAGAGAACTAACTTGCATTTGTGTCCTCCAATTTATTGTGCTTAAATACTGCTGCAAGTTGTGTTGTTGTTGTTTGTTTGTTTGTTTTAAATAAATGTAAGCATTAAATTTAACTTTACAGCATAAATAACAATTCTTTGCGCAAATCAAATATTATATTCAATATTTTATTTTAATTACATTTTTTATGCATTCGTGTCCTGCTATATATTACAGTGCAAATAGCACTTGGCTAAGCTAGATTCTGGGTGCTTTCTGTGCTTAAATACTGCATGCAGTATTTTAAACTCTAAATTTAAAGAAAAGATTAAAAAAGCTAAATAAAAATAAATTATTTAGTTATTTAATTCTTTAGCTCAAATATATTTTTGCACATAAGGATTATGATTTTATCAGGTATTTAAGTTTATTAGGAATTTAGTTATACATAAAGGAAGTAGGATTTTTTTAAACTTATTCTCTTAATTGCTCTATAGACTTGATTTGTTTTGATCAGTTTAGAGATAATTGTGTAATTGTCGCAGATGCTTAACTTGTATTGAACTTGTGCAGTCTGTGCACACACGATCTCACTCTTATATACATATTCATTAAAATCTTTCTCTGCTCCTGATGGGTGATTGTTTACATCCATTACCCTTAATGGTAATAGCAGGCGTGTCCTGACCCATCTGCCGCGAACTTTCCGCTAACATCATCCTCTTCCCATGGCACACTGCGGCCTTAGTTAATTAAGTGAAGTCAGAGAAGTGGTGATATCACCGCAGAAGCAGCCTGCAATCATCTCTTTGCTTTTAAACTAAACAATTAAAAGCAAAAACTTTGTACTTTCGGCTGACCTGCGGCATCGACTCGGTTTGCAATTCAATATTAGGCGGCTTCCAATGACTGTAAACCCTTTGTTTACTTCAGTAAAAACATCTAAGTATGGTTATTAGCTATTATTATCCTCAGAAGGAACTAAAAGGAATGACTTTCTTGCCAACTTAAACAACTAGCTCAAGGTTGAAGAGAAAAGTACTCCAAATAGTGCATTAACAAGGAAACTGGGAAAGAAAAAAAGCTCACTTTTAGGTTTTTTCCCAGCAGGTTTGGACTGCATGCAGGTCAGCGATCCCAGTGCATGGTATTTTTGTTATCCAACTCCTCCAATTCGCAAAAACTCGGCGTCCGTGTGTTACTCACTGTGCGGCCACTGTCATTCTCATTTCTTACATCTATCAATTCCTACTTCACTTTATAAATAAGAAATATGTTTTTCTCATCTTTCCATTTCAACTCTTATGTAAGAAATGGAATAACCAGAAATGGAAAGATGGTGAGCCTTAAAAGTCATTTGGAGCCATTTCCCCGCTAACGGGAAAAATGCATCAATAATACAACAAAGCCTTAAAAACGAATGTGACCAATTTCAGCACAGAGGATTCGAATTCTGTAAATGTTGGGGCATTTTATATTGATGTACCGTTAAAAACCAACCCAGCTCTTGAGGGGAAAAAACATCTAACTTCCTAGGAAGCACAAGGATAAAATGATGCAAAGCACTCTACAGGCCTGAGTTTGTAGACGTTTTAATAAGGATGTGTGAGGTTTTTCATTAGTGGTGTATTGTTTGGAATAAAGTATATGCTAGCTTGTCTTTAGCTTGTCACGAACATCTTTCAGTCATCATAAACTTGGCTCCACAGTTTATGCCCTGATGTATCATATAATCCCAATCCCATGTTATTTGTTGTTAGACCTATTAAATGTTTGATAAACTATTATTTAACATAAAATTAGCCTACCATGAATACTAGTTTGATTTGCCAATTTTTCAAAGGTAAGTTCATGTGTCTAGGTTTTGTTTGCCATTATTCCCAAAATGGCCTTTAGTTTTTGTTTTGCTTTGCTTTGTTTTGCTTTTTGCTTGTTTTTTGTTTTTAAATATTCTAATATTGATTTTTATTCTTTCTATTGTACTTGTTTTTAAAACTTTACTCCAGCAACCATTATTCCAGTCTTCAGAGTCACATTCAGATTCATTCTAATTTGCTGATTTGTTTTTGTAGGAGTTTCATATTGCATATTTGTTGCATATTTGTTAGGTATCTTCTCTTGTTTGAAACATGTCTATCCATCCCTTAAGGGATGTTTGTGTGCCTCGAAAGGTAAATATGCAGAATCATCACTGATAGCCTAAAACTGCTGATACTGTTTGCTACTTATTTGTGCAATGCAGGACTTGGTGCAAACATTTGCTTTAATCCAAACACCAATTTAATTTGGAAAGAACAGCACAGTTACAAAAGGGGAAAACTTTACCTTCCAGTTAAAGACCGGCCCACTACCACCAATAGATTTTGCAATCAGAAAACTGTCTTGTCGGCCGTCCAAACAGAACCGCCTCAGCTCCATTAATCTGGCAAAATCCATCAGAGAGCGTTCATCAGGACCCAAGCGAGCCGTCTGTCAGCACGCCTGTCTTAAAGAGACGACCGCTGTTTGGGCCTGACAAACAAAAGATGTTATTTTGACAAATTGCCTGCAGATTAGGGACCTCTTTGAAAGCGGAGGCCCCAGAGGTGCACCGGGAGCGAAACTGCTCCAGGTGTTTGTTTGTTTGTTTGTTTGTTTACTCGTGCTGAATGTGGGGCAGGGTTGGAATGATTGAGTGACTGACAGAGCGAAGGGCCCCGGCTCTGTAGGGGACATGTAAAGATCAATGGCGGCCATGTTTGTCATTCCGCATCAAAGAGAGGTTTTGCAAAACAACTTAAGTCGACACTCAAATGAGAAACGTTCCGTATGTAAAGCCTCGCCTTGCTTTGATTCAAAGTCAGCATGGATTTGATGCTTTTATGTGTGATTATTTTGAGTTTGTGTCTATGCGCTAACAAAATACACCCAGGAAAGCAGGTAAGTCTTGTTTTGCTACTGAAGTCAAGTAAAATATTTATCTACTTGCAAGAATCAGTCAAAGAATCAGTCAAATGGTTTGCTTTTCATGGAATCTGGTAGAATTAATACAATAATTTTATTTAGGATTAATTTATAACCCATGTTACTCATTCTGGCATTTTTCATTTATTTATTTTACATATATTATATACCTTGTTTACTTTATCAATCTCAATACATTTTACTTATGTAATTATTGAATTATATATAGTGGGGCAAAAAAGTATTTAGTTAGCCTCTAATTGTGCAAGTTCTCCCACTTAAAAAGATAAGAGAGGCCTGTAATTTTCATCATAGG
Organism: Opsariichthys bidens; assembly: GCA_037194245.1. NCBI lineage: Eukaryota > Metazoa > Chordata > Actinopteri > Cypriniformes > Xenocyprididae > Opsariichthys > Opsariichthys bidens. The sequence goes on from CM074291.1 coordinate 14,706,830, forward strand.
TACACTTCAACTATGAGAGACAGAATGAAAAAAAAAATTCAGAAACTCACATTGTCTGATTTTTAAAGAATTTATTTGCAAATTATGGTGGAAAATAAGTATTTGGTCAATAACAAAAGTTCATCTCAATACTTTGTTATATACCCTTTGTTGGCAATGACAGAGGGTCAAACGTTTTCTGTAAGTCTCCACAAGGTTTTTACACACTGTTGCTGGTAGTTTGGCTCATTCTTTCATGCAGATCTCCTCTAGAGCATTGATGTTTTGGGGCTGTCGCTGGGCAGCACAGATTTTCAACTCCCTTCAACGATTTTCTATGGGGTCGAGATCTGGAGACTGGCTAGGCCACTCCAGGACCTTGAAATGCTTCTTACGAAGCCACTCCTTCATTGCACTAGCAGTGTGTTTGGGATCATTGTCATGCTGAAAGACCCAGCCACGTTTCATCTTCAATGCCCTTGCTGATGGAAGGATTTTACTCAATCTCACAGTACATGGGCCCCATTCATTCTTTCCTTTACATGGATCAGTCGTCCTGGTCCCTTTGCAGAAAAACAGCCCCAAAGAATGATGTTTCCACCACCATGCTTCACAGTAGGTATGGTGTTCTTTGGATGCAACTCAGCATTCTTTCTCCTCCAAACACGACAAGTTGAATTTTTACCAAAAAGTTATATTTTAGTTTCATCTGACCATATGACATTCTCACAATCCTCTTGCAGATCATCCAAATGCTCTCTAGCAAACTTTAGACGGGCCCGGACATGTACTGGCTTAAGCAGGAGGACACGTCTGGCACTGCAGGATTTGAGTCCCTGGCAGCGTAGTGGGTTACTGATGGTGGCTTTTGTTACTTTGGTCCCAGCTCTCTGCAGGTCATTCACTAGGTCCCCCTGTGTGGTTCTGGGATTTTTGCTCACCGTTCTTGTGATCATTTTGACCCCACGGGGTGAGATCTTGCGTGGAGCCCCAGATCAAGGGGTATTATCAGTGGTTTGGTATGGCTTCCATTTTCTAATAATTGCTCCCACAGTTGATTTCTTCACACCAAGCTGCTTATCTATAGCAGATTCAGTCTTCCCAGCCTGGTGCAGGTCTACAATTTTGTTTCTGGTGTCCTTTGACAGCTCTTTGGTCTTGGCCATAGTGGAGTTTGGAGTCTGACTGTTTGAGGTTGTGGACAGGTGTCTTTTATACTGATAACGAGTACAAACAGGTGCCATTAATACAGGTAATGAGTGGAGGATTGAGGAGCCTCTTAAAGAAGAAGTTACAGGTCTGTGAGAGCCAGAAATCGTGCTTTTTTGTAGGTGACCAAATACTTATTTTCCACCATAATTTGCAAATAAATTCTTTAAAAATCAGACAATGTGATTTTCTGGATATTTTTTTCTCATTCTGTCTCTCATAGTTGTAGTGTATATGATCTACATGAATCTATGATGAAAATTACAGGCCTCTCTCATCTTTTTAAGTGGAAGAACTTGCACAATTGGTGGCTGACTAAATACCACCAACCACCAATATATATATATATATATATATATATATATATATATATATTAAATTTAGTGTATTTAAAGCTGTCAAACAGTCATTCTTATTTGTTTTGTTTTTATGGCCAGCATCATCACCATATGAGATAGCATGCATGGTAAGAAGACTTTTAGCAATTTATTCAGCTCACATAACCTCTTCCCAACTGAACGCATCTGAGTTTTAACTAATTTAGCAGAACCGTAAACACCAAAGGAACAGGAACAATGCACGGGTTCTGTAATGCATCTCTGGAGTTGAGTGAGAGAGAGAGAGTGACTGTGTGTGTGATCTTGCATCCAACAGATGGACGTGTGTAAATGAGGCAGTGACTGATGAGATGTAGAGCTGCTGACGAGGGATTTAATGAGGCTTGGAATTGGGGTGGGGTGGGGTGAGGGGGGGGGGGGTGTACAGAGAATAGTAAAGAAGAAGAAAAAAAAGAATAGACAGATAAACTGAGGAAGAGAGGTGGACGGAGGTCAAAAGGAAGGATTCTGGAAAACATCTCACTTAGAATTGCATTTGTGCTCTTTATTCACAGAATTAATCAGCTCGAGAGCTTTCTCATTCAAACACACACACACACACACACACACAGGCTGTATTCCAAAACCTAGTGCGCCTGCTTGCCTACTGCATACTTAGGCAGCTGCCCTCTAAAGCTCTTTTGCATCAGCAAAGCTCCATGAGAACTGGCAATCTGAGGCGACATGAGCAACTGTTTGGCATGTCTCAAGAAAGTTTAAAAGTTTAACTTTAGCAATTAAACAAACACTCTACAAAAAGAAGAGAGAGGAGCTCACATGACACATCCCCTGATAGAATTCAGTTGCATGTGCAATTTCCATATGACCCATCTCTATATATAAAATTATTATTATTTTACATTATTTACGATGTCTGGAAAAATCATGTTAGAGATTGTCAGCATTCTGAGTGACTTGCGTTTAGTTTGTTTTGTTTTGATTTTTGTAAAACCATGTCAGAATTTCAATATTCTGAGTGATCTAATTGTGTTTTGTTTTATTTTATTTATTTAATTATTTTTTTGAGAACCATTTCTAAAATGGTCTGCAATGTGATTTTTTTATTTTATTTTAGATATTTGGAAATAATGATTAATTGTTTAGTACAAAGACATTATTAAATGTTCTGTGTACTTTTTATGATTTTTTTTGGACAGCCTTTGCTTCATGAGTGTGTCTATATATGATTCCTAGAAATGCTTCCTATGTTGTTATCTGGCTAGGTTTTGGAACGGAGCCAGTATCTCTCTCCTCTTCAATTCAAGGTGCTTCATTATCATGATGTCCTCTCCTAGCCACCCCCGTCTCTCTCTTATTGACGCTTGTTGTTTAATGGCTTTGAGTGGGCAGTGCATTTTAAGCTCTGATTAATGGAGCAGTAATGATAGGCTAACACCTAGATGTAGCAGGTAATTATGCATTAATGAGCTGTGCAAAAGTATTCAGACACACAGAGACTCGGTCACACGTAACCACACATCACCGCCAAGGGCTTTAATTGCTTGAAAGTTGCTCCTCTATTGCTCAGGAGACTTAATTGAGATCTCATTGACGGTTTACTCATGAAACTTGTCTCAGATGTTTCTCTTAAAATTGCTTTGGAGAGAAGACTCCAAACTCGGTTCTGCAGGGCTGCTGTCTCTTTTTAAATTCAACATCGCTGATCTACATTATGAAAAAGGTCACTCGTATGGCTTTAGAGTAACATGAGGATGAATTTGGGTGAACTATCCATTTTTTCTGTCCTCCTGGAAGCCCTGCAATAAGAAAATGTGGCATTCTGTGGAGTGGAGAGCAGATGTTTGCAATCAGATTTAGATAGACATCATCATTGCCCAAATTATCCTCTTCATGGTGCTTCCTCTCCAAGATCTTTGCTCCCTCCATTAAAAATACAACACTAATATTGTTTTCAAGTGCCACTTGTGAGACTTTCATGAAAAGCACAAAGTTCCTGGAAGGAAGGGTAGAAAAACCATTGAATCATTTCAGTGAAAAAAAAAATGTCATTTTGATTTTGTTTCTCCCAGCGGCTCCCGACGTGCTGACGGCTCCCAGTGGCGACGAATTAGAGCACCCTATTCTGTTGGGTAAGAATGCAATCATATTCAAAAGATGATCTATTCATCTACAACTCTTTGAAACATACAAGGCCATATTGATAATATAAGTGTCTCAAGAGATATTTAAGGTTGAATTATTCAGTGAATTAGCTTTATTCATTACTCATAGCCATGCCCACTTTCCACATCCAATACATTTCTAATGGATAAAAATAAGTTTTGGTCTTTTAAGTCCCACCCTCTGAAGAAAATGCTGTTTTTAACTAAGGTTTTGAAAACAATGCCGTTACCATCTCAGTGTAAACTACAAAAACGCAAATTTGTGAAACCGGTGATGTCATGCGCATGTGCATTACGTGTCTATAAGCACATAGTGTTTCTTTACAAAGTGACATTGACAACTACTGGCATAGCAAAATAATACAGCGGTTTTACTCGTTTTCGCAGATCTATGTGAACGGGGATTGTTTTGACAACGTTTTTGCCTGCATACGAAAAACACAAAGAAATTTTTTTGTTTTTAGTACACTGACGTCGTGTAAACGTAACCTAAAAAACGATTTTTTACTGGCGTCAATGTTTCCATGAAGAACCTTTAACATCATTGGAATCTTTCCATTCCATTTGACAACAATCTTTATAGTGGATTAAAGTTCTTTAGATTGTTAAAATGTTCTTCACTGCAAAAAATAAATAAATAAATAAAAAATTGGATATGTGGCTCAGTGAGACCTTGATTAGCTGGTGCAGGTGTGTTCAATTGGGGTTGGACCTAAACTTTGCAAGACATTGTCCCTCCAGGAGCAGGATTGGACACCCCTGTTCTATTGCGTCGCTATGAAAACCCCCTTTTGGAAGCTTTATTTTTACTGTATTATCAACTTGAATTCATTCATTTCTGTTTTTCTTGTGATTGTTCCATCACCCAGGAGCCTTTGCAATAGGGGTTGTGGTGATGATACTGCTATTGATGATAGTGGTTCTCCGCTATATTGCCCATCAGAAAGGTTCATATTACACCCATGAGGAGGCCTTAGCATTTAAGAGCAACCCTGAGATGCAGGATGTCCCTGAAAGTCTGGAAGATCTAGAAGAAGGTAAGAGTCCATCTACATTTTCCCACTTTGCTTCAGACCTGAAAACGGGCACCTCCTACTTAAAAACTTATTAATAACTTTTTATCAGACAGTCGTATTTCTCATAGCAGTGTCGAAAATCTGTTTTACAGAGGAGCCTTAGAGTCTTCTGGCGGAAAGCCTTTTGGGACGTTTCCTGTGTGAAATGTATCACTGCAAGCGACAGAAGGATCTGTCGTGGCTTCTCTTCCTTTTCACTCCAATCACATATGCCTTTTCTAACAGATGTCCTTTTCTGATGGCTTTACAATTTTCATGTGCATAAGCACTAGTGTGCTAATTACTTTGTGTGTTGCTGAATACTTTAATGAATGACATTAAAATGTGAGTTTTTATACTGTAAAATTTTACCCTTATAAATGAACACATAGTATCTCCATATAGTACACATATCTCCAAATAGTAATATTTGCATAATCTTTCATATGAACATACTATGAAGTTATTTTGCTAATATTAAGTGTATATGTCATAGATTATTTAATTTATGCCAACTTTAGTGAATAGTTGGCGTGTATCTTTTGATAGAAACTCCTCAAGATAGCCAGAATTGGCAGTATGCATCAAACACCACCACGTGACTCATTATCCAGGAGGTTGTCAAAAGCTACTCTGAAGGTTGTCATATTTTATGCCAGTTCTTTTGAAACATCTGTAGTCACTGAAAAAAAATATTCACAGGTGAAATAAATGTTTTGTAAGGGCCTTTGACAGCTGTCCATGAGCTTTGTGGAATATTTCACTCAATGAATTTTTTTTATTATTTTTTATATATTGCCTTATCATGCCATAACAGTTTTAAAAAAAATGTTTCTGTGTGTGTGTGTGCGTTTTTGTGATTTATGAGGACACAAATTTGTATAATGACATATTACATTTTTGTAATACATAATACATATTATCCTGGTATTACACTGGTATTATGACGTAAACATGAGATATGAGGACATTTCATGAGTCCTCATATTTCAGATAGCTTTAAAAACATACTAAACAATGTTTTATTAAGAATGTAAAAATGTTGAATGTTTTCTGTAATGGGTAGGTTTAGAGGTAGTGTAGGGGGACAGAATGTACAGTTTGTTCATTATAAAAACCATTACGCCTATTGAATGTCCTCACTTTGATAGCAAAACAAATCTGTGTGTGTGTCCCAACATTAGACACTTAGCAGTGTTCAAACTGCTTTGATCCATAAAACAGAGTAAACAAATCTCCAAAAATAACAAAAAAAACAACATGAGAGTGAGAGAGTTAATTGACCCTTCGCCGGATTTTTGATTGACAGGTGATCTGACCAATCAAAACCCCAAATCCGAATAGAAGAAATTTCCTGAGCAGCAAATCAGAATATTTTAAATGAAATAATTTGCAAAATTACTGTTTTTCTTCTGACCCCAAACTTTGGAATGTGTGTGTGTGTGTTTACAATACAACATGTTTGTATTATTTTTGTGGTTTGTTTGTAAACAAAAATTTGTTTTGCTTCAATTTATGAATAAAATGAGTGATACAGAAAATGGTAAAAGGACTTTAAAATAATCCCTAAGTTTTGCATCTGAACAGACATAAATAGACACATATTAATATTCTTGTGAGCTCAAAAAACAACAACAACAACAAAAAAAACGAATAATAGGGACTGTGATTTGACCTTTGATTTGAGTCATAAATCTGTGTGTGATGGTGCATAGAGATCTAATTTTATATAGACTCTCTTAATATACAGAAATATAGATGTTCCATGTATTGCCAAAAATGATCCAAGTAAATAAAACTGAGAATTGCTTCATTTTGAATCCAGCTCATATATTTATACAGTCTGAACCACCTGCAATATCTATTTGCAGACCTATATGTGGTATAGATACAGTAATACTATGCGAGAGCTGTGAAAAGATATATTTAAGAGAGACCGCTAATGCTAATGTAGGAAACAAAGGACAAACAAACAAAGAATGCGGTTTTAGAGTTTCAAAAATAGCCGACTACGCAAATCAAATGCTACATCTCAGAATTCGGGAAACAAACCAGCCCAAACTCACAGCTCTCCCTTTGTCTACAGCAATTTGTGGAAACTGGTACATCTCGCTATACGATGGAAGCCAGTGACCTGATTAGGGCTGGATGAAAACAGTTTCTAATTAGCGGTGAACAGCGTCACCCCCTCAGAGAGTTGAGCTGAAATAAAGTGTCAACAACAGCAGGAAACTTTCAAAGAAAAACTCCGATATAGCATACGCACTTGGGGAATTAGCCCATACCCGAGCGCGTGACTATTATACGACCATGCAAAATACAATTTAGCAGGGAAAAGCTCAAACAAACAGTGGATGGGCAAATACATCAAACGAAAGTAGTAATATCTGAGCTATTTGCTCTGCACTGAGGCTCTCTGGAGATGCCATGACGTACAGCATTCAGACCACCAGTAAACCAAGACGCCAAAAATGACATCTAATCATGACAACTCATGTTTGATCCAGTTGAGGTGATGTGATGCCTCAAAAACATGTCAGAAATATAATAGCTTCACAAGATGCGAAAATTAACTTTCCCGAGGTTGGCGACCATTTTGTTTATTTGTATTAAACAGGTTAATGATATCCCTGGCAATGGAGCATCAAGCAATTTCCGCAAATTTTCTACTGCGGGCACGCAGCAAACAAACCCGAACAAAGCCTTTTTTTCCCCCTCCCTGAATGGGCGACACAATAGGGCCGGTTTGATCCAGCCCTGTTTGGACGTTAATCACCATCAAAAGTGTCATTTCGCATTGATTTCTCATCTCGGCGGAAGCCATTACAGGGAATAAAAACGACAGATATGACAGAGCGAGTTTCAGCCCTCTTTAGAGAGGTCGACCTTTGTCAGAGGAGTCTGAATCAAGGCCATCATCTTTGAAATATCATGTAAATGTAGCAGGATAAAACTGGGAGACTCGTAATGCTGCACGTATCGCACATCAATAGCCACATTGGGAACAAAAGAAGTGTACTTATTTTGATGCCTTCAAGTCATTTGTTATAATAGTTCACCTAAATATGAAAATTGTGTCATTTACTCACGCATATGTTGTTCTTTTTTCAGTGGAATGCAAAAGGAGATATTTTTTTACTTTTTTTTTTATCAACTGTTCAAACATATGTTCTGGGGCTATTTGACAAGCCTGGAAGACTGAGACTTGAGTGCTATATTCAAAGTCTTCTAAGCTATGCTGTTGCTGTGTGCAAGGAACACGGCTAAAATTTTAGCGATTTTCATGCAAACTCTTAAACTCTAAACAGGTGTGATCGATCAACATGAGGGTGAGTAAATAATCACAGAACAGATTTGGAACAATCTTTATGCAGAGGTGGGTATGTGTACAAAATCTGTACTCAAGTAAAAGTTCAAGTATTTAAAGAAATATTTACTCAAAGTAAAAGTGAAAATAATCTTAATAGTTATAACTGAGTAAGAGTAAAAAAAGCATCCAATGAAAAAATTACTCAAGTAGACTTTGTGTGTGTACTATGCTAGGTGTTGTTTAGTAAAGGTAGCACAATGAATTCACTCATTACAATCTGCAACTATCTTTAAATTTTCATTTTACTGAGGGAAGTTAATTTATTCATCAGGACATCTGGATGTTTGGCCTGTTGATAAGGGTAAAGGTTTTTTGCCTTAAATAATGTGTTAATGTGATTTAGTAAAGCAGCTTAGCATGGATTTGAGTCTTTTCTATTTGCATGATGCCAGAGTTGTGTGTGTGTGTGTGTTCATAAGTCCAGAGGGCAGTTGTGAGTGGCATGAATTTAATCCAATTTCTCCATCTCCAGCACTCCAGCACTTTTTGATAGCATGGGAATTCACGCTAATCAGAAATTCGCACAGGTTGGGTGCGAGTAAAAATTTGTTAATCCCATCATTGTTTCATCATCTGATTGATGCCATTGGTATTCCCATGCTCCTTAATTTCCTCCCTCCTAAGTCCCACTCCGGGGTCGAACGGGCCACAAATCCTCTTCTAAATGGGATAGTTAGAATTAGCGATAAAGCATTAGCATAGGCCACCATGGAAACTTCTTAGCTGCTTTGTGAAAATGATGCTATTTCCAGACTTTTTTTTTAACACTCTCCAACTAGACCATGTTGTATAAGCCCTGACCAATTTTCCAGAAGAGCATGAGGACTTTGATTGAAAATAATTAGCTAGCCATGAAAAGATGTCAGGCAACTATAAGAACATTTTCAGGCCATATTTCACCACAACATTTTTATACATTTATATAACTTTTCTTGAATTTTTAGTACCATAATATTTTTTTATACATTGACATTTTCATAATGTTGCATATTTTCACCCCAGTTAACACTAATGTAATGATAATTCACCACAACATTTTTATATTGTCACAGTGCTATGTAAATGATCCAAAACAAACACGATGATGAAAAGAGAATTCAGTCTTTAAGGAATCCAAAGGTATAAAAGGTAAATGCAAACATAAAGAGCTTTACACACGAAACACTGACAATACCCGACAATGGTGAACAGAAACAATGGAACTTAAATATAGGTACAAATGAGGTGATAAACAACACACAGAAAAAACCATGACAAAGTAGTGGTGGGAAATAGTGCAAGCAGGAAAACAAAAGTCCAAACTGAGTGAAACTATATCAGTACACCCCCTCCCGAAAAGTTGAGACCTCACGCTGGCAAAAGAGGAAGAAAGTCTGGGAGAGGGATCAAACGAAAAGTCCAGGGCGATGTAGGTGGTGTGATCCAACAGGTGGCCTTGATCAGGGGCAGGTTGATGGTACCCCAGTGCACAACCAGGGCTGTGCTCCATGGCGGCGTCGCAGGAGGAAGGAGCCATGGAGGAAGACAACCGGACAACCTCCTTGCGATGACAGGAGGCGATGTTGACATAGGAGGTAGAGCCCACCGTGTAACCAGAGAGCAGATGAATCGATGACCATGGCGACCACAACGGATCTGCAGCAACGACCTCCCGAGCTGGAAGCATGGATCTGGAGGGCTCAAGTTGAGCTGGAACGACCGAGGGCAGAGGTGCAGCTGAAGGGGTAAAGGGCTAGAGGGTAGCAAACAGCCCGTAAGTCCGTGGCGAAGGTGGTGTGATGTCTATGGCGGAGCCGAAGTACCGAGAGAGTTCGGAGAGTTCACTGCTGACATCGATGGTTGAAGGAGCACAGGCATTGGAGTCAGGGCATCGGGTCGAAGTGGAGTGGAGCGCACAGAGGTCGGCGGCAGAGCCACAGGCTCCCCAAGCCCAGAAAGAGGTGACTCCCAGAAGTCCAGCAGTGTAACCTAGCCACAGATGAGGTTGCGATTTACTAGAGGAGCTGATGGAAGACAGTGATGACTGGGTGGCAGAAATGGTAGGGGACTGGAGAGGATCTTGAAGGGTAATACAAACCCCCATAAAAAATTAACAATCTCAATAGTATTTTGGAGAGATGGTGGGAGAGGGATGTTGGGTGGGAACAGACAATTAGGGACATGACTGACCGTTTCTGATGATGACAGGGCTAAAGTTTAAATTTCTCCAAAATGATAAGTTTTGTGCGAAAACCAAAAACGCACTCTCAGTGGCGGGAGGGTGGGCGGGGCTCACTTCCATGCCCTCGATTTTCACGAGAGCTCCCTCTGGGATAGATGGTGCAGCCACCTGGTCAGACACGCATTGCTCAGGCACCCACTCCACAAATTCCATGAAGCTCCCCCAAGGACCCTCCCTGGATAACTGGGCACTTGGAGGTTTTGAATCTGGTGATCAGGAACGAGCATAAGCAGTCATCCGGGAACATTGTTTGATAGGCCAGGTTCAGATAATCCTCTAGAAACTTCGAAAATTCTCTCGAAGTGTCCCTATTCAAGGCACATGAGGCGAACAGGAGGGAGGTCCATGGTAAAGGGGGAAAACAAAAAACAAAAATACCAAAAACAATTCAGTATTAGATCTGGTATTCTGTCACAACACTGTGTAAATGATCACATGACACAAACACGATGATGAAGAGAGAATTCAGTCAGTTAATAAACCCAAAGGCATAAAGGTAAATCCATGAAGAACTTTACACACACATAACACTGACCCCCGGCAATGGTGAACAGAAACAAGGGAATTTAAATATAGGTACAAAAGAGGTGATAACTGACACACAGCTGACAGTGATGACTCAAATCAAAAACCATGACAACAAACTAGTGGCGGGAAATAGTGCAAGCAGGAAAGCAAAGTCCAAACTTAGTGAAACTGGGACATTTATAACTTTTTTCCTGTTTTTTTTTTTGTGTTTTTTTTTTTTTAGGATCATTTAGTTTTATTCACATTAAGACATTACTTTATATATATGTAATGAAAAACTTTTCTCAATTGTATTACTGTCTTATATTTTTTGTTGAAATTCTTAATTATAGAAGGAATTTTTAATTCTTTTTTTAAAAGAATTTTTGCATTATACCTCAGTTATTTAAGTCAACCTGAACTGTACAAAATGTAAAGTGCTTCATTAATGACTTAAATATCTGAGGGATAATGCAAAAATTCCTTTAAACAGCTCCAAGTCATCAGGGACTATTGTCTTCATAGAACCCGACTCTTCTTACAGAACTACACATAACATAAGGTGAAAAAAGAGACAAGGTAAGAGTTCTGTTTCATATTCTTGGCTCCCCTAAGGGTTTGAAGAAGTGGGCTAGAGGAGAGCCGCTCAGTGTTACGTCAGCTGGAAACAATAAACCGAACAGAGCCATCCATCATGAGCATTTGATTATGCTGACAGCACGTCAAATCCCATTGATCTCCAGGAGAACCTTCAGGATCGCTGACGGGACTCCGACGGCGCTCTGATGTGACGAAAATTCAGGTTTACCTCTTTCTGGCAAACTTTTTATGACATGCCCCAAAAAATTATGTAAAAGTCTGTAAAATCTTATGATAGTAAAGCTTTTCTACTTGGTGTTAGCCAGTGCAACTCCCTCACTTGATTTAGTATTATAAGTGAAAAATGAAAAACTCATGGACAGGTCGAATGTTTTGATACTTGATATTGATATAGTTTTTTGGAGTACTTTTTGAAGATTAAATATTAATGTTCATTGTAATTGCAAAGAAAAAAAATGACCAGCACAATTTTCAATTTTGTTTCAGAAGAAATACAAGTTAGAATAGACATGACGGTGAGTAAAAAATGTTACAATTTTCAGCTTTGGTTGAGGTAAATTCTCCTTTGCAACAGTAATGTTTTTGGAGTACCATGGTAATTTCTTTTTTTATCCTATAGATTCAAGTGCAAGGTTTGGAGGGGAAAAAAAAACATAATTTCCCCACATACAGTGCTTTGTGTCACAGAAATTATTTGCCTTCGATCCCTATATGGGATTTTCGAAATGTCATTTGAAATGGAAAGGTGGCGTTGAGTTTGAATGAACAACAGTCGAGTTCCTTTTTCTCCCCTGGCCTTTGAGTACAGTGCATACCTTCATAATGCAGAAATAAACTCGCCAGGGTTTCAAAGTCTTTTATTATTGTTCAAAAGTACCACCTGTCTATGTAACAATTCAAAGAAAAGCCTTTCTTTTTCATCTTGGAAAATCATAGTTATTGAAAATATAGTTCAGGGAGAAAAAAATTTGAATATGTGCGTTAGTGTAAAGACTGTGGCTCTGTACTTGTTCTGCTGATATAGGTCATCAAGTTACATATGCTTTTATATTTCTGGTCCTGCTTCAATTGTTAAAGTAATTTGTATTTGTTTGAATATCGGCCATTACAAACTACTTTACCAACATGAGCGTTTTATCTTTTAAATTATATGAATATTTTAATTTAAAGCAGGTTTTCTAGTGTGTGACATTCGATTTTCTTTTCCATAATTGTTGTGAGGTCCAAAGACATTTTACATGCTTTAAGTCTGGTGTGACCTCACCTTTAAGTTCTTAAAAAAGTCCATCTGTTAACATTGTGGTGCGAAAAGATTCAAAGCAAATGAATCTCACTGAGAGTCGCACAGGTTTCTATATGAATGATGTCGAATCACAGTGATCTAATTGAGATATAATCACCTAAAGAGTCTCAGACATTTTTAGATCTGCTCTGGAGTCATTAACGGTCAAGATTTGTAACACCTGTTTAGGAAAAGTGCTGTGTCAAGAAAAGAAGATTAAAGCCAAGAGTTCTTTATTTCTCAGCGAGAAGATGTCTGCACACACCCCCTTGAGGCCCTGCCCATTATCTGTCCAACGTGTAAAATGTTCCTTGGAGCGATCGAAGAAGATCAGGTCCAAGGAATTGATAACCTTATAAAGCCTGTAATTACTTTCCTTCCTCGGCAACGAGCAATAAAGTTTTTATTATGGATCTCTCTGCTCACTTCACGAGTCTTAGACAGTGAGGGATGTTAGAAATTAAAACTCACAGAGTGTGATTGTTTCACAGACTGAGGATGCACGGATACAGGGACTGAAAGTGAACTTCGCTGATGAACAGAATTTCAAGGGCAACCTGGGCTCCCTCGTCATTCCTTTCAACGTGGAGGTCTGGGCAGAAACCAACGGCTCTTCATTAGCAGTAAAACAGTCATGGTCAATTTGATTGGTTTCTGATTTGAAGTATGTTATTTCAATGTAATCTTGACCAAAAATATGTTTTTGATCTTTAACTCGTATCGGAGCTGAGTTTGAATGACTGGAAATAGCTGGCTGAGGGAGTTCCCAAGATGACAGGAAAAGATCATGACATGAGAAAAGAATCAGAATGCGAAATGTCACCACATGAAAAGTCTTATAGGGTGTGTTTACACTGGGCAGGTTGGGTTCAATTAAAACGAACCCTGGTGCAATTGCTCCATTTGTGTGGTTCATTTGAATAAGTGTGAACGTGTGAGCCCTGAATAGATAGGCCTCGATCCACTTCCAAATGAACTCTGTAGCAGTTAAACTGAAATATGAACACAACACGTACCACACACATGAAAATGAACAAAGAACAGGATGTGATGTCACAAGATGCAACATTAAAAATGACAGAATGCATACCTGAGCTGCGTCTGAAATCACATATAGTAGCTACTACATTTGCTTTAAAACGTACTTCGAGACAGTTAAAAAAGTGTTCTATGTAGTGTAAATGTGTGTAGTAATGAATTCGATGTACTACATCTGCCATTTTGTCATTTTCATGTGACCTTCGTGTTACTCAACTTCCATTCACAAATCCTCATGGGATAGTAAGGTGTCCACCAAAGGAGCTAACAAGCTGACATGACAATATTTTTTTTAACTCATACCATTTATATTGGATAGAACTATGAGGATATAGGTTATTTACCCTAATCTGATATATAATCTAATCTTTCACTAAAATTCCCTACAGCTTTCTTTCTCTCAATTCCTTCTTTTTGTAGTCCTGCTTTGGATGGAAACATTGCCGAATCAATGCTAAATCCCACTGACAAAATTATATTGATAAAACATAATGAAATAATAGAGCGCGAACCCAGAAACAGCCAGTTAACGGATTTGATGTCAGATGTCGGTCAGACGCAGTTGTAGTCAGCGTGTAATTGGAACAGGAGTGAATTAATATTGAAGTGTGGAAGCAGTTTTCGGTGTTGTCCTTTGTGGAGGTTATGAGACTTGAGGCAAATGAGCTGATGTCCTTCATTCTGCAGTCCTAATAAATACTTCAAGACCTGTCTGGGCATTGGGGGAAGAAAAATCATAGGTGAGATCTCTCTAATATTACAACTGTTGCTCAGAGACAATTAGATTATGTAGAGAACAAATTATCTTCTTGGAATTATAAGGTTCTATCTGACATCTTTGTCAAATTTATTCAAATATCCTTATGCTGTGTAAGCTTATTTACATTATGTGATGTTTTTTTTTTTATGTTGTGTACATTTTGGGACTTTATTTAGAAAACAAAAAGATTCTAACTACAATGTCGAATGCAATGCAAAAACTTTGAAGCTCAATACGTCAAAATTACAAAGAATGTAGACAGAACCTTATAATTCCAAGGTGATGAAATGGAGACTTACTCATAAGCACCCAGTAATTTCACACGCATTTCCAGTAAAGTTGTTGAGACGTGTTTCCAGAGGACCAGAAAAGATCTCAACAACTCGAGTCATACTGTATTCAGGGGCCAAAATAACATTAGAGGTGGACTCTTGAACTTGGGCTAGAATGCAAACACCTAATAACCACCTAGCATGCCCTATCTCTGAAAAATTGGTTAAAAAAATCACAGTAAAGGCTTTCAAAATGTTTTTAAAAGATTCATTTAAATTTATTTCAAATAAATGCTGCTCTTTTGAGCTTTCTATTTATCAATGAATCCTGAAAAAAATGTATCACAGTCGCCACAGAAATATGAGCAGCACATCTGCTTTCAACATAGATAATAATACGAAATGTTTCTTGAGCAACAAATCAGCATATTAGAGGATCATGAAGGATCACGTGACACTGAAGACTAGAGTAAGGATGCTGAAAATTTAGCTTTGCATCACAGGAATCAATGAATAAATAAAATGCATTAAAAACAAAAAAATCATACTGACACCAAACTTTTGAACAGTGGCGTAGCCTACATGAGTTCATTATGTTTTGAAGGAGAAACGTCTGAGCAATACAATTTTTCATCTGGACTCAGACATTGGGAAATAGCTGTAGAAATTCTCAGACACTTTCCTTCAGACAGTTCCTGAAGGAATTACCTTATTACCGGGATGTTCATGTGTATTCTGAAGTGAACCAATAACTTCTCTCTCGGAAATCACGGTTCCTTTCACGTTAGGCTGAAATTTATTTAGTCCCTCCAAATATGTCTGAATCCATTCCAGTCAAAAGTGAGCCATATATGACAAATGAGAAGCGACGGACTTCGTTTCGAGCCGGTCTGTAGCGAGCACATGCCTTTCTGATAGAGCAAATCCATTTCAACTCTATTGAAAGTATCAAAAGAATAGATATGTGTTCATTTCATACTCCACTCGAGAGCTCAAAGTAATCTGGGCTTAGCGAGTCCCTCTCATGAGAAGCACGAGAGGGAGGGCGAAGAGGATAGAAACTGTTCAAACAAAGTGAAGTGGATGAGACATTAAATTAGAAATGTTCTATTTGGCGGCCTGGCGGATTCCAACTGACGTGAGTGCGAAAAGGGCTTTACATAATCGTGAAACAAAAGGTGAAAGACTGGCATGGCTTTAGCTAGTTGTTTCACCCCGGAATGCGGGTTGGCTGCTGTAATGAAGATGTCCTCGGTGACATTGTACGGCCACGGCGTTACTAAAGGAGAGGAGGTTGAGCGGCCGCTATTTGAAAAGCCATTTCGGCTTTGATATGTCACAGCCGTATGAGGTTCTGTGGGATAAGCAGTTCCCTTCGCAAATTGCACAACAGAGAGAGAAAGTACTTGCAGAGGACTTTGTTCAGTGGAGCGTAGCTGCTAGGGCACTAGGTTATGAAGTTTAATATTTTTGGCGGCCTTTCAAAGAGAATGACACAAGAGAAGACGGATGCTAGGCCAAACACGACACAATCCTTAATACTCTTCTGAATGTCACAGAGAACAAGAGTGTACGTGTGTCCGCGGACAAAGTGTGGTGTTCTCATCCCTAGTTATTATGAAGGAGTCAACGTTTGGCTGGTTAGCATGCTTGTTAGCAAGTTAGCTTGTAGATGCTAGTCTCATGCAAGATTAATGCTAAGACCACTTTTAATAGGTATTTTATTCGTTGCCTTATTAGAAATGGTTGGAAATCGCTATGTCGTTCATAAAAGTTTGTTAATGCATTTTAAATGACATAAAACAACAGTGGCGGCTTGTAGGTTATAACAAGGAGGCGGGAGTGGGAATCCCCTGCTGAGGATTATTATTATAATTATTATTATTAGCTTAACTGCTTTAAATTGGTTTTTTGCTCACTTACAGACCGAAAATTTAAAGAAAATGACACATACCTTAAGATAATACAAATATAATTTCACTAACATAGCCTATCACTTTAAGCAAACATCCATCCCACGTCTGCTTTAAAAGAGCATGTTGGACCGCCGTTTAGGGAAGCTAACAGCTGTAGCCTATATTTCCAACTTAGGCGTGGAGTGTTCCATTATTGTTAATTTGTAGATACTGTTTGAATGATAGCTTGGTAAATTTGAGGGCGATCAAATATTCAACATCACCACTCTCCATAATTAAGATACTTTGTACATTATCAGCACAGCGGTAGCGGTTCAAATTAATATCACGTAATTTAAGTCTTCGATGATTGGTTGACATACCAAGGGAGGCTAGCCTCCTCTGTGGTGTATATTGTCTCAACTCTCCTAAGTGCTGAATGTGAAACACTCAATGGTGATTGGCTATTTTCTAACAACCGAGGCACAAGACAAAACCTGGCTCTGGATGTGCCTTCCCCTCTCCTTCTCTATCTTGATTTCAGTAATATGTTAGTGTTGAAGTGGTGATATTATAAATATGCACATAATATACACATTCTGAGACTTAAAATTAAATGGTTAGTTCACCCAAAAATAAAATTTGTCATTAATTACTCACCCTCTTGTAGTTCCACACCTGTAAGACCTTAGTTAATCTTCGGAACACAAATTTAGATATTTTTGATGAAATCCGAGAGGTAAATGACTCATCCATAGACAGCAATATAACCACCACTTTCAAAGTCAAAGATATTTTTTTTAAAAATTGGACGTGACTGCAATGGATCAACCTTAATTTTATACCGTGATAAGAAAAAAAAATAACAACTATAAAAATGGGCAAATTAAACATTTGTCTGTGCTTTCAGTTAGCCTTCAATTAGCATGGTAACAGCTAAGCTTGCTGGCTTAGCGTTGTGCTAACTTTTTGTTAACTAGAAATCATGATATTGTGCTACGTTTTTGATAAGGCATTGAGAATGCACCATCTGGATCCGGAAAGCAAATATCTACAATGAAAGTCATTTACAATTAGCTGTGTATTCTTTTGCTGTTTTACCAGGCTCAATTCCTTTTGGAGTGATTCTTTTTTAAATTTAAGACTCTTATTGTCAAAGATAGGTAATAGGCTACTCTAAGCACATACTACTTTTTTTTTATTTGAGACAGAAGTTAAACGCGCTTTAAAGTAAAGGAACGAAATGAACAAAAGAAAGACAATGTAGATAAATGAGCCTGGAGTTTTAATGAATACCTTTGTTGTTCTTTTGAAATTTAAAGTAGGTCCCATCCCTCGTTCCTCAACTTGATGAAGAAAACAGCCTTCCACGCTCAGAGCAGAGGCGGAGCGATCTGTCTTCATCGTACCACGGAGGAATGGATTCCTCTACGGGGGAAAAGTGCTAATTGCAGTTAAACTTTTTCGCTAAAGTCCTATCTCTGCGAACAATCAGTCGTTCTGCCGCAGACAATAGAGACAAATCAAGGAAAACTCAACCTACATAAAACAATTAACCATCCAAGCATTAGCCCTGCTCACAGAGGGTATTGTCTTCGGTGATGAATACTCGGCTTGAGGTAAGAGGTGAAAAAGTGTCAAAAGGTTTTCGGTGGTGGCTTTTTTGTATTTCCTTGATTCCAAATAGAAAACTTGACAAGATTCTCCTGACTTTTGATTCCTATTTGAACTAAACCTATATGTAATATTTGAAAAGAGAACGTTTTAATATAAACTTTTTTTATTTATTTTTTTTTTAGTGCTAATATGTGTGCATGTGCATATGTTGTTGAGCAAGCGTACTCTACACTGCAGTTTATTAAATCACACCTTCAAGGTCACGATTACAACACAGCCTCTCTCTCTCTCTCTCTCTTCGTCTACCTCTCTCTCTTTCCATTTCCTCTGGAGCATTTTTCAGTTGTGCCCTGTTTTCTCAATGAGATAATGTACCGTTTCCCCCAGCTGTCTCCGCAGCTTTAAATGCATGACTACCCGTTCCAATCTCCCTATAGGGGAACAGAATGAGTCTACTTTACTTCAGTGGGGTCTGCCGCAGGCCGGCGAGTCTCTCCAGGGGACGATTCATTTAAAAGCGACGCATCCCACAAGCCTCAGCTGGAGAGATTTCACAAATCATCATATCAGAAGCAAAAAATATGTGTAATCATGTTACACTGTCATTTTTTCATTATAAGCAGTGATAGAGATATCCAAACGGCATACTTACACTGGTTCTTCTGAATCAAAAACGAGTTTTTGTTTATTGTTTTTTGTTTGAAAAAAAATGGCTGGATTTTCACTTTTCACTTGGATTATCACGAGAATATTTTTGGGGGGGGGAAAAAAAATGTGATTTTCTCAATATTTTTTATCAAAACTATGACATTATCACTCCAGTAGTATAACCCAGCATAAACAGATACATATGGGCAGTGAATTTATTAAAAATTAGATTGAATTTATCATCAAATTAATTACATGAATGGCATTTTTAATTTAATTAATCATGTTAAATTGACAGCCCAAATAAAATATATGTTATAATACTCAATAAAATAAGCATAAATATAGGTATATAAAGAAGCACTATGGCCTGACAAAATAAAGAGATGATAAAAATGTATCTTATAATATAATTGTCAGATATTTATATTAAATGGAGGCAATAAGAAATTCAGTCTTCCTCATGATATCTTTTATATATGTTGTACTTATATTTACTGTCACTATCTTGAGGTCTGTTACTCAAATTGCTAATAAATTGTCTGAGAATTTTTACAAATGTTGAATATGTCCTTTTAGTAGTTTGAAGCATTATAAAAACAAGTGTGATAGGCAAACATGCAATTTTGACATGCCACAGTTTGACTTTCAATTTCAAAGCTGACCGTAATGACACAAGCGTATGTTTCCTGTTGTGTATTAGTAATGTTATGAGTTGCCTGGCTGTCGACATCATATAAAATGAGGTGTAAAATGTCAGGAGGTAAAAAACACAGATATGGGGGATTTTGAACCTTTCATAATATACTTACCGTATTGATTTTTGACATAACATTTCGAATATGTGCATCTGGCATTTGAGTACTAATGCACCTGAGCCCCTGAAACAGGATGCATGATAAAAAATAATCCTGTGCGGAGCCAGCAATGCTAATCAATACACTTCCAGGCTTGGCTGCTAACATTAGCTTGGAAGGCTAAAGTGGCTAGATCTTTGAGATTAAATTCTTTGCATCAGCTGGGACATGTTTTGCTTTTGCTCGCATTTGTGTAATCAAATGGACAGGTAGTCCCAGTTGACTCATTTAGCTCTGTTGTTGTTGTATTTTAAGTGTGTTCTTGGCTATTTGTTCATTTATGTGTGAGTGTTCATGTTGCCATTTTCTGCTCATTATCTCAAAGGGCTGCTAGGAAAGATCCACCTGAGTCTCTCACAACCTCTTTGCCATTTTTGTTTTTGTAAATGGAGAGAAAACACAGCCCCTGATCAGGCTATCAGTGCTCCTCCGAGCATGAGAAAGCCAACGTAATGAATGATCAAAGGAAACAAGCTAACTTGCTAATGCAGGAGCAGTAAGCCATACGTGGTTTGCTGCAACTATTTTGGTTGCACATACAAACACTAAAACTTCAGCTGTTTAAAATATTTAGAGGCAATGTGTGTCTTGATTTTAAATTACCTTCTCCTATTCCAGCTTAATGTGCAGAGACTTTGGGAGGTTTCTGAATCTCTTTGCCTTTTCTTTTTCTTTTCTGCTTTTTGCTAACTGACGAAAATCTTACACTGCATTGTTTGATATTATATTCATTTGTGTATTGATGTCTGATATATGTGACCCTGGACCACAAAACCAGTCATAAGTCGCAGGGGTATATTTGTAGCAATAGCCAACAATACATTGCATGGGTCAAAATGATCGATTTTTCTTTTATGCCAAAAATCATTAGGATATTAAGTAAAGATCATGTTCCATGGAAATGTATTTTTGTGAGTGGATATGCATTGCTGAGGACTTTTGATTTTTTTTTTGTACCATCAGATTCCAGATTTTCATATAGTTGTACAGTACTGTGCAAAAGTTTTAGGCAGGTGTGAAAAAATGCTGTAAAGTAAGAATGCTTTCAAAAATAGAAATGTTAATAGTTTATATTTATCAATTAACAAAATGCAAAGTGAGTGAACAGAAGAAAAATCTACATCAAATCAATATTTGGTGTGACCACCCTTTGCCTTCAAAACAGCATCAATTCTTCTAGGTACACTTGCACACAGTTTTTGAAGGAACTCGGCAGGTAGGTTGGCCCAAACATCTTGGAGAACTAACCACAGTTCCTCTGTGGATTTAGGCAGCCTCAGTTGCTTCTCTCTCTTCATGTAATCCCAGACAGACTCGATGATGTTGAGATCAGGGCTCTGTGGGGGCCATACCATCACTTCCAGGACTCCTTGTTCTTCTTTACACTGAAGATAGTTCTTAATGACTTTCGCTGTATGTTTGGGGTCGTTGTCATGCTGCAGAATAAATTTGGGGCCAATCAGATGCCTCCCTGATGGTATTGCATGATGGATAAGTATCTGCCTGTACTTCTCAGCATTGAGGATACCATTAATTCTGACCAAATCCCCAACTCCATTTGCAGAAATGCAGCCCCAAACTTGCAAGGAACCTCCACCATGCTTCACTGTTGCCTGCAGACACTCATTCGTGTACCGCTCTCCAGCCCTTCGGCGAACAAACTGCCTTCTGCTACAGCCAAATATTTCAAATTTTGACTCATCAGTCCAGAGCACCTGCTGCCATTTTTCTGCACCCCAGTTCCTGTGTTTTCGTGCATAGTTGAGTCGCTTGGCCTTGTTTCCACGTCGGAGGTATGGCTTTTTGGCCGCAAGTCTTCCATGAAGGCCACTTCTGACCAGACTTCTCCGGACAGTAGATGGGTGTACCAGGGTCCCACTGTTTTCTGCCAATTGTGAGCTAATGGCACTGCTCGACATCTTCCGATTGCGAAGGGAAGTAAGCATGATGTGTCTTTCATCTGCTGCAGTAAGTTTCCTTGGCCGACCACTGCGTCTACGGTCCTCAACGTTGCCTGTTTCTTTGTGCTTCTTCAAAAGAGCTTGGACAGCACATCTGGAAACCCCTGTCTGCCTTGAAATTTCTGCCTGGGAGAGACCTTGCTGATGCAGTATAACTACCTTGTGTCTTGTTGCTGTGCTCAGTCTTGCCATGGTGTATGACTTTTGACAGTAAACTGTCTTCAGCAACCTCACCTTGTTAGCTGAGTTTGGCTTTTCCTCACCCAGTTTTATTCCTCCTACACAGCTGTTTCTGTTTCAGTTAATGATTGTGTTTCAACCTACATATTGAATTGATGATCATTAGCACCTGTTTGGTATAATTGTTTAATCATACACCTAACTATATGCCTACAAAATCCCTGACTTTGTGCAAGTGTACCTTGAAGAATTGATGCTGTTTTGAAGGTAAAGGGTGGTCACACCAAATATGGATTTGATTTAGATTTTTCTTCTGTTCACTCACTTTGCATTTTGTTAATTGATAAATATAATCTATTACCAAGTTTATTTTTGAAAGCATTCTTACTTTACAGCATTTTTTCACACCTGCCTAAAACTTTTGCACAGTACTGTATATCGGCCAAATATTATACAAAACAGACCATACGTCAATGGAAAACTTGCTTATTCAGCTTCAACCCTTATGACTGGTTTGTGGTAGAAGGTCACATATATGAAAGAAGAAAACGTCTCAGGTTACTCATGTAACCATGGTTCCCTGAGAGGGAACGAGACGCTGCGTCGGTTCTGACGCATTGTGGGAACGCCTCTGCGTGATTGCGTCGTGAAGCACATGTGAAATCTGTCCAATGGTGTGACGGGACGTCATAGACGGGTGACGTCATGACCAGGAAGCTATAAAGCACGCTGGAAACAAACCACTATTAGCTTCTGAAGAAGTCGAAGCAAGCAGCTCACGGGCATGCAGGGAGTATGGCACAGCGACGCAGCGTCTCGTTCCCTCTCAGGGAACCATGGTTACATGAGTAACCTGAGACGTTCCCTTTCAAGGGAATCTCAACGCTGCGTCGGTTCTGACGCATTGTGGGAACGTATATACCCACGCCGCCATAGGACAAAATGCCTGTCTGGAGAAACTTCGAAGAATTATGAAGTTAAAATTCGAGACCCCGGAGTTGAGGCCACATCGAGGTTATAGAACCTCACAAAGGTATGCGGGGAAGACCAACCTGCCGCATCACAAATTTCTTGCAGCGATACTCCTGAGAGTAAAGCTCTTGAGGCAGCCATACTCCGCGTAGAGTGGGCTCGGACAGCAAGAGGAGAGGGTTGCCCGGCCGAATCATATGCTAGTGAGATAGCCTCGACTATCCACCTACTCAACGTCTGCTTGGATGCAGCATACCCCTTCTTAGGAGGTCCAAAGCACACAAATAATTGATCTGTTTTACGCCACAGGGCAGCTCTGTGAACATAAGCATCCAATGCTCTAACTGGGCAAAGCAGATTAAGCTTCTCCTGGTCTGATGACAAGAAAGGAGGAGGACAAAAAGCTTGCAGCATAATAGGTCCTACCACCTGAGTGGGAACCTTAGGAACATACCCCTCACGAGGGAACAGAAAAGCTTTCACCATACCCGGTGCAAAATCAAGATAAGAGGGTGAAACCGACAGAGCTTGCAAATCTCCTACTCTCTTAAGTGATGAGATAGCTAGAAGAAAAGCAGTCTTAAAGGAGAGAAATTTCTCATGGACTTCTTCAATTGGCTCAAATGGAGCTAAGGACAGGCCTTCTAGTACCACAGCCAAATCCCAAGTTGGTACCCTCGAGCGTGCCGCAGGCCTAAGCCTCAATGTACCACGAAGGAAGCGAGTAACAAAGGGATGTCTCCCTAGAGATGCGCCATCAACAGGAGCGTGATAAGCGGCAATGGCCGCAACATAGACCTTTAGTGAAGAGGGGGATAACCCCGCTGAGAATTTGTGCTGTAAAAACTCTAGTACTGCACTGATGGGGCAGGCACTTGGGTCCTGCATTCGAGCTGTGCACCAAACGGTAAACACCTTCCATTTTAGGGCATATAACTTCCTTGTGGAGGGAGCTCTGGATTGGAGTATGGTCTCTACCACCTCAGTAGAGAGACCTGAGTTTATGAGCTGGGCCCCCTCAGAGGCCAGGCCCACAGTTTCCATAACTCTGGGCAGGGATGAAGGATTGACCCCGCCGCTTGAGAAAGAAGGTCCCTCCTGACCGGAATCTCCCAGGGAGAGCCGTCGAGAAGGGACACAATGTCCGAGAACCATACTCGGCCCGGCCACAACGGGGCTACTAACAATACATGAGCCCCGTCCTGGCGTATTCTCTCCAGAGCTCCCGGGAGCAGCGCAATCGGGGGAAAAGCGTATAACCGCAGCCTCGGCCACGGGTGTACCATTGCGTCCAGCCCGAGAGGGGCTGGATGTGTGAGGGAGAAGAAAAGTGGACAGTGAGTCGTCTCTCGAGACGCAAACAGATCTACCTGGGCTCGCCCAAATCTCTCCCACAGGAGCTCCACCACCTCGGGGTGAAGTCTCCACTCCCCGGGCCTCAGCCCCTGTCTCGACAGGATGTCTGCCCCCAAGTTCAGGCGCCCTGGGATGTAAATTGCTCTGACTGACAGCAACTTCCCATGGGTCCACAAGAGAATCTGGTGCGCCAATCTGCATAGCGGGCGTGAGCGCAGACCCCCTTGATGATTTAAATAAGAGACCACCGCTGTGTTGTCTGTGCGGACCAACACATGGTGGCCCCTCAGGTCTGGGAGGAAATGTTTGATTGCCAGGAACACAGCCATCATCTCCAACTGGTTTATATGCCATGACAGATGATGGCCCCACCACAGACCCTGCGCCGAACGACCACTCATGACCGCCCCCAGCCGGTGAGGGAAGCATCCGTCGTAAGCGTTACACGACGACAAGGAGCTCCCAACACCGGTCCTTGGGAAAGAAACCAAGGTTTCTTCCACATGACACAAGCACGAAGGCAACGCCGCGTGATCTTGATCATGCGAAACGGGTTCCCCCTCGGGGAAAACCCTTGGTTTTGAGCCACCACTGTAAAGGTCTCATGTGCAGCAGGCCAAAAGGTATCACGTTGGACGCTGCCGCCATCAGCCCTAACAGCCTCTGAAACTGTTTCACAGTGAGCGACTGGCCTAGCTTCAGCTTGTTCACGGCCCCGAGAATCGAATCTACTCGAGCAGGGGAAAGACGTGCCTGCATGGCAGTCGAGTCCCAAATGACTCCTAGAAAAGAGGTTCTCTATAGTGGAGATAGCTCGCTTTTCTTGGCGTTTAACCTCAACCCCAACACCTCCATGTGAGCCAGAACAGCATCTCGATGCTGAACAGCTAACTCTCTTGACTGAGCCAGAATGAGCCAATCGTCTATATAGTTTAACACGCGAATGCCCTGGAGTCTCAATGGAGCCAGAGCTGCATCCACGCATTTGGTGAAGGTGCGGGGAGATAAAGCTAGGCCGAACGGAAGAACTCGGTACTGGTATGCTTCGCCCCCGAAAGCGAACCTGAGGAACTTCCTGTGTTGAGGAAGGATGGAGATGTGGAAATAAGCATCCTTTAGATCTATCGTGACAAACCAGTCCTCGGACCTGATTTGAGACATTATTTGCTTCAGCGTAAGCATCCTGAACTTGAGCTTTCTGACAGAGCGATTTAGTTGTCGCAGATCTAGAATAGGACGCAACCCTCCATCCTTCTTTGGAACTATGAAGTAACGGCTGTAAAACCCTGACTCTCTGCTGGGGGAGGGAACCCTTTCTATAGCCTCCTTTCGCAGAAGTGTCTGTACTTCCTGTTCCATAACCAGAGCCTGCTCTGGGTTGACCACAGTAAAAACAACCCCGTTGAACCTGGGCGGACGAGAACCGAACTGAATTCTGTACCCATAATGAACTGTTTGCAGGACCCACTGAGATATATTTGGCAGAAGTTTCCACGCTGTCAAAAATTCTACTAGGGGAACCAGTCTCTCGAGACTGGCCTCTGGCGAAACTCGAGCGACCAGCTCGGTGCCCTGAAGCGGCGAACCGGCAGGGAGACGCCGAACTGATTGCTTTGAGACCCTCCTTAGAGGGAGCGAACACTCCAGCACCGCTCTTAATTTTCTTTTTACTAATGGGCACTGAAGCGAACGCTTGCTGAGAGCCGCTGCGCCCTGAAGCACACGAGGTGGCAGGGTTGGCAGAACGGCCCCCTGAGGGCTCCGAGGAGACACGGGCACCGTATACTGAGGTGAACACCAGTTTTCCCCGGAGGGGACTGCCCTCAGACACCAGTCTCGACTGGCGTCAGGAACGTTTTGCCGAAGCCTTCTTGGCGATAAGAACGGTCCTCAGATCCGCTCTATCCCTCGAAGGATTTGGCTGCGGGCGCCGACCCGCCCCCCAGTCTCTCTTTGGGGGAGTACGGGACGCAACGCTCGCCTTCTGTTGAGCCCTATGTGAGGAGCTCGCACTCGGCTGGGGCTGCTCTCTTTTGCTTTGAGCAGGCCCCGAGACTTGAGAGCGGCGAGGAAGGATTTTATGGAACGCCGCCGACTGTTTCTTGGACTCCTGAAACCTCTCGACGACATTATTCACCGAATCGCCGAAGAGGCCAGTAGGAGAGATCGGGGCGTCCATCAAAAAGCTCTTGTCTTTGTCTTTAATTTCTGAAAGATTAAGCCATAGGTGTCTCTCCGTAGCTACCAAGGCTGCCATAGAGCGGCCGATGGATTTTGCCGTCTCCTTGGTAGCCCGGAGAGATAAATCTGTAGCCCTACGAAGTTCAGCTACTACCTCTTGACTGACTTCCTCGCCCTCATCTAAATCTTTGAGCAGGTCAGCCTGATAAGCCTGCAGCAATGCCATGGTGTGAAGGCATGCTGCCGCCTGACCTGCCGCCGAGTACGACTTGCCCACCAGCGCTGATGTTGTTCTTAGGGGCTTAGTGGGCAATTTCGGGGCTTTGAGGGACGATGCTGACTCGGGGGAGAGATAGCTCGCAAGCGTCTCTTCCACACGAGGCACCGCCCCATAACCGCAAGATTTCAGTCCCATAATATTTGAATAATTAGATGTTTGGGGACTGAAAACTCTATGTGATACAGGTTTCTTCCATGATCTCGACACCTCAGTGTGGAGATCAGGAAAAAACGGTAAGCCCCGTCGTGGAGGTTGTGATCTTGACGGTAGGAAGCGTTCGTCTAATTTGCTTACATGACGAACCTCCTGTTTCTCGACTGGCCAGCTTATATTTAATCTAGACACAGCGCGAGACACAACCTCCACGAGCTCCTCATATGCTTGTGAGTGAGGTGGCGAATCCTCAACATCAACTGTGTCGATGCTGACAATGTCCAATTCCTCAGAACTGGAACATTGCAACATCGGCGCTTCAACACGAGCAGAAGAAACCGCAGCGCGTGCTTCAAACTCATGCGAAGCGCTGGAACGAGCAGGTGAAGGCAGAGAAAGGGCGGGGCCCGTCTCTAACCCCTCTGCAAGATCCATTTGCGATCCCCAGGACACGAGCCTTCGCTGTGCCTCGGCAGCAGCGGGACCCGAGCCCCGAGGACCGCGAGCTTCGTCAAACACAGCTCGCCGGGACCGGAGCGTTTTCGCAGACAACAGATCACAATGCTCGCAACCAGCTCCCTCGAGAGCTGACCGAGCATGCTCCGGTCCCAAACAAACAACACAAAGCGAGTGTGTATCCCCACCCGTTATGAAACGCGGGCAGGGAGGAACACACTGCTTAAATTGCTGCTTATTCGCCATTTTCTTATATATGTATGAGAGACAGACAACACCAAATATGACACACAGTTTCGACAGAGAGTGCTTGCTGAAGACACAGAAGCTAATAGTGGTTTGTTTCCAGCGTGCTTTATAGCTTCCTGGTCATGACGTCACCCGTCTATGACGTCCCGTCACACCATTGGACAGATTTCACATGTGCTTCACGACGCAATCACGCAGAGGCGTTCCCACAATGCGTCAGAACCGACGCAGCGTTGAGATTCCCTTGAAAGGGAACAGAAAGGAAATGGAATCAGGAAATGAGCGCAACATGTCTGTGGAAGTGTCTCCAATATAACCTTCCAAATGCTGTCCGACATGTCTATATGTCAAAATCATACACAATTTTTTTTGAATAATGAATAATTTAAGACGGTTTACAAAATTGAACAGTAAGTTAAACCCTAGGTATACTTTGTCTTTTTTAAAACATATGCTAACATATGCGCAGTCGAACGCACAGCCTTGAAAAGTATACTTCACTTGATTCATACGCGCAATCGGGCCTTCGACGCAAGCGTAGTTTGCGACTCTCTCGCCCTGAGTTACAACCCCTGTAAATATATTTGTATTCTTTCATGCTAGAGTTGTACAAATGAGGGTACTTTCTAACCTCTTCACACAATCTGTTGTCTATGTAGGTCTCCATTGTTGCTGTAGCTTGCATGTGTCACGGTCTGTTCTGTTTATGCAGGTTTTCTTCGACTACCTAGTGAATCGATGCCCCCAGGGCACAGTTGCCACATTGTGGATAAACTAAATACTACAAAAAAAATTAAATGCACGTGAGACCTGCGAGTACAAAGTATGCATGGATACAAAAATCTGGCAGTGTGCGTATTGTACACATACCGCCAGATTTTTGTTCTGGGGACAACATTTGTGTTACGCACTGTAAGCTGACCCTCGTGTACGCGTTAAAAGTGAAGGATACTTTGGGCTTACAAGTATATTTTGACATTTTCAAGATAAATATGAAAAAAAATTGTAAATAGCATTTATTCAAAACACACAAAAAAATGAATTTAGTTTTTTTAATGTAAATACAATGACTTTTTAATAAGCTTAATTGTAAGAGTGTTTTGTGATGGGTCTCCCATTATTCATGTTCTTGTCGACCTGTTCTTGTTCTTGCCATTCTGGTAGAATGGTGTGCACCTGTTTCGGCTCATTGAGAGAATGACGTGCGCCTTTGACTTTCTTTATTAAAGGGAGTTTTGTGAGCTTTGAGGGATGGCGGAACATTATGAGAGCGTTGTGAGATTTGTTCCGTTCAGCTTGGTTTGCTTTTTGTTCTTGTTTGTTTATTTTGCTTTTGCTTTGACTTTGAATTTGAATTTCATCTGACATTTTAACACCATCACACAATTGAGTTACTTTTGTGATGGATTTTCTGTTTCATTATCATTTCTCTTTATGTAAATAAAGTTTTTTTTTTTTTTTCAACCTTACCAACCACCAGTCCTCCTCTTATTTGTCATGGCTTTGAGCCAGTCGTAACAGTTTTGAAACAAATAAATCTGTTAATTCATTTGATGGTGTGCAGAAAAGCATTTTAAGGATTTTTTCCAGAAACACAATGTCATTAACTGCTGTTTTAATTACAAGACAGCCTGAAACAATGACCCTTTTTCAGCAAGTACTCAAATTCAGAAAAAAAATCAATCCCACGGTCCGGGATAAATCTCTAATTCATGTTAACAGAATTTAAGTCTGCAGTGTGACCCATTTTAGCAGGGAAACTCCCATAAGCATGATATATTGTTGCTGCCACGTTTCTGTGGCTCATCTCATTATGGATTCTTATCACCATGAGAAGTTTCCATGCGCAGTATGAGAGAGTGAGATAAGGTTGGGGTTTAAAATAATTTTAGGCCTGGCCATTGTGATAATAAATTGTAGCCCCTTCCTCTTATCTTTCAAACGCAAGAGGGGAATCATCTGATGTAAAGGTATGTTTTTGCAGAAAGACACTAAAGAATGCGGTTTTATTATTGAATGAGCTGTTGAGTGGCTTTGCCAGTGTCATTGGTTCACTCATTCCATGCTTCATTCTGATTGGTTTACACGTTTCCAGGCCCAAAGCGATGACTGTTAGAGATTACCAGAAAGCTGTGAGAACCACTGTTTACATTTGTGAAATAACCTCAGGTTTCGGTTTACCTCAGATACTATGGATCTCTGGCTGCAGTTATGTGTTCTTTTTGTGTGTGTGTGGTTCTCAGGCTAATATAGAGGGATTTAGCCACAGGAAGAAATTATAGTCAAGAGCAGCAGGGAAAGGAGGGGATATGTCTGTCCTGGCCCGCCTTTGGTGAGTGACACATCCTATTAGCACAAAATGAGAAGTGTGATCATCAAAGGATGGTGATATGATCAGTTTAAAAGGAATAAAACTAAAATACACAAACAAAAATATAGCTAACACTGTGCCCCTTTGAAGTTAAAGTATTTTGTAGATTTTCTTGAATATATGCTTTTTAATATGTTTAAGTTTGCTAGACTTATATGTATTTCATTAATACACATTTCCAGTGGAGACGAACTTATTTTTAGTATTTGTCAGCTGAAACAGTCAGTACGACATTGGAGTGTAGTTGTATCTTTTTTATTTTAGTAAAATTATTTATAATGTTTCTTAGTTCATATGAGTCATTTTAGTTAATATGGACTTTATTTAGAGTTGGGGTCATAATTTAACGCAAACAAGAAAAAAAGCGTAAATTATATGTAAAACTATAACTATTATTAAACTAAAACTACATTTACAAAACTGCATTCAATTCAAAGGGATAATTTACATACAGTTTTACAAACAATTTACAAGCAAATTAACTGTATGTTTCCTAAAAAGGCCCCAATGTGTTCGAAATTGAAACTTGATCAAAAATATGAGCCTGTCTGGTTTTCTGTCTGTCTGACTAAAGTATATTTAAAGTATATTAAGCTATTTTGTGACATCACCACAAAACGGAGAGATGCCAATGATGTGTAGCAATATTTGTTCTTTTCTTTCCACCAATTCTCTCTCTCTCTCCATCTCTTCTCACTTTCAGTGTATGAATGCATTTTGCAATTGTTAAGTGAAGGTTTGTCAGGATGATGCTATCGGTACATCATTGAGGTGCGACTTCCTGGCCCAATTCACTAATGAGCAGCAAGCCTTGCCAAGACCGTGCTCTGTCAGGTGCGGTGACAAGTAATATTGGTTTTCTTGCCTTTAATTAAATCTAAAGTGGCCCCGCAGTCTAGTGCATAATTGGACGCTTGGTTTGCGAGTTATCGGCCCCAAAGTTCATCATAACAAATACGACTGGATGGTTGAGTTTAATACCCTCTGCTGTGTGGCTGCTCCCTGCGTGAACACATTTTCACAATTAATTTACAATGGGTGGCGGGTGACAAACACGTCGTGACCCAACATTCACGTTCTTGGCCAGGAGAAGCTCCTGCGTGGGCAGATTCTTTGGTTTGGCTATGCAAAAACTACAATCATAATGGTACTGAGGGCATCCAAACCACATGATATCTAATCTCTGTTCAGCTTTCTGTTAATCTGATGAAGATGGATGGGCGCCTTCTTCAAAGTGTCTCTCTTGTGTTGCTTTTTGGGGCACATCTTTATCTGCAAGGCTAATGTCGTCTTGAAGTTCATGGATCCTCCTGAGGTACAGACGGCAGAGGATAGATGACTCGATGTGTTGAATATCTGATGCCTTCCTCTTTCCCCGCTGTGGCCATTACTCACCTCCTCTGAGATGATTGCAGAAGCCACAACAGATGCAAAAGTGACTGACAAAGAAACACTGTAAGTTACATCTCAAAAATACACACATTATGAATGATTACTTTCACAGGATGGATCTTAGCGCTCGCTCTCCGTCTCTGTTTTGTTCCTTCCGCTGTGCCTATTGAGTCTTGTGTGTGTGTGTAAAAGTGAAAAGGAAATCATTCAAGTAAGGACAGAAGCAAAACTATTCAAGTGAAGTAAGAAAGGATATTACTTTCAACTTTAAAGTCATCTTGAAATTGGCCCGATTTACTTTCTCAACACATGCTCGAAAGAAAAAAAAAGTATACTTCTTCGTAATTGAACAAATTGAACTTTGCCACTAAAATGTTTTTCATTCTATGCTGACATCATCAATTCCTCTTATTTTTAGCCCCCCCCCCTCCAACCACTTCAACACTTTTCAGCATCCAATCAATTCTCGACAAGTAACGGTATAACACTATGGGCCAGATTTACTAAACGGGGCAAATTGGCGTGAGAGCGCGATTACCACAAATGCGCCGATGGGAGTGGTACGTTTTCTGCGTGATCTACCAAGAGCAGTGCAAATTAACGTTGGGTCGCAAATAAGCAGAGCTGATGCTCATTAGGTAAGATTTTTAAACTGTGCTTTGAAGTGTCACACCAGGTTTGATGCCACTGTTTTTCAATTAATAACATTCTAAATATTTTGGCCCTTTTGGAGCTTCACAGTCATATACAGTCACATATTCTTCAGAATGTCTCTTTTTATGTTCCATGGTGAAATATGACAGCATACGTGTTTGGAATGAAGTGACATTGAGTAAATGGTGGAAGTTTTCATTTTTGCATGAGCTACCTCTAATTGGCCTGAAAATTGTTACAATGTGAAAAATATCACCTCAGGCTCATAATAACCTCATTAATTGGTTTCGGACAGTTACAACTCTGTGAATTTCCTATAAAATGAAGGAAAAAAATCAAAGCCAACAAAAATGTATTTCTACTCCTTACAACCTTGCTTCGCTGTGGAAGATCTGGGCAGATCCCTGAGATGTCAATTATGATCATCTTTTTCATAACATAAAAAAACCGTGAATCAGGGATTACAAGGAAGTCAGAAAGAGCGAGAGAGCGCCGACTGTATGGCCTCTAAAGATTGCAGAGGTTTTAGGATGTATTATAAGCTGTGTCTCTTGCGACGGCATTAATTGGCTCAGTTTCTCTTTTGTGTCAGATATCACAATACCATGAATTAAGGGCTGCTTTATTACCGCCCGCATCTCCGCTGCGCGAGCTTTCCCTGACTAATTGAAAAGTGGTGGAACAAGGAAAGCAATTTACTCACCTAGAAATTACTTTTCATGATAACAATGCCATTTTTCAAAGCCAGGCGCTCCCGTCCACAGTCCTACTTCTTAAGAGGGAACCATTATTTGTGTGGAGGGAAGAGAAAAGCCTATTTGCATTACATTACAAGTCCAATTGGCACCCGGCAATGAGGAAGAGTATGGAGGGAAGAAAGGGAGAGATACATATTTCACACTGTACAGTTGCGCTGATAATGTATTATTGGAAAAGGAAAAGCATCGGTATACATTGTGCTGTTTGTGCTACTTCTGTTTATAGACAGAAGAATGGGAAAGGCAGGACTGAGAAATGTTGCAAGCCAGATTCAAAGTCACATTGTCCAGATGCGCACCACAAAAGTTTTTGCACTTCATTGACATTTTTTTTCCCAACTCTTTCCCTTTCCACAACGCTTCCCTGCCATTGACGGAATTTTCCAACAATCCATGTTATATGGTAGAGGGCACTATTACACATCTTTTTAAATAGTTCAGAATCTACCGATCCAAAATCAAGTGAAGAAGAAGCAGAAACAAGGGACAGAAGCATTGTGTAAAGCTCCGCCTGTCGGCCCAATGTAGGAATCCGTCAGCCCGGGTGAAGGGAAATGCGCGTACGTCTTTCTGGCGGTTCTGTAAAATCATCTTAATTTAATAAAATTTGGATTCTCAATTCTTATCTGACTCCATTAATAATTTAATCTGACTCCAATTGTAATCGACCTCTAATGATAATTTTCCTGATGTTACACTGATCGCTGATCGTGTAATTAAATGTGAATTAATTTAGATCTTTGATTTCTTTGATTTCTCTTAATTTTCAATTGTCCTTTCATTCGGGTGTTCTCGCCACTTATGGACTGTATCCAGCTGTGATACCTCCATCGACGTAAGATAGCCAGTTTAGAATCAAAACAGAGGTATATAGAGTTTACTAAAAAACACAAATTATGGAATCGCCAACCTGCTTATTCTCATAAAATGGCCATTCGATTTAGTCACGATACTATAACTTGTTAAGTCATAATAGTCAGAAATCTGAAACCTTAATATTGTGCTCCCCGGCTCCTTATATTACGATTTTCAGTATGGCTATCCTAGCAACCAATCATTACGGAAACGAGAAGACTTCATAAATCTACCGGTAACAAAGGATTTCAGACGAATTCAAAATAAATCAAGATTAACATTTATTGTTCTTGCCAGGCAGGTTTACTTAGTAATTAAAAGAATTAATAAAAAATCACATCACACACTGATCAGCATAAAATATAAAACAAGGTTACAAATGTAACATAGAAAATAAAAGTTTCATAGAGTCAGCATACCTGGCAAATAGAGACACACAGTGATTGTGTGGGAAGTTCTGGATACAGATGCTTCCTCGAGTGGTTTGCCAGGTTCCCTTATATACACCAGATCTAACAAAAGGACTATAAACATTTAGCACCCAAACATTCATGTAGCTTTTGTTGGACCCTTTTTCTCGTGCCCCCAAAAGGGTCACACACCTAGTTTTAGGGATAGACAGATGGTTAAAATATCTTTTATTAGGCGTCCCACACCAGAAGAACAGACATTGTTTTCTTTATTCCTATCTGTTATGCTGATGTGGGAGAGAAACCGTTTTACCAATCGCACCAGAGGTATTTACGTTGATGTCACTTCAAACAGAGCTTTGTGAGGTTTGCATGACAGGTTGAACCCTGAAGGGAGGGAGTGGATGTGAGGGGTGAGAACCACAGCATGGGGTGAGGAGATGAGGCGGTGTCAGCTGTTGTCCTGTACTTCTTCTCGCAGATCTTCTCTTCAGATAGTGAGTTTTATTGTTTTATTACAGGATAGCAATCTTGAGTTCAGACTTGGAAAAATCCATCCTTACAGTTCCGCCCTTGGCCACTTGGGGCAGACTCAGTCCCTTAGAGGCCATTCCTTCATGGATTTTGACAGCTTGGTTATGCTTGCAGTTTCTGTAAGGCTGGTACCCGTAATGGACTCAGAGCGATGGCCATATTGGTTGAGGTGCGCATTGTACGGAGGATACACCTGAAATAACAACACTGGCAGAGTGTGAATAAAAAGATCAGTACACTGGCGATGACGCATCCACGGAACGTCCAATCCCACCATGTGTACGCATACTGAGCTGAGCGGGTAGAGGAACTGGACAGGATCTCTGCAGTCTTCTTCGCCAGGTTTACTTCCACTTGGGCCTGGTTGAGGTGATATTCAGTCTGCAAAATGATTCTTTGAGCGAAGTCCATTGTATTTACCAAGTCTTGAGTGCTTTGTTCATAAAAGGTGTCCTCCCACCAGGGAGAAACGTCTACGTCCAGTGGTATCTTACCCAGGATGTTTATCTGACCCATTGAGAAGTCCTCTTTCACTTCCAAGCAGAAAGTGTGATTTGCAGGGCATGTCAGACCTCCGTAGGTGAAGGAATTCATCTCGCTGATGACGCACCACTGTGTGTGAGACACTTGAACAGCATCAGAATGTCCATGCAAAGACTGTACATTAATGAGCTTAGAGTCATTAGGAGAAAAAGGTTGTAATGTGTTACATGTACAAATAATGTAACTAGAAGTTTCATGACAACAGGTGCGAGTGGTAAACAAGGTTTCAATGCCCTTCAAAGTCATATATCCCGTAAGATGGTCCCATTTAATAATCTGATCCTTCACTACTACACCAATAGAGCGTATTGTAGTGGAATTTAGGTAAACTTGGTCTGGGTGAATTAAAGGAAAAGTGGCAAAAAACCCAATACAACCATTACACTCATTTCCAGTATACATCATCAATGTTGATAATAATTCAGAATAATTAATATTTTTCATTTTTTCTGATGTAAGCCATCTATGTAGATCTAAAATTTCAATAAGATCATTTAGAACATGTCTAGGTGTCTTATGTAGACGGAGATCTAGGATTTCCTGTCTTGCTGCAGTAAACAAATCTTGTGCATACAATCTACAGGCTAAGTCATGCTCGAGGGTACGGGTCTGATTAAAAATTGTTTGACTGGTCTTCAGAAGCGCCTGCGCCTCAGATTTGACCGCTTTAATAATATTTTCATTACTATTGGTGATGTGTTGGAAACCAGTGGCCACCTGGTTTGCCAACCATGATGAAAATTGAGATTGACCTGTTATTTGGTATGTGTTAGATATGGAATTAACTGAGCCAAAAAGGCCTACTATATTTCCAAACAGGTCTCGTTTGGTGCGAGCAGTTGGAATTTGGACTGCAAGCCTGGTTCTGTAATCAGAAACTAAATCATCGATGCGTGACTGTAGCCATGTATAAGTTTTATCATTAAGATCACAATGTTCTACATAAGCAGACAAAATATTCGAGATGTTATACGTCACATGTGATATTACAAGATTAACATCATGAAGTAAAGTCTTATTTACATTTCCCTTGATCAAGCCACCCGGAGGTGTGGGATACAATTTTGGACACTGTGTGGGCTTTCTATATCCACAGGTGGTTAAATTAAAGCAATGATGTAAAGTCCATAGACAATTATGTGGGCTAGTATAATTATCCATATTTGCTTCGCATTTTCCCACACAATATGTGCCTTCTTTTCGTCCAGTCCACACGAACGTTTTTAAATTAGTTTTATGTATAGGATTGGTCAGATTAAAAAGAAGTTCAGTAAACTTCAAGTGTGTATCGTTATGTGTTGTAGTGTGTGTACACCTATATGTTGTTGGTTCTAGATCCTTAACGAAGTAGCATTTTTTAGGATCTTCGCCATGATTATTAATTTTATACAGTGTGTGCATACTACCAATTTTTGAATGCGGGTATTCTCTAAGTTGATACCAAGCAGTATTGTTATGGTGAAATTTGGGTGCAAGTGTGTAACCTGTGATGTTTGTGTCTGGGAGATGGGTTGAGCCTGTCTTACAACAGATTTTCGTTCCACAATTTGGTTCCGGTGCTAATCCGGGGGGCCACACGACTATATCTTTGTATGTAATTGGAATGTACGGTGTGGATGGTCCCTTCGTATACTTCCATACCCATCTCCCGCATCCTAGGGTGTGTGTGAGTGTAACACGTTGTCCCAATTCAATGCAGGTGGGTCCGGATACTGCCCTTGCATCTGGCCTCCATGGAATTGCAGTGGTTATCCTACGAAAAGAAAGTTCATAATTAATTTAAGGAACCTTTAAACAGTTTACACTGGGACATGTGGTACCATTTTAATTTTCCTTTGATGGTCACGGCTATGCAGCTGTTGCAAACTGCTTTAACCTCGTAGGGCCCGTGCCATCTAGGGGAAAACGCATTTTGTTTTATAAAGATGCGTACCATCACAGTGTCTCCTTCTGAAAATTTTGTTTCAGAGATTGGGTTAAATTGTGCCTCATTCGCCAGGTCTGACTGTTGTCGTTTCAAGTCAGCCTGGGCGTGCAACACCTTCAATCTTTCTTGCAACTGCACCAAAACTGTCTGCTGTGTTGCGAGTATGAGAGGCCCCAAGTCAGCTGGAGAAATTTCTGGGTCAATGGGTAACTTCATCACCCTTCCCGTCATTAACTCATACGGGCTAACACCTGTAGCTTTTGATGGGGTTGCTCGCATAACAGTCAGAACAGTAGGCAAGACATCAATCCACTTGTTTTGATGTTGGGCTATTTGCTTAGATATACTTTCTTTGATGGTGCGGTTTGCACGTTCAACAATTCCAGAACTTTGTGGTCTATATGGAACGTGGAATCTTTGCTTGATGTTCAGCATTTTGCACATACTTTTCATAACTTGTCCAGTAAAATGAGTCCCCTGATCAGATTCGATTTGGATTGGTGCTCCCCAAAGAGGGATGATTTGGTTCGCCATCACACGTGCCACTGTATTTGCGGTGTTATTGCGAGTGGGAATTGCTTCAACCCATTTTGAGAATTTATCAATTATCACGAGACAATAGCGGTATCCCCCTTTGGCACTTGGAAGCGGACCAATGAAATCTAATTGTAAGGACTCCCAGGGTCCCTTTGGTGGTACTGGCCTGCGCAGATTAGTCCGACCTAATTTTCCCTGGTTAATTGTGGCACACACCAGACAGGTGTTGCACAATCTTTCAATGTCAGCTGTCATTCCTTGCCACCAAAACTGCTTTTGTATCAATTGTGTCGTTTTTGCTGGTGACACATGCGCATAATCATGATACAATTTGATTATTGGTTTTTGAAGCGCTTCTGGAACAACGAACTTTTCATCTCTGATTACCATACCTTCAATTATTTTCACCATCTTATCATGTTTCAAGTGAGGTACAAGTTCTCCCTCAGAGACCCACAGATCCTTCTGATACTGTTTGAGGTCAATAGGTGTGATTTGAGCCGCACTTGCTACAGACACATAGGGTGTTTCAGTTGTCCATACGTGACCTTTCACTGCTGCTAGCTTCGCTAATTGGTCAGCTATATTATTATTTTTCTCATGCACATCTGGATTTTTGTTGATGTGTGCACGCACTTTCACAACGGAAATTGGGTTTTTTCGCTCTTTTATAACTTTCCAAATCGCAGTTATCGTGTTAAAATGTTTTATCGGCGCTCCGGCAGAAGTTAGGAAATTTCTCAATTGCCATTGAGCCATAAAATCTGTTACCACGCCGAAAGCATAACGACTATCAGTATACACGCAGAGCGGTTCAGGGTGTGCCTTGATCGCCTCTAACAATGCAACGAGTTCAGCTTCTTGTGCGGATAAATTAGATGGTAATTTAAACAACAACTTCTGCTTCGCATCTGTATCGGGGAGATGAGGGGTCCACACTGCGCAGCCAGCATAGAAATGACCATCTTCACAAAATCGAGAGCCATCAATGTACACAGGAATTTGGCCTGGTAGTAACTGGTCATAAACGAGGCTTTGTGCCTCCTGCACAGGCTCACACGTGTGTGGATTTCCCTCAACATCTCCGAGCAGATGTGGTAAAATTCGTGTGTTCACTATTGTGAGTTCACGAGCCTGAATGTCCGCTAGCCATCTTGCTAATCTTTGTGAGGAAACTCCTTTTATTTTTCCCTGTAACAGCATTCGTACCGGTGTATGCATTGTGTGTATCACAACAGGCTGAAAACCGACAATGGGTTCTGTTGTTTTTAGCATCCAATGCACCGCTAATACCTGCTGTGTACATGGGTCAAATGCTCGTTCAATTAAGGATTTTTTCCTACTGTAATAAGCGATTGGTCGCAATTTTCCCCCATATTCTTGAGCTAAAACTCCGCTTAATGTGATTTTATGCGCGTCTACTTGAATGTGGAAAGTTTTCGATGGGTTGGGCAAACCCAGGGCTGGCGCGCCGCACAATCGTTGTTTCAAATCAGTAAACGCCTGTTCATGTTCTTCGGTCCATTTAAGTACATCATTCGGCTTCGTTTTACCTTTTAGAAGTGAATACAACGGTGCAGCGGTTTTTGCAAAATCAGGAATGAAATCGCGTAGATAGTTTGCGGTGCCTAGTACTTTTTGTAACGAATTTAAAGTATGAGGTCGGGGCAGTTCGGCAATGCATTTTTTTCGGTCTTCCGTTAGGGCTTTATGACTTTGAGTCAAAGTATACCCTAAGTAGTGTACTTCCTTTTGAGCGATTTGGGCTTTTTCTTTGTTCATTTTAAAACCTGCGTCATCTAACATCTGTAACACTGTGTCAACCAACTGCAAATGGTTCTCAAGTGGTTCTTCCGTGGCTATCAATATATCATCTACATAGTGAACTACTTCACCGGTCCCTAGTAAGGGATCCAGCACATCTGCCACCGCTCGGTGAAAAATGGCTGGGCTATTGTGAAGACCTTGTGGCATTCGTTCCCATGTATACTGCATTTGATTTACAGTAAATGCTAGCTTCCATTGGTCCTTCCGTTTAACTTTAATAGACCAAAAACCATTTTTGATATCCAGCACTGTGAACCACGTAGCATTGGTTGAGACCTGTGATAAGATTGTCGACGGATTTGCCACTATCGGTGTTGCCTTAGGTAAAACTTTGTTAAGACGCTGATAGTCGATACAAAGTCGCCATTTCCCGTTAGGTTTTGGCACTGGCAAACACGGAGAGTTTGTGGTTGAACTACATCGCCGAACTATCCCTCTCATCTCAAGCTGTTTTACTATTTCATGAACAGCGATCTCTGCCTCTGGCTTGATGCGATATTGTTTCTGCGGGGGAGGGGGCTCTCCCTCGATGCATACTTCAAAGTCAATGAGACCACAATCGTGTTCATGATCAGCCCAAACTTTGCTATGTTTGTCGATGAGGAGTTGAACAGGATCTGTATTGGACATGGACATAATGCTGGCGTGGCTTTTAGGCAGGCATTTCTTTGCCGTTTTGTTAGTTTGCACTTCAATTTGTTTTTCAAAACAATGAATCACAAAGCCATATTTTCTCATGATGTCCATTCCCAAAACAGTTCCTTCACTATTATCTGGTAAATACCAGAATGGTTCATTTAACACTACCATACCTAAATCTAGATGGACTGGATGCGTTTTAATCGCAGTCATCAAATTATCTCCTATACCTTTGATCTGAATTGTTTTCGTGGTTAGAGGTAACGGAATGTTTGTGCAGGAACAAGCAGCACCAGTGTCAATGAGAACGTTTACTAACCGGCCTCCAAGGCTAGCTTTTATTTTTATTCGATTGCCGCTTCTGATAACGCTTCCTACAACAACGGAGGCCACGCGCCCCTATTGGGGATTGCCATATTTTGCTAAAATGGCTGCGAGATCCGTCTGCAAATCTTTGTATGGGCTGCTGTGGTTTAGCGGTTGTTTTTCAACTTGATTTGGGTTGCTCTTTGACGCGTTATTTTGCTCAATCAAATTCACTAGACCTTTGAGGATTTCACGGTCATTCCTGGAGTCCGTTTGATTGTCTCGCACTTTTTTCAATCTATCGCAGTCGTTTATGAGATGGTTAGTTCTCCTACAAAAATAACAGCGAGGTTCAGCTCGAGGATAGGATTTAGTGCCTTTTCCTTCGGCTAGCCACTGCGTTGTTGCAACAGAACGAAATCTGGTTTGTTTAAGCCTCGTTTCAATTTTGGTAGCCCAATCCACCAATGAGTTGAAGGTATTCTCAGGTGGATCAGCTCCATGAACTAACGCTTGCTGTATATGAGGCCCTGCATTGCTTTTCAGGAGTTGAAGTAAAACTTCCTGATCACGCTTTGCATCTTCTAAACTTGAGTGTTCCTTGTACGTCACCCATAAACGTTCCGCATAAATTTCAAATGGCTCTTTGTTAGCCTGCTTTATTTCTAGAATTTTGTTCCAATCCGCGTGCGTCGGTCCTCTTAATTCTATCAAACTTTCCTTTAATCTTGCATACACATCCTTATCGGTCTCCTCCTCTTGCTTGACAACAATTTTTCCAGATCTCAGTTCAGAAGACAATTTTGGTTT
This sequence comes from Opsariichthys bidens, assembly GCA_037194245.1. Lineage (NCBI taxonomy): Eukaryota > Metazoa > Chordata > Actinopteri > Cypriniformes > Xenocyprididae > Opsariichthys > Opsariichthys bidens. Next base: position 14,747,991 of record CM074291.1, read on the forward strand.
TAGTTCCTCTGGAATTGTGAGGAGAGCTATTTGCCAAACATCCCTAAGCTCTAAATTGTACACGGAGGCCTGTAACATTAAGTTGTCCCAGTAGGGTTGGAATGGGCCTTTTCTTGGCATCATTCCCACAACTTCTTTATGTCTCGTACATTCCTCGCACGTTAAAGGACGGCTAATGGTAGTGATCTCCTCATCCGCATTAGTCATCGTCTTAAGCACTGCAATTTTTTCCGGTTTTCGGAGAACAACACCAGTTCTAGTTCTAGTTTTTACTGGGCTGCGTTGTCTCTCTTCAGGTCTATTTGAGCGATAATACTTTTCATCCGCGGGTTCGGGAGAAGAATCGCGTATCACCGGACTAAAATTTTTCGAACTTCGGTTCGCTTCAGGTGCGACATCATCCTCTTCGCTATCACTGTTCGCTTTGCCTCCAATTTCAGAGTTAATCGCCGCTATTTTGACCGCAGTTATGGGAAACCCTGCAGATTCACAGCATTCCTCAAGAGCTGATGTATACTTTTTGTCCAATTGTAGCTTCTTTTCAAGCTTTTTAATTTGCGTTTCCATCGCGTCGCCCTGTCTTGCCCAAGTTTGTTTCTCATACACAGATGCCTCAGTCTGTGCTCGGAGCTTCTTTAACTCATCTGATCGCGTTGTTTCTAACTCTTTTATGTTCGCTATCACGCGCTCGAACTCTGCAATAGTTGCCAAATCGTTTCGCCGTAGCATATAAACAATCGCGACCGGTAGTTTTCGATAAGACGTTTTAGTTTCTAATTTTTTCCCTTCGGTTACGTACCAAGATAGAATTTGATCATTATTCCATTCAAAATCTACTCCTTTGGTATTTAAACGATAGAGAAGGTCTTTAATTTTCAAGGCAAGAGTCTCCATTACATCATTGTCTGCCTTAGAGCTACTATTTCCCTTGGAAGCCATGTTACCTTCTAATACTCTTCAACACCACCGGGTTTTTCGGTACCGGTCTATCCTGGGTATTCCGACCCCTTCTACAAATGTGTCTATATGTGGTGTGACTAGGCTTTCCCTAAGAATTTCTAAAAGATAGATAAAATCGACTTACCACAGTAGCTGAAGACAGAGAAGGAGAAGCTCAAACCTCATGTCCAATTCAAATCTGAATTGTCGCGCCAGAAGACGTCACTCGCCTGCGATTGGAGTATCACGGAGGGAACGTCACCACTTTGTAAGCTCCGCCTGTCGGCCCAATGTAGGAATCCGTCAGCCCGGGTGAAGGGAAATGCGCGTACGTCTTTCTGGCGGTTCTGTAAAATCATCTTAATTTAATAAAATTTGGATTCTCAATTCTTATCTGACTCCATTAATAATTTAATCTGACTCCAATTGTAATCGACCTCTAATGATAATTTTCCTGATGTTACACTGATCGCTGATCGTGTAATTAAATGTGAATTAATTTAGATCTTTGATTTCTTTGATTTCTCTTAATTTTCAATTGTCCTTTCATTCGGGTGTTCTCGCCACTTATGGACTGTATCCAGCTGTGATACCTCCATCGACGTAAGATAGCCAGTTTAGAATCAAAACAGAGGTATATAGAGTTTACTAAAAAACACAAATTATGGAATCGCCAACCTGCTTATTCTCATAAAATGGCCATTCGATTTAGTCACGATACTATAACTTGTTAAGTCATAATAGTCAGAAATCTGAAACCTTAATATTGTGCTCCCCGGCTCCTTATATTACGATTTTCAGTATGGCTATCCTAGCAACCAATCATTACGGAAACGAGAAGACTTCATAAATCTACCGGTAACAAAGGATTTCAGACGAATTCAAAATAAATCAAGATTAACATTTATTGTTCTTGCCAGGCAGGTTTACTTAGTAATTAAAAGAATTAATAAAAAATCACATCACACACTGATCAGCATAAAATATAAAACAAGGTTACAAATGTAACATAGAAAATAAAAGTTTCATAGAGTCAGCATACCTGGCAAATAGAGACACACAGTGATTGTGTGGGAAGTTCTGGATACAGATGCTTCCTCGAGTGGTTTGCCAGGTTCCCTTATATACACCAGATCTAACAAAAGGACTATAAACATTTAGCACCCAAACATTCATGTAGCTTTTGTTGGACCCTTTTTCTCGTGCCCCCAAAAGGGTCACACACCTAGTTTTAGGGATAGACAGATGGTTAAAATATCTTTTATTAGGCGTCCCACACCAGAAGAACAGACATTGTTTTCTTTATTCCTATCTGTTATGCTGATGTGGGAGAGAAACCGTTTTACCAATCGCACCAGAGGTATTTACGTTGATGTCACTTCAAACAGAGCTTTGTGAGGTTTGCATGACAGGTTGAACCCTGAAGGGAGGGAGTGGATGTGAGGGGTGAGAACCACAGCATGGGGTGAGGAGATGAGGCGGTGTCAGCTGTTGTCCTGTACTTCTTCTCGCAGATCTTCTCTTCAGATAGTGAGTTTTATTGTTTTATTACAGGATAGCAATCTTGAGTTCAGACTTGGAAAAATCCATCCTTACAATTGCTTACACACATGTAATCTAATGCGATTAACAGGCATTCAATCTAAATCAAAACTGACTAACGTTACCGATTGAAATGAAATCTTTGACAAAAAATGCTCTAAATTATAATATGAAAAATTCAGTGCGGAATATAAAAATGGCAGCACTGCCTCCAATTGCCTTTTGTTCTTTGTTTCCTCATTCTATGGAAAAAGGCAAGGACATTCTGTTTAGGTGTATCATTTCAATGCAACATATCATTTAAGTGCATATAATTTTTCATTACATATCATTCCAAAGCAACTTTACAGTAAATGGCACTTTAGAGCCCCCAGTAACCATGCAGAATGTGACTGTGACAAATTTTGTTTCCCAGCAAAACCTCTGCACCTGGACTCCCGGAAGTTGCATAGTAGTCGGTCGATCTGTTAGGAGCTTGTGATTTTTACTAATGTGTTTTTGTGCAATACGCATCAGACTGGGGGCTGTGTCTCAGTTTAAGACATTGTGTGGAATACTGCTTTTAAAAAAGGAAGTATTGTCTTAATTAATTTCAACTATTTCAGGTCTAGAGAGATCTATAATCACTTAATAAACATTGCTTTAAAAACTATATATTTACAGTATTTTAGTCAACGCATCCAAAGCTTTGTGCCATTAAGATCAGAGAGGTCAGAGAGTGAAAGGAATTAATTCATGAATATATTAGGCTGTTTGAGCTCATTAGAGTGATGAAATGCTAATTTATGATGAGTGAAGATTTATATATAGCCCAAGAGTGGTGTAAGCACATCTCTTTAGACTTCTAAGTAAAGGAGAGGGATCTTATATCATCTTTTTGCAAGCAATAAGAGTCTGATTGTCTGTAGCAAAACCCTGGACTCATGGCCCATTCTGGTACTTAAAGTTTAAAGCCCCGCTGTGAAACTGTTTGCTTGGAGAACTCTTGTTTAATTCCTTCAATGTGGACACAAGAGGAATTGTTTCCAACCGACGTGGACTCAAGAGGGAAATAAAGGAAATAATTGGCTTTTTGGTTTCCAAACAAGAAACACAACTTCAGCTGAGCAAGACAAATCTGACCTACCCAGAGCTCATGGGACAGTGGACTAAACTGTTATAGCCAGAAGTTTATTCTCAAACTGAAGACACAATGTGAGTAAAGCACTTTTGATATTGCGTTTTTGAAAATACCATCTTGTAACGCCCACTTTTTCTGTACATTTCAGGTCTGATAACTTCATAACAGTGTGATTACACTGCATTTTCCACAGAAGGGAAGAAGTGCTTCAAAGGTCATAGAGGTTGAGGGAGTACAAGTGCATTTTCCCTTGGTGTTCCCTGTGGGATCGCTACACAAATATTGAACTTCACAAGTTTTTCTAGGTTTCTGTGTCTTGAAACAAATTAAACCTTCTGCACTCAATGGAAGGTCATGATTCAAGTAATGACCTTCATGTTCTCTAAGGTTTCTCAAGGTTGTTGTATGATGTAATTTGTACTACCATTGGCTCCCAGTCCATAATTTGGTCAAGCCTGTAACCTTTGCCAAACCACACAATGACGCCTCGGCTCGGGGAAGTTTCAGTGACACATAAGTCTACGACGTACTCTGGTATGTATAGAAAGCATTCTCACTGAGGTGACCTTCTACAAGATTGCCTCCATTTTTCTATTTCTACTGTTGCCCCATTGGTCTCAAATGAGCTGCAGTAGTGTCAATTACAGTCCGTAGACCACCCACAATCTCTTCAACATCTAATGCAGGGGTAGCCAACCCTGTTTCTAAAGTGCTACCATCCATTAGAGTTTACCTCCAACACTAATCAAACACAATCATGGTGTTTAGGATTCCAGCAGGTGTGCTGGAGTAGGGTTGGAACTGAAGTCTGCAGGAAGGCAACCCTCCAGGAGCAGGTTTGGCTACCCCTGATCTTATGCATATTGCACACAAAAATGAAATGAAAAAATAAGTTCTGTCTGATAGTCACATGAATTTCAGGGAATTAAAAAAATTCTAATCACAAAGCATCTGTTTGCCTGCATTCTACAAGAAAAATTCTCTGATGTTGTATAACCATTCACATGGAATGTCGAGCCATATTTTTAAAGAGTTATTCGGTCTATTGTTGTGGTATCCATTTCAGATAGCCCTGCTCAACAATTTCCATGTAATTTCTCTCACATCAGGCTAAAAGTGCAACATGTACGCCCACCATAAGTGGATGTTTCTGGAGCAGAATAAGTCGCAAATTTCACTTTTTTTCCACAAGACTGATTACATGAGTCTATATGGGTTCTTCAAGTATTCTTGGGTATTTTTTTTTTCTGTGGAGGTTCAGGGAGTATGTTAATTCATTGTGGGCATTGGTACGTGTTTGTGCCAGCGTGCACAGGTGTTTTGGCTATATGGGTCTTAAATGTTGCCAGAAGCAAATTACCTGAAGCCCTGCAACTATGGATCTAGACTGATCACTCTTACACATGAATGTTTTTAAACCTTTTCCAACGCACCATTAAGCCTTGGCAAAGCGGCTGAAAGGTAATTGCTACTCATTACATGCAAAATCCCAAATAACACACTTTCAGTTGATTGAAATTGAAGTGGCAGAATTTGAAAGTCATGTTTTATTGCAAATGGCTTTACTGTACAGAGATCCACTTGTGCATTTCAAATAATATTTTAAAGTGAAACATTTGCCCAAATCATGAGCTAATAGATCGGTTTCAGTAACAGCCACTTTGCAAAAGATGTTTTGTTAATTGTGTTAAAAAAGTAGAAAAATGTACAGTAGCCACTGTAACAACTATATGTGTAAATCTTTGAATTTTTTTCATTTATATGAGTGGAACAAATAGTTATTGCCTGATAAATGTAATTTTAGTCCAGTTTCAGGGCTCAAAAGACTCGTGTTTGAGCAAAATTCCCATGGTGTCTTGCTTTGTTCCCTCTTTTTTCACTGCTACAGTGGTTGAGCATTGATCTGTGTCCAGAACAACATGCTGTTTTAACCTCCCTACATGAAAGTATTGAAGCACACAGCTTACTGTGGCGTCCATATTTATGAACCTGCCAATAATAGAAGAAATTTGAGTGTCCAATATGTTTTCGGTATACTACGTTGGTTATGTATCTGTGCCAACCAGCCGTAGCAAACAGGAAACAGATTTATGAGAACAGGAAGTCAAGGAGGAACAGAAATCCGGCCTCACAGTTACAGCTCAAAAAGAACAAACATATAAGTGAAGAAAACACACACACACACGAGCAATTTCACATCTGTTGTCATCAATGGTTTTTCAATTAAATTCAATTTGTATTTGAGAGTCATTAAAAGTTATTATTTCAGACTTGTCTAGGCTACAGTATCTATGGGATTTGCTCAGGTGGTTTTTAAGAAACCCAAAAACTGAGTCAAGATGCATCTGTATAAGTGTGTGAGAGAAACGGCGTTGTGATGATACGGTAGGAATACTGAGGCCTTAGGGCAGATTTCTCTGTGTGTGAATGTGTGTGTGTGTATTTCTGCGTGCGTTTGTATAATATAATGAAGCCTGAGCTCACCCCCGGGCACATATTTCTCCTGGGACAGACAGCGAATGGCTGAAGTCAAAGTTCAGAGCATTACTTGGACGGCCAGAAAGCACAAACATACCAAGAATAATACACACTCACAGAACACTTTTGATGTCTTATTTATGGTGCTGCCATCAAGTGACTATATAAAGCTTGAGCAGGCTGAGAATTTGATTTTGTGCTGAAGTAGAGTTTAATCACACAGACACATTCACACATACTTAAATCTTTTATTTATATTTTAATTATTATGATTTTATGTCGAAACTTAAAGTCTGCCTTTTGACGTTTCTGAAATCTCTTTATTCTATTTAGATACTTTTTTTTCTGTCTTTTCCTCCTCTGTGCTTTCTGAATGGCAAATAGGTTGTCACAAACTCAAAGCAAAAACATGATTGTAAAAGCTGTGTAATTGCCCTGCATCCTTCCCAGCATTCTTTCGGTCATACGTCCATAGGAGGCCACAAGCTTTTATTTCATCTTTCTTTTTTTCTCTTAATATTTTTGCGTTATGTATACTTTGCAGAGGATGCAAAGTTTCTGTATGCGTAGAATAACTGCATGATCTATCAGTTATCAAAATATGTAGTATTTCAGCGAAAGAAGACTATTAACATAAATAATTAACAAATAGTAAAAAAAAAAAAAAAAACAGGCCCCAACACAGGTCCTAGGGGAACTCCTTTATATTACTTTTTAATATAAACCTAGTTATGAGTAAATAATGACGCATTTTCCCTTTATTCCTTTAACACATTAATCACCTGGAGACACAGAACCCTGCTAAACCATCACTGTTGGTTCCCTTCATCTCTGTGAGTGGTGAATCTTTCGTCTCTATATGCCGTGCTCCACCCCAGGAGGCTTTCCTTCACCTCACCGCTCCTATGCAATTAAGGCTGACAGGACAGCTTGCTCTATTCCGCTGATGCCAGTACTTATCGAGACTGAGAGAGAGAGTTCAGGTATGTTCATCCATCAGTCAAGGCCCCTTTCCAACCACCCACCCCGTTTCCATCCATGCCAATCTATTGTTCTCAGTTTTCCTTTTTACATTAATTTTACAACTACCACATGGGAGACTCAATTGATATAGAGTTTGACGTTAGCATGTTTCTAAGCTTGCAGCACAGTACTGTAAGAAAACTGAAATACTCTAGAAAGCATTGAAAATTTACTATAATGAAATATTTTCAAGGCCTTGCATTTTTTCCTTTGAGCCTATTGCAATACATGCCTTGATTGTTAATTATTTTTAATTAAAATAACTGTTATTTTATATTATACTTATTTATCATTTTTAACTGTCTATATTTTGTATAGGCTACTTTGAATATGTTCTCACTTCATCTGCCATCTTAGATTTATTTTTATTTATCGCTGAGCATGTTGCAATGCATTCTGGGATTATTTATTTTTTATATATGTAAAATTAAACCATACTATTTTATATTATAACTTATTGAAGTCGAAGATACTTTTTAATTGTTACTTTTCACTATCGACTGAAGTATGTTCTTGCTTTATGTCTTTTTTTTTTCTAAGGCTGTAACAATGCATTCTGGAATTAATAAATAGTTGATTTAGTAGCTGATTATTTTATGTAAAATAAAATTAAACCATTAATATTTTATACTCCAAACTAAAAAAAAACTATATAAAATTAAGCTATTTTTATATACTTTTTATTAATGCAATGAGTTTGCTTTCTTAGCCTTTAAATTTTTCACTGCAGCCTGTCACAACGCGTTCTGGGATTGCTTTCCCTGCAAATGATACATACGAAGCTGCCACAGAATAGAAAAGCATTGCATTGTGGGAAGCCCCCCAGAATGTGCTGCTCAATTGCCCATATGCTTCATTCAGCCCTGTCTGAACAATCTACTTCCTGATTGGTCCCCTAAAGCATAAATACCTTCAGCATGACGCGTTCAATATCGCCATGGCAGTTCTCTTATGTCAGTCATTCTGTCTCCCACACCCAGCTGTCATGATCAATCCAGTCCTCCTTCCCAGCATGTCACCTGTCCCTGCTGTGTCACTTCCTGAAGATCTTTGTTTTAGGGTCTCTTCCTCTCTTTAACAGTGAATTGATAGTCAACAGAAATGACAACCTGTATTCTTGTCAAACACTTTATCATCAAGTCCAAAAAGTCGTGACTGCCACAATAGAGACAGTTAGCAATACGTCAGTATCAATTATTAACACCACCTCTTGTAAACAGACATTTTATGAAATAGAAATGATTCCTTTTATAAAGTCCATTATCAAACCATTTGCACCTCTTCCAGTTATGGTTGCAAGTCTGAAGTTTTCTATAAGACGGTGCCATAATAAGAACTCAACTTTATTCCCCAACAGGGATTTTAAATATTTATATGCCAGAGATGGAAATATCTCAATAAAAGCTTAAGTATTGACTGTATGGAGTGAAGAAGAGACAAATGTTATTTGTTTTGAGAGTAAACATGTATAGTAGTGTGTTTACAGTATGATAGTGCCCTCTAGTGGCTGTAGCTGTATGTTTCATGTGTGTACTGTAGATATTAAAAGTCAAGGAGAATAACAATACTGACAGTCAACAGCAACACTATCAATTTTTTAGAGTTTTGGACAGAAGGTCCGAGATTTAAAGACATTTAAAGATTTATTATTATTGATTATTATTATTTTGCCGTGTAAATTGGTATATTTGATCTGTGCGTAGGTAAATATGGCCAAGAGATAATCGGCTAAGGATATGAATGTAATGTAAATTAGCTTTTCAAAGCACATCAAATATGATATGCATAGAACATCTAGCCGTTAGTTAAGGCAGTTTAATCAACACTGCCAAACTATTTCAAGGCATATTTACGTTACAAAGCCATCGTTGAAATTAAAGAAATAAGTTGTTTAATAAATGAATAATGCTTGCATAGTCACAACTGAAGAAGTACAACAAATATTTGTGTCTGTTGTTGTATTGTTATATTATACATATAATTCCCTACAACAGATAAATAATGCTCGTTTTCAGTGGCACACATACACATTTCATGGAGCTAATTTGCTAATAATTAAATTTCATTTTACTCTGTGCAGTGGGAGGCCGACTTTCACTGATGTTTGTTAATTTCTTGCTTGGTTTGAGATGTTAATTAGCTAAGCAAATAAATCACAATTTCATTTCAGAAACAAAATACCAGACATTTTGACATTTTATCACCACCTTAAAACAAACCAGTTCATCTCAAATAGAGGACGTTTATCCTTTAAAATCATTTTAGTCACTTCAGAGGGATATCAGCTTTACCCAAGAGTTTTCCCGAGGTAAAGTGCCACCTTATAATCAAAGTGAATTATTCCCTGTGCTTAAAATCACAGTATCGGGTTTGTACGCTTTAAACCAATGTTTTTCTCTCTATCTGAGCTTGAGCGTGTTTTTAGGTCAGCTTAACTTTTATCGCCATTTTTATTTTTATGTCATACATGGTGGCAGTTCAAAGTCTCTGCTGACAATTTAAGAGATGAATGGCAGTTTTAAATCTGTGCAAAAATCAGTTTGATGCCATAAAAAATGTGTATGTAAAAGACAAAGACACCTGCAAAGACAAAGAAGAACAGACAGAGAGAAAAATGAGAATCTCTACGGAGACTGTATTTGCAACTTTGCCAGGTTGTTTTGACCCGATCAACTGAGATGGTGGTTAACTGTGTTCACAAACTTATTGTGTAACTTAACTGGCCATATTGTGTACATAAATGTGTAATGGAGGCCAGCTAGTAGTTGCTGTGTTAGTAGTTGCTAGTAGTTGCTTGTTGGAAGATCTGGGTTCGAAGCCTGCTCAGAGCAAGCCGAGTAGGACCTGGGTAGAGGGGTTACATTGGTGCCGTGACCCAGATGGAAGTGAGGTTTAGGGGGGTGAGTGTAACGGAGGCAGCTAGTAGTTGTGTGTGTAAACCTCACTCCTCTGACGTCAAGAGGTGCTCTGGCAAAAGATGCTAGAGGTCGTAGCTTTTAGCCTCCTTGTTAGAGCGTCCGAACTCTCATGCTGGAAAACCTGGGCGAGAAAACCTCAGAGCGGGCCAAGTAGGACCAGGGTAGAGGGGTAACAAATGGGCAATAATGATATGTATTATATGTGGTTACATATGTGATTCAATTACATAAAATACCATATTACATATTTTAAACTTTTTTCTGTCGCATACAACATACATGTATTATCAAAGAATACTAAATTTAATATATGGTCACATATACCATATGGCCATGTTTTAAATCCAAATACAGCGTGGTCCAAAGAGCATATATATATATATATATATATATATATATATATATATATATATATATATATATATATATATATATATATATATATATTACACACACACACACACTTTATAGACATTTACTTTAAACCATTTACCACAAAATTTCATGCTGATTAAAAAAAACAAATAAAATCTTTTGGTTTAAGATGGAATCTAAAAGATTATTGTGGACCACAGAATAGGAAACTCCGTTTAAAAGGAGTCCGAAAACGTGATCCAAGGAAGATTTAATTTATAATTTATTTCATGCAGGAATGTCAGTGTTAGCTGAGAACTCAAAATAATATATCTCTGTCCTCATTAACCATATCATCACCGCCACCTGCTGGACAGGCCATGTATCACAGTTACCGTTAAGCTTGGTGTTTCGTGCAAGCGAGTTTCTCTTTATGGATTGCCAGATTTGGAAGACAGTAGGTGTTTATACATGTGTGTGTGTGTGTGTGTGCGCGCTACTTTGCCTTTCTATCTCCACTTGCGGGAAACCACTTAAAAATTCCCTGGCTGCTTCCAGGACTTTAACTGCTCTACAGAAGCACAGCCAAACTTCCCCCTGATTTCAATGGAAGACCACACACTCAGATCAATCCCAAAATGCCAGGGAAGACTGATTGACAGGAAATGGAGGCAGATGGCTCATGCAGTGACGCGTTGGTGCGATGCTAAGCAACATAAGTCTTCGGAAAGCGTCACCATAATCCGGGGGCAGTGAATCTGCCATAACTTTGGTTCCTCACCCATCTGTGAGAACTTTAACTGATACACATAAGCAACAGATTATTGTCAAAGAACAGTTTGCATTATCCTGTCCACTAGCCTTGCCCTTAGCTCAGTCTCTTTGGTAACTTCCAGCTAATAGGTCTAAATTTTCCCATCGTTTACCAATCATCAGTCAAACTTGTTCCATTTTCACCACATGATCATTTTCTAAAGAGTTTGTTTACTGTGCTCACAAAAAAATGTGCTGTCCTGTACAATGTGGGCACCCTAAGGTTTAAAAAGTAGCATGTTCTGACTGGTCTTCATGTATTGCAGGAAAGGTCATTCAGTGAGCACAAGTACTCCTCGACACTTCTTTTGTAATTCAGAACAGATGCAACCAGCAATCAGTTGACCAATGCTGCGTTTATTAACAGGGTGCGACCAGGAAAGAGAAATAACATTAGCAAGAATTATATCCAGACTAATGCTAAGAGAATGTGTTGGTTTGCTTTCCTCCAAACGGTTTTCCATCACTTGTAGCAAACAAGAATCCCTAGCTGTGAGCTCTCTTCTCTGCAAAAACAAGTCTGACAAACCAATATGAAATTTCCTGTAGCAAGACTAGCTAGTGGTGGACTGACTTAATGAAGAGGTTCACAGCCAAAACGTAAGCCATGTTTTTACAGCCTGAAATAACTTTTAGGAGTTGTAAAAGGTCTTCTGTTGTAGAGAAAAACTGGCAGTCAATTTTTGCGATTAATTTTAGGAATTTGCAATGAAATTTAAGCTCCACCAAAGTTCCGATAGTGTCTGAAATTTTGTGTTGCAGTTCTGCAATGTAACTGATCACATGATATCTTTGACTTTGTTGTTTGTACTCATGATTGTGCAGTATGATTTCAAGAACGTGACATGATTGTTTCATCAACACTGCCGGTCGTAACCAAAGTCATAACGTATTGTACACTTTGACATAAAAGATTGTTGAATATGCTGACCGATGGTGATTCATCTTAGGCTTTTGCAATGGGGCTCTTTTGCTCCAAAGAAGCTGACTGTGTAATTTTCGTAAAGCTAGAAAAAAAAAAGAGTTTCAGAAGTTCAAAAAAGAGCAAAATTGGTCGTCTTTTAGGCTCACTTGTGTTATTTGATCTTAGGCTTTTGAAATCTTAGGCTCTGATGAAGTTCTGTCAGTCATAAGGTACACACACTACAAGATAATCGGGCCGATTTTGGACCCAATTCTGCCCTTCAAACAATCCTAGGTAAAGTTCTGATTATCTTATCAGATTTTCCTGTGATGTGATGTGATGTGTGTTAAGAGTGATGGAATCTGCTTGGAAGAATGTCGGGGTATTCAACATATTGAATATTTACGAACAGAAATCATTCTGTGTGGGGGGAACCCCAAGGAAAATATTATCATAATGCCCTAAAGTCACATTTATTCATGCGAGATTTTGCAAGATTTCCTGTGTTCATAGTAGGGACTGTGACAGTTGTTTGTGGAGGGAATCTGTTAGTCTGATGAGATTTTAAAAATCTTTACTGTGGGCCAGCCATTAGGTTTGTGGGGTGCCATTTCAATTTGTCGTATCATTGGGGATGTCAGAATGTGACAATTATTCTGTCAACACTATTAATCTTGACCAAAGTCTTAACATATCATATACTTAGATGTAAAAGATTGTTAATGTAGTACAGTCTGCCTTGACTTGTGCCCAAGGGTTGCATCAACATTTGTTAAGGAATAGATAAAAATTGTATCATTTTTGAGAGTTTTCGAAAGTCTGCAAAACTGGCATTCAAATAGTCTGAAACGTTAATGGGTCGATCACGAACAATTTGTTCATTTTCAACAATTCTTTAATATGATTTGGGAACAATAGTTGTCTCAGAGTGGGATTGGTTTGTTTTGTGTTGACCACGCATACGCAATGTCCTATAAGTTCTCTACAAGAAACAAATGATTAGTTCACCTCCCGAGTCTTCGTGTCCGAGTCATTCGTTTATCCAACGACAGCCCTATGGAGGGTATGCAGTCTGTACTGGACAGAGAAATGATTTTTCACCTCTCGAGTCTTTGGGTTCGGGTCCAAGACGTTAGTTTATCTCGTGACAGCCCCATAGAGGCTATGCAGTCTGTACGGAAAGAGAAAAGAGAATTAGTTCACCCCCGGAGTCTCCGGCTCTGACTCTTGAGTCATTCATTGTTTTGTCACATAACGTGACAGCTATTGAATATTATTATTATTCAGAAATTATTTAATTCCCAAACTTCCTTACAAACGTAGTCGGTTTAAATTAATCTAAATTTATTACCATTAATCATTTTTTTTAATTTCTGTGATGATGATTCTTTTCCATAACATTTAATATGATAATAGTTGGTAATGCTTTAAACTTTTATGATGGGGAAAAATCACTTTGATAAAACATACCTATATATAACAACATACAGTTATGGGACAAAAGAACGAATGGCTCGAACTCGAATACTCGAGAGATGAACTAATCAACTCTATATCTGGTACCACCTGTAAAGCTTCAGAAGGGGAAGTGACATGATGAACGAACAACTAGAACCTGAAGACTCGAGAGATGCACTAATCAATTCTGTATCCGCTACCGAATACATAGCTTCAGATGGGGAGGTGACGTGATGAACAAACAACTTGAATCCCAAGACTTAAGAGATGAACTAATCAATTCTGTATCTGGTACTGACTGCACAGCTCAGCTTAGTTTCTTTCAGCATGTGGCGTTGACCTGCGATGATGCTGTTATTTTTGGGATTGTTTTAGTTTATGAGATGTCGGCATAATGACGTAGAGGTATTCAAAATTGAAGAACACAGGAACTGATTTTTTGGAGAAACCTAAAAATGATTGGTCAGGAGGTTGGGCAGTTTTCAAGGTCTTGAAATAGCTTGTTTTTTCTGCAGGTATCAATACTGAGCTTCAAAATTAACAGCAAAAGTAGTCAAGTCAAGTCAAGTCAAGTCACCTTTATTTATATAGCCCTTTTTACAATGCAAATTGTGACAAAACAGCTTTACATTAATAATTGGCAAATAATTTTGGCTGCACAGCAGCTCCCAAAGAAAATGGTGTCATTGTCCAGCTTATTCTATATATTATTGATTCATTCCGTTGCAAAGATCAATAGTTATTAGTCTAGTTAATTTATGTATAGCAGCACTGGAGAAACAGTGACGTATTCGTCCGGCTCAGCTCAGTTTGCATACAACGGCGCCAATGCACGCGCACTAAAAACACTGCTGAATATCAAGCAAGTGTCCCCAATTTAAGCAAGCCAAAGGCAACAGCGGCAAGGAACCAAAACTCCAACAAATGGATAAAAAAACCTTGGGAGAAACCAGGCTTAGTCGGGGGGCCAGTTCTCCTCTGGCCAACAGTGAACACTTGTCCGATACTCAGGCAGAGTTACAGGTCATTAAACTGATTTGGAATCACAACAGTGAATATATTTAATCCAGTTCTATCTAGTTTAAGATCTTTTTGATCACGCCAGTATAGGACCGTTTGTTGGGGATCTGTGCCACTGGCTGATAAGTCGGTAAGGTCTTCACAAAGGATGAGCTAGTTCACACAGTCTCAGTGACATTAGCTCTACTAGGACATATAGTCTAACAGTAGACATTAGGGATGTGCCCAAAGAAATCAGAATTCAGAAAGGCACGGAAAATGAATAAAGCATTCAACGGAGTCCCTAAAGGGACATGGTTAGGCTGGCTGGCTGCCGTAGTTAGTTACATTACAGCCCATCAGATTTCACTTATCATGTGAAGATAGTTAGGAGAGATGACTGACAGGACGGTGTCTGAGGATTTGATGCGCAACAGATCCTGAGCGTCATTGACGAATATCTTATCTTGTAAAATGTGTGACCAATACCTCCGCTCCCTGTATACAGAGTACACATGATTGTGAATTGGATTTCAATACCGCCTCATATTGATATTGCAAAAGCATCGAAAAATATTTTTTCCTTCCATCTCATAATTTACCTATCACCATGTCACTTTATGGGCTCCATAGAGTGAGTAATTTCCTTTCCGATCATAGTATTCATCTTCAGACACATCCCTAGCAGACATCAGATTTGAGATGCCAGGAAAAGTGAAGTTCTTCTCATTAGGTAAAGGTGGGGTTGAGGGAGCAGTTCAGGTCTGAAGGTGCAGGAATGACCTTCGGAGTAAGAAAGATGTACGGAATGGAGCTTACTGGGTACTTCGGAAGCGATTACAGTGATGGGATGAGTGAGGAAATGAGGGTTAGCATTAAACCGATGCGAAAAGGAGGGAGGGAGGGTCAAAAATCAATGTGCAGAGAAGTGGAAGTGATGAATCAGGAGAAATGTGCCATGAGAAGGAGAAAAAAGTAAATGTTAGGTTCGAAGGGGAAGGTGACGGAGATATTGAGAGTGAGAGAGACAGACAAAATCAGGTGAAGACAAGAACGGAGAGAGGCACAGATGGGTTCAGAGAGAGGGTGCTGAGCAGAAACTCTAAGGAGAACATTTGTAGAGTAATAAACCTGTCTTAAGAAAATGTGAGAGCTTGCTAAAATTACCGCCATCATTGCTAGGGTGTAATGGGTAGTTGCTAGGATGATGATAGATAGATGCTAAGGTATTCTGAGTTATGTATTTTAACCAGTTGCTAGAGTGTTATACATATGTGGTTCCTTGAGAAATTGCTATATAGAAATTCAAATAATAGATGGTTGCTTGAATGAGTTGAGCTTTTGTTGTTGTTGTTGTTGTTGTTGTTGGTTGTTTTTTTGTATCTTTATGTTGATATAGTTGCAAGAATATGTTGGGTGTTACAGCCCTTCTCAAGTTATAAATAGTTAAAATTGACACTGTGTTACTTGTTTTTTATTAGCATTGCTAATATTAGCAATTGTGAATTTCTCATTCTTGCAATACTGTGTTGCTTATTAACAGTGGTGTATTGCTAACATTACCAATGCTGTTATTACTTTTGTTAGCAATACTGTAGTTTACTTTATCAGTAGTGAAATGCTAATATATTAGCATGTATGTTGCATGCTGGGAAGCGAGAGTGTGGGGTGCTTGAATTCATTCAAGTTTCAATTTTCCTTTTTTTCTTAATGGTGTTTTGGGGTATTTTCATCACAAAAAATAGGCTGAAAAATTCTGATGGCTGTACATTAAGCTCAAAACAATTAAGTAAAAACATCAAGGCGGAAAAAATAAACGGCACATGGGCGTGGGATCTATGTTTTTTTTTTTTTTTCTGGCATTTCCCTGTCATTTTTTCTCTCCCCTACAATTCAGATTCTAAGAGTAGGATCTTAAATGGGAAAGGTGGAAAAAAAGCTTTACTCTCTGAATGTCTTAGGATTAAAGACAATCATGTAATACTTTTACAAGAAACTCAGTGATAAAATAAATCTGAATTGAATTTGTGGTGAGAAGCGAAAATGTGTTTAAGTCATGGCACAAGTGTCAGTGCAAGGCTATTCTATTTTCAGCTTATTTTGGTATTTTATCAAAAATAGAATTAGCAAAAGATGAAAATCATAATCAATTATTTGTTTTTCAGAGAGAACTATTTTATTTGTTTAGTTTAGCCAGGAGGCCCGCTCTAGAAAGAGTCCTGGTGGTTCCAAACGTCTTCCATTTACAGACGATGTGTGCTCATTGGGACCTTCAATGCTGCAGAAATTTTTCTGTACCCTTCCCAAGATCTGTGCCTCGATGCAGTCCTGACTCGGAGGTCTACAGACAATTCCTTGGACTTCATGGCTTGGTTTGTGCTCTGACATGCACTGTTAACTGTGGGACCTTATATAGACAGGTGTGTGGCTTTCCCAAATCATGTCCAGCTGAATTCACCACAGGTGAATTCATCAAGTTGTAAAAACATCAAGGATGATCAGTGGAAACAAGATGAACCTGAACTCAATTTTGAGTGTCACGGCAAAGGCTGTGAATACTTATGTGCATGTGATTTGTTTTTTAGTTTAATAAATTTCCAAAGAATTCAAACAGACTTCTTTCATGTTGTCACTATGGGGTATTGTCTGTTGAATGTTGAGGAAAATAATTAATTTAATCCCTTTTGGAATAAGGCTGTAACAAAACAAAATGTGGAAAAAGTGAAGCGCTGTGAATACTTTCCAGATACACTGTATATATACAGTGGGGAGAACAAGTATTTGATACACTGCCGATTTTGCAGGTTTGCCCACTTACAAAGCATGTAGAAGTCTGTCATTTTTATCATAGGTACTCTTCAACTGTGAGTGACGGAATCTAAAACAAAAATCCAGAAAATCACATTGTATGATTTTTAAGTAATTAATTTGCATTTTATTGCGTGACATAAGTATTTGATACATCAGAAAAGCAGAACTTAATATTTGGTACAGAAATCTTTGTTTGCAATTACAGAGATCATACTTTCCTGTAGTTCTTGTCCAGGTTTGCACACACTGCAGCAGGGATTTTGGCCCTCAGGTCATACAGACTTTCTCCACATCCTTCAGGTTTCGGGGCTGTTGCTGGGCAATACGGACTTTCAGCTCCCTCCAAAGATTTTCTATTGGGTTCAGGTCTGGAGACTGGCTAGGCCACTCCAGGACCTTGAGATGCTTCTTACGGAGCCACTACGTAGTTGCCCTGGCTGTGTGTTTCGGGTCGTTGTCATGCTGGAAGACCCAGCCACGACCCATCTCCAATGCTCTTACTGAGGGAAGGGGGTTGTTGGACAAGATCTCACAATACATGGCCCCTTCCATCCTCCCCTCAATACGGTGCAGTCGTCCTGTCCCCTTTGCAGAAAAGCATCCCCAAAGAATGATGTTTCCACCTCCATGATTCATGGTTGGAATGGTGTTCTTGGGGTTGTACTCATCCTTCTTCTTCCTCCAAACACGGTGAGTGGAGGTTAGACCAAAAAGCTCTATTTTTGTCTCATCAGACCACATGACCTTCTCCCTTTCCTCTTCTGGATCATCCAGATGGTCATTGGCAAACTTCAGACGGGCCTGGACATGTGCTGGCTTGAGCAGGGGGACCTTGCATGCGCTGCAGGATTTTAATCCATGACGGCGTAGTGTGTTACTAATGGTTTTCTTTGAGACTGTGGTCCCAGCTCTCTTCAGGTCATTGACCAGGTCCTGCCGTGTAGTTCTGGGCTGATCCCTCACCTCCCTCATGATCACTGATACCCCACATGGTGAGATTTTGCATGATACCCCAGACCGAGGGAGACTGACCGTCATCTTGAACTTCTTCCATTTTCTAATAATTGCGCCCACAGTTGTTGCCTTCTCACCAAGCTGCTTGCCTATTGTCCTGTAGCCCATCCCAGCCTTGTGCAGGGCTACAATTTTAACCCTGATGTCCTTACACAGCTCTCTGAAGTAGGCCATTGTGGAGAAGTTGGAGTCTGTTTGATTGAGTGTGTGGACAGGTGTCTTTTATACAGGTAACGAGTTCAAACAGGTGCAGTTAATACAGGTAATGAGTGGAGAACAGGAGGGCTTCTTAAAGAAAAACTAACAGGTCTGTGAGAGCCGGAATTCTTACTGGTTGGTAGGTGATCAAATACTTATGTCATGCAATAAAATGCAAATTAATTATTTAAAAATCATACAATGTGATTTTCTGTTTTTTTGTTTTAGATTCCATCACTCACAGTTGAAGAGTGCCTATGATAAAAATTAACATGAGTTGTAAGTTTGTAAGTTGGCAAGCTCCCGTTCCACCACATCCCAAAGATGCTCTAGATGCTCACTCACAGTTGAAGAGTACCTATGATAAAAATTAACATGACTACCACATGCTTTGTAAGTTGGCAAGCTCCCGTTCCACCACATCCCAAAGATGCTCTATTGGGTCGAGATCTGGTGACTGTGGGGGCCATTTTAGTACAGTGAACTCATTGTCATGTTCAAGAAACCAATTTGCAATGATTCGAGCTTTGTGACATAGTGCATTATCCTGCTGGAAGTAGCCATCAGAGGATGGGTACATGGTGGTCATAAAGGGATGGACATGGTCAGGTAGGCCGTGGCATTTGAACGATGCCCAATTGGCACTAAGGGGCCAAAAGTGTGCCAAGAAAACAACCCCCACACCATTACACCACCACTACCAGCCTGCACAGTGGTAACAAGGCATGATGGATCCATGTTCTCATTCTGTTTACCAACAACCACGCTCAAAATTGCTTAAATCACCTTTCTTTCCCATTCTGACATTCAGTTTGGAGTTCAGGAGATTGTCTTGACCAGGATCACACCCCTAAATGCATTGAAGCAACTGCCATGTGATTGGTTGATTAGATAATTGCATTAATGAGAAATTGAACAGGTGTTCCTAATAATCCTTTAGGTGAGTGTACATTGTTTGTTTTATAGGTATTTGTAAATAAGAGGCTTAAATGTCTCTGTCTTCCTCTTTTATACCCAAATGCAAAAATGACATGCTAACACGCAAGCATATTACAGCTGTCTAATGAACACAACTGTTTGCCTCATTTATCACAAATTTTTTCATCAAACTCCAATTTAATGTCTTTAAAAATCTCTTAATTGTGCAAATCAGCAGAGACCCATCTGTTTTGCTTTCACATATTCACAATAATGTGACACACACTAATGCTTCTATTTTGAGTGACCTCTTATTGTTGTTGTGCATGTGTGAATGTGACTCCAGCAAGCAGCACTGCACTTTTGGAAGGCAGATAAAAGGGATCTGTACTGGATTGCTTTCAAACAACCACACCTCGAACATTTTGGGCCAAACAATTATTCTTTCTTCTCATCTATATTTATATCTTGCCATCTTTGACACAGTTTAATTAATCTGAAATCACTGATACAGTGTACCGGCAAATCTGGGACTAAATGTTTTCTTGGTCAGTTTTTAGGGGTTCAAGTGCATAGCCGAGGATCAGGATTCTCCCCTAAAAGTGATCGGGATGATTAAACCTTTAGGGCTGGTAGGACTCGCACTGCTCACAACGTCACCGGGGCTTGCCCCGATCGGCCTGACAGGAGCACTACAGCAGTGAAAAGTATGAAATCACTCAGAACTAATAAATCGATTGGCATAGGCTTCAGTGTCTTATATCGTTGGAATCCTTGGCTCTAGATGGAGAAAAATGCCTCAGATTTGCTCATCGTACTTTTTTGTTCTGTGTGAAATTTTGGTGTATTTTGGATTTTTTGAATAAAGCTACTTTTGTGAACTACTCCTAGATTTATGGTCCGATCAGAGCCAACCCAGTGCAGCAAGATTCTCTGGAGTCTGATTGTCAATGATTATAATTTTTTTTAAAAAGTTGAAATATCGACTCATGGTCCCTAATGGCTGCCAAAACATTCTAAGTGTGAGAAGCCACTTTTACTAAAATGGCTATAACTCGTGAACGGAATGAGATATTTTCACCAAACTCAGCACACCTAAGAGCTTTCTGTGGCTGCACTAAAAGGATGTGGCAACTGGCCACATGGTGTAGCTACAACAAGAAAAAAAATGAAAATTTCTAACTGCTGAGATTATTTCAAAAACCAGCTGTAGTGAACTAGTCCTGGGTTTTTGGCTCAACCTCGATAACTGTTAAAAGGAACCCCCAGGTATTAAGACTTGTATGCCTTACTATATTACCATTGCCCCACAGTATACAGATATCATATACAAGATGATCAGACAGTTGAGGAGGCAAGATTGGGGCAAAATGTATGGTGTTTCTGTGGCTATTGCTTGCCTATATTAACCGAGAGGGAGAACGTTTGCTGTAAGGAGCTGCAATTCGATAGCCGTTAATTTGAAATGTGTTATGGGCTGCCCTTGTCAGTCTCCATGACAGGGAGTGCAGGAAGTGCTGGCCTGCCGAATCAGAAACACGTGAAAAATAGGCAAGTCAACCCTCATGGATAACTTTACATTTAAAATCATGTAACTCTATACTATAGTTGTAAATTTAAACTTTTGTTATGCAGCTGTGATTGATATTTTACATGAAAGGATAATTTCATAACAGCTAAGGGTACTTGTATAAAATGTGTCATGGAATAAGTTTTGTTACATGTCATTTGTATTTTTCTGACCAACATTAAAATGTCACCTAATATTCGTTGTTTTGTGCACATGTATTTGTCCACAACACTTTATCTTGTCTCGAGAAGACCTAGAGGGTATTTCTGTATTCATAAAATTATCTTTTTGCCTTAGTACGACTTGTGTTGCGGTAAAAATAGAAACAGTTTGCGGCAGTAGCTCACTGAGCGCAACCATTTAACGTCATCGACACAGAATGCACTATGCACCCAAAATAATGGGACCCCCTTTGTCCAAAATATGTATAAAACGATTTTTTTAAAGAATGTGAATCTTTAATGGGTTTTCAATTACATATTTCAGTAATGCACATTTCGTTGTGGTTTGGGGTTTCCCTTAAGAAGCTTTATGGTTTATAAATTTCATAAGGAAAATTGCCTGTAGCAGTAAATGGTCTTTTCCATCTATTAAAGGCCTTAAAGCACTTGAACCCCAATAATTGCTGCTCGCAGCTATATTTTATTCATTCTTAAAACAAGAGTGTAATTAAGTCATGAAATATTTTTCATCTCAATATTTCTCGCAACATTTTTCGTACCCTGTTGGTAAATATACTTGCTATTATTATTCCGAAACTATTACTAAATAAAGAGATAAACGGGTAATGTCTTTTGGGAAATCTACTTTTTGTTGTCGTTTTAATACAGAAGCAACTACATTTGAGTGTTGAGATTCAGAGTGATCAGTATTTGATGGAAATCTTATTTTTGAGTTTAACAACTCATGTGTGACAATATACACACGCTAAAAATTCTCCAAGCTTTTCATCCAAACAACATGAAGTTGAAAAATGGCAACTATGAGTCACGTTTCTGTGGTTTTACCATGAGGTGCAACTGTAGGCTTTGATTTATGCTGTTTTTCAGCTTGCGCACGTGTTCATAAAAATACATTTTTTCAGAGGTATGGAAAGAAGATGGTAAAATACGTTGATATTGTTCATACCTGCATGAGAGAGAGAGAGAGAAAAAAAATTATATTTTGAAAGTGAATGTACACTTTTTGTTTTTGTTTAGTTGTTATTGGAATGTATTATGTAAAGAAAATTCCTAGTACTGTGAAATTGACATCAAGTAAAAGTGACACAGGTGAAAAGAGAACATATGACCTGTCCCCTAACAGAGTATTTAAAGCATCAGGGGCCACCAAGAGAGCAAAGACCCAATTCAATAAATGTCAACTTTAATCCATCAGACGGTGTAAGGAATCATGCCGGCTATAAGTCACCCTGATACAACAACCTGAAACAACACAATGCAAAGAGCAACAAATCATTTAAAAAGGAAAAGGGAATTTCTGTTGCCATACTTTTATCAGATCCACTTTACAGCTTTTTGAGGCCAAGAAACGCCCACTTGTGCTCACTGCATGGATGCAAATCCAATTTTTCAGGACTTTATTTTGAAAGTCCAATTTAGACATTCTACTAACTATACGTATCTTTGCAACTATGCCAACTACCAGTTAGAGTATTAGTAGAATGTCTGCTTAATATCTGGTAACACTTAAGTCACTATGAACTACAAGTAACTTTGCAAGTACATGTCAACTTATTCAGCTAACCCTCATAATACTTCAATGGGATTTTGTTGACAAGCAGTTGCAAATTATTGAGAGTTAACAGACATGTTGTTGCAAAGTTACTTATAGCTTAATCAGTAGCATGTGTAAAGTGGACTATGGAAATGAAGTCTAACTGTTTATCAAATCCAATCTTTAGGACCACGTCCATTCCAATTTGGCAGTCCAATTCACTGCATTCTAATTCCTCTAGTATCTATGAAATGTTCCTGCTTGCTCCCAAAGTTGAAGGCTTTTTGCTAGAGAATGAGCAAAATAACTAGGCGATGGCATTTTCTTGAGATGTGATGGTTGATTAGCATTCCATATTATGATTTTACATTACTCAACTTGTGTGTTAACTCAATGGTTTGCTTGAGCAGGTGTGCCGTGGAACGTAGACTGGAAACTTAAGTTTTCAGAGAAAAAGTCCTTCTGCAGGAAACGAAGGAGCATGAATTCAGTCACTCCTTTGCACGTTCTGTCAAGCCAATTTTCAAGGCAAGACTCAAAAGCTGACCTCGGTCCGCGAAGCACTAGGATTTTGGACAGTTTTGAGGCAAGTAATAAAGCAGATTTGGCAGGAAAAAGAGATTGACGGCTCTAATTGTGGAAAGAGAGCACCCACAGCTGAAAAACAGTGCACAGCGTGTGCTCGAACCCCTAAAAACAAGAAATGGTTGCATAATTGTGTATAATGGTTAGCGACTTCACTGCCACACAAAATAACACATATTTTTGAATCTTGAACCAACATATTTGACTCTAAAATGGCCCAAATATCTTGTTCACGAGAACTCGCATACCAAAATCCAACTTTTGCCCGACTTCTCTTTAGACTTCATAAGACTGATCTTTGTTTGTTGGGGTTCACAGAGGGCATTATGGAGTCTAGTGGACCTGAGAGACCTCTCTTAGCAACTCAGCTTGAATTGTGTTCCAGCAGATAAGTATGTGATTCACAGTTGCTGGCCACAGACAGAGAGAGAGGGATTACTCATTCCTTGGGAAAAGAGGCTCGGTTTTCTGTGCTGGTTTGAAGCCCAAAAATGGACAGAGAGGAGAAACAGCTGAGAGAGACAGCGGAGGTGAGGTGAGTTGAAATGAGATGGGATGAGACAAAATGAGCGAAAAACTAAGGTGAAATTTGAGGAAACAAAAAGAGGCAGGCAAGAAATACAGAGGAGACAAGAGGAGATAAAAGGGAGAAATAAGACAAAATGAGAAACAGAGTAGGTGAGACAAGACAAGAAACGAATGGCAAAGCCATAAAAACGGCTTCTCTAAAAAATGAGAGAAAAGCAGAAGAGAATCAGAATACAAAATGAAATGAAAAGAAACAAGGACCAGAAAAAAAGAGACAAGGTGAGAAAAAAGACAAGATGAGATTAGAAAAAAATTAAACTGGAGAAACAGAGCAGATGAGAAGACAAAAAGAAAGAATGAGATGATAAATAATAGGAGACGAGATGAGGTGAGACAAAACAAAATTAAAAAAAAACAAATCCAGAGGGAAGCTGAAATGAGAAAAATGAGACAGAAACAGAGGAAGCTAGACAAGATGAGAAAAGACAAAACAAACAGATGAGACAAATTAATCAAAATGAAAGAAAAGCAGATGATAAACAGGCAAGATGCGAGAGAAAAAGATGACAGACAAAATAATAGACAGGAAAAACAGAGATTATATGAATATGAATGAGAAAGAACGAGACAAAAGTAAAACAGGATAAGGTGATACAAGATTAAATGAGAGGGAAACACAATGAGAGCAATACAGTCCAGAGAAAGGAGACACAAAAACAAGAGATGAAATGAGAGAAACAGACATGAAATGACAAACAGAGGAGAGACAAAATTAGAAAGGACAAAATAAATGGAACTAGATGGGAAAAACTTAGACGAGATGAGACTAAACGAGAAAGAACCAGACAAGAGAAACAGCCCATAGAGAAATAGAGGAAAGATGAGAAAAGACAAAATGAGAGAAAAACAGAATAGACAAGATGAGATAAAATGAGAGGGATACACACCGGAGGAAAAATAAAGCCACGACAAAATGTGAGAAACAAAAGAGATGAAAATAGTGAAACAGAGGAGATGAGACAAAATGACAGCAAAGCGAGAGAGAAAACTTCATCAGCTCATCGCTCATATAAACGAGGGAGGCAGAACTCTAATCAGCACCAGATGATCGGCAGCCCAAAATGGCCAAGAGTGGACCGAGAGAGAGAGAGAAAAAGAGTCCATGAACACAACAGAAAGAGAGGAAAGGAACCCTCCTTTCCCTCGACTAGACCTCCAAAAGGAACGGGCCAGCCCGTGTTCCCAGGAGCCCTGCGGATGTAGACGCTCTCTCCTGAAGTCACCACCTGAGAATGTCTGAGACCACGGCCCAAACGGCACCTCGCGTGCGAAGGGAGCCGTGTGAGCGTGTTTGTGTGTCTGCTTCAGACGCAGAGGCCCAACACAGCACCTATGCCAGACAGAGAGGAACAGAGAGAGCAAGAGAATGAGCCCTTTCCAACCAAACCACAGAGCCACAGAGTCTGGCAGTGGCTGCTCGCCAACAGACTAAAGGGAAGGAGGGTGAAAATAGTGTAAAACAATGGACGAAGGCATAAAAAGAGACCGAGTGCACTAAGAGACTAGGAACGGTGCTTGGGTTTGGGTGGGTGTGTTGATGATTGTGTGCATGTGCTTTTGTTTACAAGCACCGTAAAAAACCCGACGTTAAGGCCAACGTTGCCATAGAAAAAAGCTGGAAATTGCACATTTGGATATTCATGCAGATTACGGCCGAAAATCAAGCGACAGCTCGTTTGCAAATGTACAGCATGTCCTAACCGGGCACAAAACAAAAGTTTCCACCGACAACGCAAAAATGCGAAAATCACAATCAGAACATTTTATGTTAAATGTAAAGGATTTTAGTCTACATTAAACATAAAATGTTTTGATTGTGATCTTCACATTTTTGCGTTGTCGCTGGAAACCATTTGTATAGGACATGCTGTACAGTCGCAAACAAAGCTTAAAATAATGAGAGCTGTTGCTTGATTTTTGGCCGTAATCTGCACGAATGTCCAAAATTTGTTTACTTTGTCAAAACTTGCCCTTAGTGGTCAGGACAGAAACTTTTATTGCTTGTTGTGAGTCATGGTTTAGGATGGTTTAAAGTCTTGAATTTGTTTTTGGGGTCTGCTCGAATGTTCAAAAAACTATTTTTCACATATTTTACATTGTTACAACAGCTCTCTTCCCAGTCTGACAGTAACGTTACGTTTAGTTCCTGACTCTATGAAGCCCCTCCTTCTGAAAAGCGCAATAGGCTCTGATTGGTCGGCTTTGTTGCGCGTCGTGATAGGTAAACCGTATCGAGGATGTTTGGGAAATGTTACACCCCTACTTCTAGTGCATTGGCCAAGCATTTGTGTCTACATTCACATATTCGTCTAGAGTATATGTTTCGGGCCTAAATTTATGCATCCATGTGATAAGGCAAGATTTGTATCATCCTGATAGAGATCTAAGCAGTGCTTCGCTACATCATTTCATGTGAGAGCTAAACACATGTGGGAACTCTGTACAGACTCTGCTAAAGTTTGGCACTGGACACAGTTGGCTCTAGGATACATTAACCGAAATGAGTTCAGCTCTAAAGACCTGAGCTAAAATAAAGAGGGGGAAAATAACAAGTTCTGGAAACAGATGCTAAATACATAGTATCAAATCGCTGGTGGGAGAGACAGAACTCCTTCACATTTATTTATATTCTGTTTTGTCTTTCAGCTTATAAGATGATGACATCCTTCAGAATATGTGAATGTGAGAGCCCCTGCTAAAATTTACTAGTTCTTGGGAATCTACTCCTAATAGCAAGATTTACAGCTAAACTTTGCTTTTTAAAACCTAGTTAGCTACTAACGAACAATAGCTAACTAAGATTGAAGCTACTTCATTCCAACTACTATGATTTGCATATGTACTGTGCTAAAATATAACATAAATTGTTTTCTTGCTTTTTTTACACTCTAACCCTGTGTGTAATAAATTCAAGTCTATCCATCTTTAATCTTAAACTCTGTCTCCTCAGCACATTTCTCCTGGGAAGTAAATCAAGTCAGGGTTTTTTTTTTTGACGCATTTATTTAATGATCTGTTTTAACACGTTTGGCTCTGAGATTAAACAGGTGTAGAGAACAGTACAGACATGATGGCCTGACATGATTAAGAGGAAAACATAGGTAAGATTCTCTTTCCAGTGCATAACTATTTGAAATTATTCTCTGCCCTGATTCACTTCAACTGTACAGAGAAGTCTGGATATTCTGCTAAATATCCAAAAGGTTTGAAAGGATAGACTTGTACTATATTTTGTTATACACAACTATTCCTTAAAGAGGTCCTGAAAATGGCCTGATAAATAACCTCCTCCCCTTTCTCTCTTTCTCGGTATTGCAGTGTTTATTTTCTCATTGCATGGTTTAAGCAACTGGAAATCAATGAGATGACAGAATTATTGCTTTTTAGCCACAACGATGACCTCACAGCACTCTCACAGCGAGTTCATGGTGAAAGCACCTGACAGACGCGCTCACTCCCACCTGAACGAACAATGTACTTGTCAATTCCACACCTTAAGCACACAACAGACACAACCACTCTCTGTATTAAACACACCTGGCCAAAGCAAAAAGAGTGACATCAATATTAAGACATTCTGAAATTCATGTTCATTTTTAACTTTTCACTCACATTGTTATTCTTAATATCCATCCATCCATTTCCAAACCAATTGTCCTATAGGGTTGCAGGGATTCCATCCAAGTCAAACCTTGCCTCTAGCTTCTGAGATCTATTCTTATAATATAATGTGATTTTTAATCAAAGATGCAAAACGGAATCATCTTCATTAGTGGTCACACACCACTTTTGTACCCCAAAACACATTGTCCAACTTCTCCCAAGTCTGCATGAGTCTAATGTAAATATGCGGAGGCGTCAAGATTTCAAACTATTCAAGAGGATTGACGGTGAGGAATGGATTCTGGAGGGAAGGCAAAACAAATCATTTCAGTTAGGATGATTGAAATCCCAACTCTGGAAGGTCTACAAACAGAACGCAACTCTTTTGTCCACTGACAGCAAACATAACTCCTGATCACTCCAAACCCTGGACGATAATAATCCCTCGTTTATAAGATGAGGGGAGGAACTGGACAGATTTGTCTTTGAATGGTTCATTTCACGCCTACGAGAGAGCGGAGCAGCCAACAGCCATGTATGATTCATCCATGAGAGAGAGTGAGCTAGTTTCTGAAGAAAATGTGAAGACTGCAAGAGTAAGAGTCAGGTTCCAGAAGGAAAAACTTCCCATTTCCTCCACAGGGAAATAGATTTTTAACAATAACTTATAAACCTTTAAAGACAGCCTTACTGTGAGCAAAAAGGTTGTTAATTGATAGCATTCGCTTCTGTTGAAGCTGCTAGCCCGCATCATTTCTAATTAGTTTTAAAATAATCGTTAAACAGCAGAATTTTTGGTGAATAACTACATTACCAGTGATGCTATACAGAAAGCTCCACCATTTAGAGAGTAGAAACCAGCAAAATAACCCACCCACTCCCATAATTGAGTTGATCTCCGTAGACTGGCAAAATATTTCAATATATATGCATATAAATCCTATATCCTTATATATATCCTTGCCATTTTGACACATTGGTAAGGCATTCTTGGTAGCTGCGAAAACATTCAAGTGTTTTTAGCATGCAATGTTGTTGTTAGGATGTTCACAGTATAATTCAGTGCATTCAGTTCCTTAGATGTTCTGGATTGTGGTCAGGGTGTTGCTATGTACCTTCTAAAATGGTTGTTAGCATGTTGCAATATAGTATTTGAGGTGGTTGCTTGGACATTGCTAAAATATTTGGATTTTTCATATGTGTGATCGTGAGTTTGTTTGTTTTTTAGTTCTAAGTTTCCAGGATGCTACAGCTTCTAAAATATTTTAGTTGCTAAGGTGTTCTGGGTGGCGACTAAGGTGTTGCTATGGTGTTTAAAAAGTGTTTTGGCTGGATTAGTATATTTCTCTTACATTGCAAAGTGGTTGCTAAGGTGTTCTGAGAGGTTTTAGTAAACTAAAATGTCTCAAGTGATTTTAAGAGTATTAGCATGTTGCTATTGAGTTGCTTGGCTGTTCTGGGTGGTTTCCAAGGTTTACTGGATATTACTTAATGCATTATAGTGTGCTTTTGCAGATTATTTGGACAAGTTGCTCACCAAAGATTAATAACAAATCACTAATTTGCGCAATATTAATGCTTGTCTTAGCATGTCTTGGCAAAAACCACTAACTGTTGACTAAAGTTTGCACATTGACCTTGGTCTCAATACTTTGCCTGTCCTGCTCACACAGTGAGAAGGGGATACAATGGGATATAATCTGTGAAATATTTTAACCTCGAACATCTGCCACAAATTACAGAAACAAACTGACCAGCTTCAGAGACTTAAACACTAAAGACAGCTGTTATGAGTCTCTGCATGCGTGTGTGAGCGCTACACCATCTTGATCATTCTAATGGAATATTGAGCGCCATATTTCAGCGATAAACTAGTAAAAATGCTTTTGAAAGTTTTGACATCACTACCAATCATAAATATGAGGCACGTCTATTTTGCAGCTGTGTTTTCCCAACAGCTAAAATCCCTTAAGACGCCCTACAACTCATGAGTCATGCAATACTTCACATAGACACATTAGTGCTTAAATGTCTCTGAGTATTTACTTTTCTTTTTTAAACAGAATGCTACTAGTTTAGTCGTTTTTTCCCCTTCACTTTTGATATATATAGAGGCTTTAATTACCATGCTGATTAGCATGTTAGTAAGCTAGCGTTGATTCTTGTCAAAAGCCACTTCTCCTTAAGGTTGTCCCGTGTTTGAAATCGCACCCTATATTTTCATTCACTATTCCCTACATTAACGTTACCCCAGTTGAAAGGTTGAATGAAAACGAGTGAGCAAATTCGGACACGGAAGGGCTACAGCTAGTACTTGCTGTTAAATAATCATTTTAAACTTAGCAAACTGGCAGCTCCAGTAGTAGGCTAAGATGAAAATGTTCATCTTGAACTATGTTTTTTAAAATATGGGTAAACCTTAAATCATTTCAAAATCCCTTCAAATGAATTTAAATCCCGCGAGAATCGGGCATTCATTTGAACTCTAACAGTTCATTATGGGTATTCTTTAGCCATTGGGTATGCATCAGTTGTACTGTAGTTTTTACTATGATTAAATGAGTGCAGTTGATCGTCCACTTTCGGAGTCGGACACAACTACAAATGGCTGTCCCCTTAAATAGTGCCATATTGAAGGGTATGGGGGCGATTTCGGACACTGCCTGGTTTGTACTCGCCACGTCAGCACAAGCGTGAAGGTGTGCTCGGCAAATATGATGTCATCACGGAGTGGGCAGTGGAGTGGTCACTTTTTTTTTTTTTTGGAACTTTGAGCGCAGCTCCGTTTCCGAAGATGCACGACTTCCAGCTGATTCCTTCTGAGCGTTTGCGCTGGTCTTATTAATTGCTTATATTTACTAAAAATGAATAATGCAATAATGAAAATAAAGGTCCATATAATAAAACTTTTCATGAAATTAAATAAAAAATGTTTAACAAAATTTGAAAATATTTAAAAGATTATTAAACTTATTCTATGTTCTCTTATTCATATATTTTGTTCTAATGTTACAAGTAATAATCTCAAAGTTTACTGGATTTTCCATAATTCTTTGGTTCTTTTGTAGCATGAGATTGGTGAAGTGCAATAAAAAATAAACATTGTCACGTGTGTACCTTACTTCTTCTCACCACTGTTTCCTGATGGTTTAACAATTACTCCGAGTCGCCCCCTGTCATTTTAAAAATTAGTGCAACAGCACGTATAGTAAAAAAATAATAGTAAATATTAAAGTATGAATACCGTTGTTTGGTAAAAAAGCGTGCACAGTGAGCAGAGACTCAGCTGTGGAAAAAATCAAATTAATTCCTTCATTCATTGTGAATGCAGAGATTCTATTAAGTCAAAACATTGTCTGGTCTTGTCAACCATCTTTGATCCTGCAACAATCATAGATGGAAGTACAAACTCAAACAAAACATTTTTGTAAACAGTTCAAAAGTGAACTGAAGGAGAGAGACAGGCAGGCAGACAGACAGATAAACATACTAGAACTTAAAATGCAAAATTTAAGTAAGAATTTGCTCTTTTTTAATATACACGTTTAGTCAGTACATGGAGCGGTTCAATTTAATATCAGTTTTGATATTATAAGGGAGCTCTGTAGCAAGTGGTCAAGGTAAACTGTGGAACACGTTGTAATGAAATGTCCGAAGTATAATAGTGAAAGGAGAGTATTGGTTTTTATTTTGAAAAGAATTAAGGATGAAGTTTGACTTGACAACCATATTGCAAAGGAACATATATTATGGATATATTGATTTTTTAACATATATTGATTTTTGAACATAGGTGTTTAGGAGATGTCACACTTGATTCACACTCCTAAACAGCAGGTGGCGGTAATGCACCTTGAAGTTGTATGCTAGCCGCCATAAAAAAACAATAGAATCAAGAGAATTGTAGAGGTTTTTTGTTTTTTTTTAGCTATAATTGCATTAATTTGTATTCATTTGATAGTATAATTTATTTTGTTTTACTGCTAGCTGTTGTTTCATACCTGATAAGATTTGAAAGCAATATAAGATCATTTTACACACATTTCATTCATGAAACATAAAATAATTTACTTCAAAAGATTGTTTTAGTCAATGATGTACCATGCTTGTTTCTTTGTGGAAGGCGTAACTTGAAGTACGTTGTTGTACTGCGGGATGCAGACAGACCCTTCTCTAAAAAAGAGGAAGAAGAAGAAGAAGAAGTGGTCAATGTTTAGCTAATTAGCATGGCCAAATAGATCTTTCAGGGCAGTGCTCAAATATTTGTTTCAGGGCCTTTAAAACCATGAAATGAACTTAAGATTTTTCCTTTGATGTTAAGTTCCTCAGGCTCCAGAGATTCATGGAGATAATAGTAACGTATGGTTAGCTTTCTCCTGGTGTTATATGCCTACCTGAGGTAAATTTCCTTAATGCCAAACAAATAATGCATGTTCTTCATAGATTTCTGGGAGTTAATTCAGCATAGGCTACATAATCAAACTAGTTGCTTTCCATAAAGACAGATCAGAAACTTACTGGAGGTAAATTGATAGGTGCCACATTCATTCCCATCCCTCATTTTCCCTCACCTTTTCTTGATGTGTCGACATGTGTTTATCTAAGAGAGATTTATTGGACTAAGCAGTGCTATCAAGCGTCTTGATCTGTGAAGCATGCGCTCTGTTGCGATGTCACAGAGTTCTTATAATGATGCTGCACGCTCAAACAAGTGTATATCCAATTAAACAAGTTTATACCCAAGGTAGTCCCATTAATTTTACTAATATGGAAGGGAAAGCAACGGGATATCAAAACTATGTTGATAACTCTCAAACTACATGAAAAAAAAAATGTTTTTCTTTAATCACTGTTGCTAGTATGATTGACAGTTGCTTACAAAGCAGTATTTCTTCCTGTAAAGAACATAGGCGTGAAGTTTTCTTTACCCACTTCTTCAGACTGCCAAGTTTTACCTTACACAACTCTAGACCTAGACAAGTCAAATAGTTGTGCAAATATTACTCAAAATCGCCCCCACAGGGTTTATCTTAGAGCTGGTTAAAGCCTTCATTGTCCTTGTAGCTTCAGCAAAAGTGTGTTTTGTTAATATGTCCACTTGGCATTTAAAGAACCATAAATCACAGAAATCCACACCTTAGACAGTGTTCAGTAGCACAAATGTGCTCTTTAATAAAGGACATCATATATATCCAATGCACTCTACGCACTGTTGTCTGGTGTTAAACTTTTAAGTTAACACCTAAAAGTGTCAGAAGTTTGGTTGTGACTTCTGTTCTTTGTGCAAAATAAGCCTGTTTGTTGTGAATTTTTCAAAAGCATATAGCGATTCGTAAACATTACGCCGTGAATGAAAATCGCCTCAGTGTGTCTTCTGCAGAATTTGGGAAAATCTGGAGCTGTGGTTTGAAAGTGAAAACATGCGCCACAGTTTCACACAGTGTGGTCAGATATACAACACATTCTCCTTTTTTACAGTTGTAAAGGCTGTAATTTGTTGTAGTTTTAAGACAGCACATGTGGTGGGGTATAAAAGTGTTGTGCTCCTTAAAAGAAGATTGTTTTTGTATTCTTTTATATGTGTAATTAAATTTGTACAATCATACTCAGAATTAATTTTATGTAATATATATGTATATTATAGATGGACGGAATGAATACCAAGTCTTGTGACTTGTGCAGGACAGAAGTCAACAGGGTAATTACACAATAACATAACCAACCAAGAACTTAACCAAACAGGGAGTATAAATACCAAGCGAACATAATGACAAACGGGTGCAAATCCTATGAAAGAACTAACGAAGGTATAACCAGTAACCCAGGAAACCAAAACGAAACTGAGCAGGGAAACAAAACAGAATATCAAATTGAATGTCAAATCGATTAATCGCATCTAAAATAAAAGTCTGTAAATATATCATCCGGTTTCACACGCTAAAACTCCTGTGAAAACCAAAGAATCTCTTATTTATATTGTGTTTGCACTGTTAGGGGTCGTTCACATATCGCGTCTAAAAACACGTGGAGAGCGGCGTGGCCGTGTGGCTCCGTCTGAGGATGAGATATATTTATGGAGATGAGATATAACAACCACCAGCTATGATCAGCTGTTCGGCTGAGCTTTAGATGTTTTGTTACGGAAAGCCCGAAGCTGATCGGTTGGTTCTTGTCACAAGCCCGGTAACACAACAATATTCATCCACAACAAATGAAGCGAGTGTGCGAGGGAAGGTGGGTTTTTGTGTCAACTCGCTGTCAGAGCGGAGCTGGTACTGTGTATCTGTTCTACGGAAAATGAGTGTTGGAAGCGTTTCAGATACATTTCATTATCGATATGTATAGAAAAATCTTTAGACAAAAAAGTATATAAATTTCAACCTGCCAAGGTGGCTAGTGGGAGTGACTGCATTACTCGCCACTGCTGAAATTCACCCGCGTTTGTTTTTTTGCACTTTTAAAGACTTGGAGTGCACAAGTCATACAAGTTTGGAAGAACACGATGTAAGAAAATGAATTAGCATTTTTGGATGAACTATGGAAACCAGTCACACCACAACAACAAGAACCCAAAACTCATTTCGATCTTCAGCAGCACATGCCAGACTGCATTGCCAGATCTGCTGGGCTTAATGGCAACAATTATTAACTTTTTAATGTCTTTCTTTCCCCCAACAAAAAGTCATTTGAGCAGAATCTGGAGGCTGGCAGATCATAAACAGCAATTTAAATAGTTGCTGGTTTTTGTAATTAAACAAAACTGCTTCTATGGTAACACAAGGCTGCATTTCCTTTCAGAAACTGCAAATATTTTCCCCATGCTCTCCAAATGGCCGCTCTTTGGGAGCCACTGTTGTAAACGTACCTTGTTTGGCAAGCGACCACCCGCCAAATGTTTCCTGGTAGACAAGCCTTGTGGTGTAAAAACGGCATTTTGCCAAATCAGCCATGCAGAACAGAAAAGCCTTTAGGTTTGTTTTAGCTCTCAATTAAACTAGGTGTCCTTATTATTAGTCAGCTTTGTAAATGCAGTGGGCAGCAGATCTGATTATAATTAAAAACTGCTGTAATTACAAAGAAAGTTTACATCATGCCATAAAACAGCACAGTCTGCCCTATTTAAAGTTTCTGTAAATGTAATATTGCCTATTACTTCAACTCTCACACTGGGGCCCCGAGGTGCATAGGTTAGTTAACGCCAAGTGTAAAAACAGTTAAAAAAAAAAAACAGATATTCCCACTGGTTTGAATTTTCCTTATAGGTAATGATTAGCATCAGCCGGTCTACGACTTTCGTGAGGTTTGCGTTAAATGGGAAATTAATTATATTGTGCAATGTTCAGCTTTTGGTATGTTTTTATTTCTTTTAAAATCTTGGCATAGTTGACTGCTATAGAACCAAATTAGTTTTCCACCTTAAAGCCATCAAAACAAAAATAGCAAGTTAACTTTCTAGCCAGTAGTTCAATAGAGTTGTTTTTTTTTTTTGCTGAACCAGCCCTGAAATGCACTTCACTGATGCTACGAATCATCTAAAACGTTTTGAATATAAACATTTGGAAGTATGCTATTTAAAGAAAATACGTTTTATTTAACCTTTTATTTTGAAATGCTTTTGAGTTTGTTTAAGTTTCAAAGGGATGGATGGCGGACGGGCTCATTTGTCAATTTAAGCTAGATCGTTATTACTAGTTTAATAACAATAACAATAAAAATAGTAATTTGTATTGTGATGTGTAATTTACTGGACCCAAGCAACTTATTTGCGAATGAAAGGGTCGAATGTTTATGTAACCATCTGAGAGAAGCGTTTTGCTAATGATAACTCTGTGTTTATGTTCTCATGCTATCGCTGTTGTAAATAGACCACATGTCTTTTCTCAGGGTTGGTTTCACTGGCCCGGCTGTTTTATTTAAAGGTGACTCACTGGCGTGTGACCGATGCTTTTGTGATGTTGTCCAAGGGTGTGTGTTTGTGTATTTATGTGAATGCCCATGAGTTTGTGTTTGTGTGTGTATGTGTGTTTGCAGGGCAACCAAATCACGGCCTGAATGTCAATGTTAAACCTTAGGAGGAGAAACACATTGCAAAGAAGGATAAATGTTTGAGGTGACGTCAATTTAAAGGTTGCACAATAAGTTTTGCAGATGTACACTCTGTATGAGATATATTTAAAATAATTTTGAGTCTTCATAACAGCACAAATTAAATTGTCGTGTTAAATCAAAGTATACCAAAACAATACACCGTTTACAGTGTGACTGAAGGCCCACTAAAGTCACACCAAGGACGATATCTATAAAGTTTTAGAATTGATCTAATTCTATGATAATTGGTAAGTCCACACCACAATTTTAACAATAATGACACAGAGGAACAGTATTGTTGCAATCATTTTCAGACTTTGTCCATCTGATAATGATAAAAAAAACATTGGCATCCAATACGAATCCATTTTGCTTCAAAGAGCTTAAGCATTTAAAGTGGAGGACTTATAATAAACAGAATTTTTTTGTGCGTTGGTGTGGATATTATTGTTATCGTTATAGTTCTCTTTCTTGTTGTGAGCGGGCCTTAGTTAGAAGCTCGTTTGTCAATATAAACATGTCTTTTTCTGGTAAGATTACTAGTAAACAAACTAATAAACACCGCTCGCACACCTGGGGCCCATTTCAATAAGGAGGTTCAACCAACTCTGAGTTTAAACTTGAACTCTGAGTTGACTTACTCTGAGATGGGAAACTAGTTCAATCAACTCTGAGTAGGTTGGCTCAGAGTTAAGTGCATCCACCACGAAAAGCCATGATCAATGGAGCGCCAATATATATAACAGGCAATTGTGACTTCATATCATGCAATTATGAGAAAAAAAGTTAGAATTGCGAGATCATTACCTTTTTTATTTTTTATTCCATGACATAAACAAACTTCCATATGGTTTCTTAAAGTTGCATTACAGAAGATTTCTTTGGTATCCATTATTATGCAAGTATTTAGAAATATCTTCTATTTTTTACATAAATATATTCCTCCACAAGTAACTTCCAATTTTACATTCAAACCACAGATATCAATAGAGAGCCCACATTTGCATAGCTTACCTTTAAAGACTGCTGCAGATTAATTTCGGCATTGATAGTGTTGACATAGAAACGCAAAAATCAGAGTCTTCAGTTCCAGGTAGAACATTAAGGGTTGCCATCTCATAATTACGGTTACGACATGGCGTGAACACAGCATAAGCTTGTTATTTTGGTTCAGGAGGAACTGTAAAAGGTGACTGCTTTTTGTTTATGGTGCCCAGTGAGTGTTTACATCCGAAACTGCATACTTCCCTACTATATAGTAGGCGAAAAACATATGTCAGAATTCACAACGCTTATAAATAAGTAGGCAAAATGGGTGACCTTTTTCTTCCAGGAAGATTTTGAAGTGCATATGATGGACACTTTACTCTCCCATGAGGCCACTGGAGAGGATTTATCAATGGCAGTGACACGGCACAACTGACACTTGTGATATGGCCAAGACTGGCCATATAATATCCAGATTACATAGCCCCACATAGATTGCAGGCTGGTAGGACATCATACCAAATACAATGATTGGACGAACATTTTTAGTTTTGTGACTTCCACTGAAGATATATGTGCAGTGAATGGGCAAAATTTCCCATTGTGGTGGTTGCCACAAAATATATCCTGAGACTTACTTGCTTATTTAAATTGCGCATTCACTATTTATTCAATGTGCTGTATTTATATTTATTCAACATTTGGCTATAAAAGTCACCTTCTGAACGTTTGATTATGTCTATCGTTCCTGAAAATCACCCACCGTCTTAAAGATTTATCCTGGGTTCATATTCAGTCTCTATTTTGCCTCTCACTGCATGACTAGACTTTCAAACACCACGCTAACAAATCGCCGCAGAGTAAACTGTGTACGGAGGTCCGATACGGCTCCTTATGGAACAGAAAACAGCTTTGTCATTCTGCGGGAACATGCACAGACCTCATGAACCTAATGAGCACTGCCTGGAAACCTCCCACGCATGCTGGCAAGGAGCCGGCATCGTGCTGCTCTACTGTTTTCTAGAGGAAACATTGAAAGGGGGCTAAATTAATATTTACACAAAAGGGGTACACTGGGACTTAATTTCCATATTAGCTGACAAAAACACTGGCGAATATTTATACAACCAACTAGATTTTAGAAATGCTTGACCTTGCTGAACTCGCAGTGCATGATCGCTAAGATATGCTAAAAGTGTTCATAGAGTTTTTAGCATGTTGCTAGGGGCTTTCTAGGTGTGGCTGGTTGCTAATGTGTTCTGAGAGGTGTTTGTTTGTTGCTAGTGTGTTATGGGTGGTTTGTAAGGGGGTTTAGGAATAGTATACGTAGATACCACATTCGATATCCCCAGACACAGTAGGAGCCATCTTGGAACGGTCAAAATTCCGTTCATCTTCTGGTTGTGAAACCAGAAGTTTTACTTTAACTTTGGCAACTTTTTAATGTCATCTTAGCTGACTACTTCGTTTTGATGTATTGTGTTAGTTTAGCAAAATAATGTAACATAATGAATCACAGCCATCTGCAGTATCCCAGTAGCTTACATTATTGGCAGTTTAGTGTTAAGAATGTAATTTACATCAAAACAAAAGAAAACATTTATGCTTTCATGTCCAAAAACATTGTTTTTGTCTTACATTCCATTATAAATTCAGACAAGTTCAATACAGACTCTTTTCCATGAGTTTATTTTTGTGAATTGGAATGTGTACAAAGGATTGTGGATGATTGAAGGTCGCAAAGGATACATCCTTGAATCCTTCAAATTCAGCCGAACTAAGGACACAAAATGAAGGCTGCCTTTCAAGGATCCTTCAGATTGAGATGGCCTTCAGCGACGTTTGATGATGTTGTAGCCGAGAAATGCAGCCTTATGTTTGAGAAGCACCCCATGTAAAATTTTCTCGAACACTTCACGAAGTGGAACACACTTCAAAATGGCGGCAGAGATTCGACCAGGGGGAAGTGCTTAGGGAAGTTTGCGAGTCCATGTCTAAAACTGGAATGGAACTCAGCTGAAGGCTGCCTTTCAAGGATCCTTACGATTGAGATGGCCTTCAGCCTTTCATTGCAGTGCAGCCTTCCATTTGAGAAGCACCCATAGTGTCCCATAGAAACAGACACTAATGAGGCATCTATATAAAGGATTAGGTATAGATGTTTGCTAATGTTTTGCTATGCAGTTTCTGTGGTGTTCTAAGAGGCTATTAGCATGTTGCTATGTGTTTGCTAAAGTGTTAGGTGATTTCTAGATGTGGAGGTTTGAAGTTTGATATGTTACATGTGTCCAAAGAGGCTTTTAACATGTTGCTATCTTGTTAAATAGGATTTGGACTGTTGCAATGAGGTTGCTGAGGTGTTCTGAGTTTTCTCTTTTTTTCCATGTTGTTAGGTGATTTTTATGTGTTGCTCTTAAGTTTCTATTGTGTTCTGAGAGGTTTTTAAGCATGTTGCTAAGTGGTTGCTACTGTGGTTTCTAGTTGTGGGATGGATGCTTGTTAATATGTTGCTATGAGGTTCCTAATAGGTGTTCTAAAAGGTTTTTAGCATGTTGCAAAGTCGTTCAGGGTTGTTGCTGGTTTCCCAGGGTTTCTCTGATTTCTCTGGTTCCTACATGGCTTGGGTCCCTCTTTCAATGACAGGGATTTTTCACCTGTTTTATCGTCCACCATATGTAAGTCTGATTGATTGTAATAGTTAAAGCATTTTACTCTCATTAAGATTGTGCAAAAATATTAGTTTTTTTTTTTTTTTAATTAGCAATTTTCTGAGAGACATATGCATTTGCTTTTACATTTTTGGTCCATGATCAAAAAGTATCAGGCCATGATTGCAGGGGCATTTTTTTTACTGTTAAATTGTTTAAAATAGAGGCATTGTTTTACTTTGACCTTGTTGAAAATATGTCAATTCAAGAATTTAACTCTCCCTCTCTCTGTCCATTTAGATAAGTGTCTGTATGGATTTCCTGTTTTTTTTTTTTGGTTGTGTAAACTAAAAGACAATACCTGAGGTGAAGATACAGAAACCTGACTTGTAGAGCGTGACTGTAGACACCATTACTGGCACGTCCGCAAAACACACACACGTGCACACAATGAGCAAGCCATTAGAAAGCAGGCAAATCAAATGTGGAGAAAGCAGGCTTGAGGCACATCCTATCTGCTTACTTAAACTGACAGATTATAGCTGTGTGCATTGAACTTTACAGATTTAGATTATATACCTGGACCATATGAGGTCTAAATTGACATGTTCATCCTACTTAAAGCATTACAGTGGCGTAAACTCAACATAACTCGTAACTCATCCTGGACGTCTGAGCTACAAACTGATAAGTGATACCTCAAATCACTCTGTTTGTGAAATCAAGATATTTTATTACAATTCTAAGTGATTAAATTATGACTTTTGTCTTAGTGGACAATAAAACAGTGGGGAAAAAATATCTTATACAGGTGCTGGTCACTTGTATATTATATTCATTCATTACACACAGACTGATATATTTCAAATGTTTATTTATTTTAATTTTGATGATTATAACTGACAACTAAGGAAAATCCCAAATCAGTATCTCAGAAAATTAGAATATTACTTAAGACCAATACAAAGAAAGGATTTTTAGAAATCTTGGCCAACTGAAAAGTAAGAACATGAAAAGTATGAGCATGTACAGCAGTCAATACTTAGTTGGGGCTCCTTTTGCCTGAATGACTGCAGCAATGCGGCGTGGCATGGAGTCGATCAGTCTGTGGCACTGCTCAGGTGTTATGAGAGCCCAGGTTGCTCTGATAGTGACCTTCAGCTCTTCTGCATTGTTGGGTCTGGCATATCGCATCTTCCTCTTCACAATACCCCACAGATTTTCTATGGGGTTAAGGTCAGGCGAGTTTGCTGGCCAATTAAGAACAGGGATACCATGGTCCTTAAACCAGGTACTGGTTGCTTTGGCACTGTGTGCAGGTGCCAAGTCCTGTTGGAAATGAAATCTGCATCTCCATAAAGTTGGTCAGCAGCAGGAAGCATGAAGTGCTCTAAAACTTCCTGGTATACGACTGCTGCGTTGAACTTGGACCTCAGAAAACACAGTGGACCAACACCAGCAGATGACATGGCACCCCAAACCATCACTGACTGTGGAAACTTTACACTGGACCTAAAGCAACGTGGATTGTGTGCCTCTCCTCTCTTCCTCCAGACCCTGAGACCCTGATTTCCAAAGTAAATGCAAAATTTACTTTCATCAGAGAACACAACTTTGGACCACTCAGCAGGAGTCCAGACCTTTTTGTCTTTAGCCCAGACGAGACACTTCTGACGCTGTCTGTTGTTCAAGAGTGGCTTGACACAAGAAATGCTGAAACAGCTGAAACCCATGTCTTGCATATGTCTGTGTGTAGTGGTTCTTGAAGCACTGAATCCAGCTGCAGTCCACTCTTTGTGAATCTCCCCCTCATTTTTGAATGTGTTTTGTTTCACAATCCTCTCCAGGGTGCTGTTATCCCTATTTCTTGTACACTTTTCTCTACCACATATTTTCCTTCCCTTCACCTCTCTATTAATGTGCTTGGACACAGAGCTCTGTGAACAGCCAGCCTCTTTTGCAATGATCTTTTGTGTCTTGCCCTCCTTGTGCAAGGTGTCAATGGTCGTCTTTTGGACAACTATCAAGTCAGCAGTCTTCCCCATGATTGTGTAGCCTACAGAACTAGACTGAGAGAACATTTAAAGGCCTTTGCAGGTGTTTTGAGTTAATTAGCTGATTAGAGAGTGGCACCAGATGTCTTCAATATTGAAACTTTTCAAAATATTCTAATTTTCTGGGTTAGGGTTAGGGTTAAAATTAAAAGAAATAAACATTTGAAATATATCAGTCTATGCGTAATGAATGAACATAATATACAACCATTTCAATTGAATTAGTGAAATAAATCAACTTTTTTGATGATATTCTAATTATATGACCAGCACCTATAGACTTACATTGATGAAAGGACCTGAGCCAGCTGCATAGCAACACCCCGGCAACAACCAGAACACCCTAGAAAATTTGTGGCAAGGTAAGAACCACTTACCTTTTCTACAGAAAAAAATAATAAATGAATTATATATATATATATATAATCATAAATAAATGCATATATAAAAATACATAAAATATAAACAAATTTAAAAAAATTATATTACATATTAGAAATAATTAAAGGTACTTTTTCTATTAAATGTATTTTTATATATTTTTATATAAGTATTTGTTTGTAAAGTAATAATACATATTTATTTATAAATATATTATTATTTATAATGATGTAATTATGTATTTATAAATTATGAAAATAATTATTTGTAATAATAGATTTACAATAATACCAATAAGGCTAAACATAATCAGAGATTAGTTTGGAAATATATTTAGCAATATTTTTCGAGTGTCTTGGTCTTCTTTCTGTTATTCTTGAATCTTTTCATAACTTTATTTACTGGTTTGAAGGCAAAAATGTTAACTTGTCCCAAATTACTGTTCATTTTATTTTCTAAAGTTTATATTGAAAAATGACCCTAAAATTTGATCATGAGCTTGTCATGTGAGGAATGAGGAATGGATGAAGAAAGTGTTTGTATGACTGAATCTTTCCACTAACGAAGTCACTCACATGTCATTCCTGTCCTACGCAACAACAGATTTATATCTTTCTAAATAGTTCATGATTTAATTTCCATTCGGGCATCAGGGGGAAAAGCATGGTGCCAAAATGTATTTAAACACGTTAGCTTCACTAAAAATGGCACTGCATTAGATAACAAAATCTTTAAATGAAAAAAATCCTGCTAGAGCTTTTCCCAGAACTAACTTTACTTCTCTGAGCCATTTTTTAAATTGCTTGCAATGGTCCCAAGGTGATTTTAGGGGATGTATGAAGTCAGTTCCCCTCAAGTTCACACAGGTGTAGTTCATCACATTAGCTATGGACATGATCCAGATCATTTCACAACCAGAGAGTGTCACAATACTGTTTGTCTTCATTTTGAACTGTATATCTATAGTTTTATCACAATAAACCAACTTTAAACAATCTTATTTTGTCACATATTTTGCTTGAAAGGTGCTCTTGTACTATCTCTCAAGGAAAAAATGCCATGTTATGTAATGCTACGACATTCAGACATTTTAGGTGCGGCAAAGTGTGCAAATACTTACAGGCCAATAACAACAGTAACCACAATAACTATGGATAATAAACAAATATGAAAGTAAAACATAGATCAAAGCTACTTTAGTGTTTACATTAAATGACCCCTAACTGTGTTAATAATACACCCCTAATAGTTGTATTTTGTCTGGATTTGTATTTTATAATGCACAATTCCTTTATGAAATAAATGTATTTAAAACAATAATAACTTAATAAACGACGCACTAAGCAACTGCCACTGTACCAGCCGAGTGTGCTTGTGTTTCTCCGGTCCACCTTAAAAGCGCTCCTGTATTTATGATTTCCTGAAGACTTTTCGAACCAATCACAAAGCGTCCAGCGTACCTGCCTAGCGTTCTAGCGCTTCTGATTGGTCGACGCTCAGAACTCGCAGCCATCCAGCTGCCTACAAGGGCTGTTTTGAGCCACTAGAGAATGACAGGTCGAAAAAAACAAAAAAAGGAAGAAGGAAAATTTGTTCAGCTCACGCCATTGCCATTCACCGTTGAGGATGAAAACTTTCGGAAACTTTTCGCCTTCATTTTAACCTGCTATTGGCATAAAGAACAGTGGCAGACAGCAATACATCTGGACTGGAAATATTCGCCTCTTGTTTGTCTACTTGTGAGAGGATATACCTGAATAACTCACACTTTCATCGAGATTTAAAGGAAACAGGGGATTTTACATGCTAGTCATATTTTAAACACTTCTCAGAGACACCAGACAACCATGTCGGGGGGTATCGGTATATATGCGGCCAAGAAACGGAAGAAGCCCGTTCAGAAAATGTAAGTTTTTTTGTGGCGACTCATGTTCAAGTTCAAAGCGCGCTCGAGTCTCGTGCATCAAGGTTATTGATGCAATGTAACAAAAATTCGAACTATTTTCAACTAATTCGGCTATGTAATGTTTCGCTGTAACATTTTGACAATAGAATCCTTTCGGCAAATTCTACAGTTGCATAAGTTA
Source organism: Opsariichthys bidens (assembly GCA_037194245.1). NCBI lineage: Eukaryota > Metazoa > Chordata > Actinopteri > Cypriniformes > Xenocyprididae > Opsariichthys > Opsariichthys bidens. The sequence goes on from CM074291.1 coordinate 14,791,787, forward strand.
ATTATATATGCATATGCTATCTTAAAAGCTGTTACAATTGCAAGTGCTTGCATATCATATAGAAAACGCTATATATATATATATATATATATATATATATATATATATATATATATATATATGAATATATGTATAAGTGTGTGTATGTTTATGTATATGTGTATGTTTTGGTCTGCAACTTACATTTTCATCTCCCCGGGGTGATTTCAAACTTCTTAATGAATTTTATGATAGTTTCATTCACTGTAATAGTAATAATAACAATAATAATAATAATAAATGTAAAAAAAGTTATTACAATTGAAACCTTAAATTTATGCTTCGTAAAATCAGTTTGGTGTCAAAGTCACAACTAGTTCGTGTACTGCCACTTTGAATTGTATTGAAGACATTTGAGTCATATAATTGAGTCGAAATGACAATTATTGCGAAATGTTTTGATGGCTGGTCGCGAAGTTGTTGTATAATGATGAAAACATAGCGTCTTTCGCCTCAAACAAAAGAAAGTATGAGTTTGACCCAGTTCTGTATGTGTCGGGACACCTTAAGATTCGGGCTTGGTGTGTATAGTTCTGGGTCTGGCATGGAAATAGTACTCTTGTATTAATCATAATCAAGTTGAGAGTTGGCGGCGCTCTCACGCGATGCTTACACGAGGGAGGGGTGAGCCGGGGGGAGTATGTTATTGTAATCTGATATAGTCTTTTTTCACATCATGAGAACACAGGGTTTTTTTTTTTTACTTTTTGCTTTTTCTTCGGTCGCTCCCCCTCCTCACATTAACATATTTTTAAGTCACGCAAACTCTTACGCAACTGTGGTGGAACTGGTTGAAAATCCAAAGCACGCCTTTGAGTTTTTGAGCTTGCAGATGCTATAATTTCGTTATTTTGCAGATAGCTTGATAGGACAAAAATGGAATTGTCTTAGACAAGATATAAGTCTCACTTCTAGGACAATAAGTTTCCTTTTCTTTAGAGCTTTCTCACTTTACATTTACGGTGTTCATGTTACACATGTTGCATGCATATATAATGTTTTACAATAATGGGGTTGATAACACAATATGTTTACAAGCAGACCCACAATATTAAGTACACTGTAAAATAAGTCTCGTTTTCAAACATGTAATGACGAAGGCCAGTATTTAGACAGAAAGGTGGCCATCTAATCTTTTAGATTCATTTGTTCTACATGGGTATAAAAAAATAAGCATATGTTTTTATTATAAGTAAAGCATTTTGTACATTAGTGTTTTAATTTATATCTCGCAAGAACTGGAAATATTTTTGTCATTTTTATTCAAATAACTACGATGCAGGTTACATTTATTTAAATTATTATTACATCGAAATATAATAAAATAAAACATTTAAAAATAGTTGTGCATATATTTTTACATATCTAAAACATTCCAATATTGCTCTAAAAAATGAAAATTGGCCAATATTGCCATATATGTTCAGTTCATTAATCACGGAGATGTACGCACAATTGCTTAAATCTCAATGAGCGCTTATTTTACACAATGTTTACATAAAATTCACTCAAAAAAGAAGCTGTGTGAACCAGTTGACTCAAACAATCTTGGTTACACTAATGAAAGTGTCAGTCCCTTTAAGGTAACAACTGCACATTTTTACAGTATACTCACGGTATTCTGTTACATGAACGCTAATTTAAGGTGTGACTGTTTATTTCTCAGCTGTTTTGTTAGTTTAAACACATCTTACTGCTTTATATCTCTTAAGTTGATGGACAGGAGGGATATGTGAGAATTTATGCTTGTTGATGTGCACCCAGTGTTTTTAGCCTGCAAACACACTCATTAAAGCCCAGTGGCTCAGGTCCCATACCTGTTGACAGCACCGTCAAGCCCACCCACCGGGTTACGTGTTTATTGCCCGTCTCTGGCGCAGGGGATGGACGACCTTTGCATGGTATGCCCACACTTCAGAACAGCTACTTACTGGAGCTCGAACTGCAGTGTGTGTTTTAGCATGCTGAAAGATGTTAAAGCGTGCCAGTAGGGTGGCGAGGCGCTGGAGCGACCAAAGACTGCATCTGACACAAAGAAGGTATTGAGAGGGAGTGTAACCAGACTCCTAGCTTCACACCGCCGTTGCTGGAAGGTGGAATGCTGTAGAACAGTAGAACCTCTCTCTCTTTCTCTCTCCCTAAAGAAACCTTGTCAAGATTTCCTCACTTCTAATCTATGCAAAAATAAAAACATAGGCGTAAGTAATGAACCGGCTAACCTCACCCTTCTGTTGAAAACTTGCATTTGGAACTTCAGCTGGAAGTTTTCAGCATCTCACGGCAGGTTGAGAAAGTCAGCCTTGCTGCATAAAATCGATTTCTTAAAAGAAAAATGTCCCAGACCCCAAAATTTTGAATCATAGTGTTACAAATATTTTTTAGTCTAATACTAAGTTTAATATCAAAAACTTAAGCGCAAGTGGCTAACCTCACCCTACTTCTGTTGTTACCTTCATCTGAAAGTTTTTAGCATCTTTTGGCGGATGAGAACATCAGCAATGCATTGAAATTGATGGAAAACATGAGATGCAAGGTGATTTGACCTGGTTTCTGTGTTAATAAGCAACGGAATGCTAATGTTATTGATTTTTATTGAATTATCCCATTTAAGTTGAGATTTAATTGCCTAAATAGTTCATTTATTGGCTTGAGCTCAACCAGTTTCAAAAATGGGCTTAACTCTGGAGTCATTAGGGTCATCGGCTGTAACTCAAATTGTTCACAAACTAGATCATCATTTAAAAACAGATTTCTGTAAATAAAGATCAGCTGGTTTATTTATTGCTCACATGATGGTCTCGCTTCCAGCCATGATGTAAAGCAGTTTGCACTCTGACAAAGCGCTTGTGCTTTGAGATGAGGTGGGTATTTCTGTAAGCTCAGATACTTTGATACTGGACTTTGATGTGTGCTGAAAGAAATTTGGGTCAGCACCAGCGCAGAAAGTCCCTCCCTCACAGACTAGAGTTTCAGCCTGTCCGTCACTTTCAAATACCCACACGTCTTGTCTTGAGGAAGGTATGAGGAAAGCAGACACTCGATGCTGATCTATGTCCGCTCGGTCAGATAAAGTGTGCAACAGAATTTGAATTTGTACCCATTGACCTTAGAGCTATTGGATATAGACAAGAACATTTTAAAGTCTTTTCTTAACTGTAATTGTATTTCTAAAAATTTTCAATCTGGTCTTAAATATGCACGTAGCACAGAATCTGCTCTTATGAGTGTTAAATGATATTTTATTAACTACTGCCGCTGGTGACATTTATACGGAGTGTTTGATACTGTAGACCTCTACACCGGTATCTAGATTAGAGTCATGGGTATGGTTAAATGCACTGTCCTTAAAGGGATAGTTCACCCCAAAAAATTACTGTTAATTTGCTCAGCCTCAGGCTATCCAAGATGTAGGTGACTTTTTTTATTCAGTAGAAAAGTGAAGAAGATTTTTAGCTGAAACTGGTCCTTGGTGACTCATATAATGGAAGTCAATGGGTGCCGTCACTTTGAGGTTCAAAAAATATATACAGGCAAAACAAAATTAATCCAGCTCCTGATTATACACAAGCAAAACGATCGGTCTGTGTAACAAACTGAACACTATTTACAACATTTTTATCTATACTCCTTAGCCTTGTTAAACGGTCCTGCACAGTCCTTTCATGTTTTCATGCAAAAGGACTTTGGTAAGGGGACGGGCGTGAGATTGCGTTAAAATACTACCATCAAAGGTTTGGACAAACTTGACTCAATTAGTTTTTATGATCTTTGAAACATGATTTCTTTATGTAATTTGGTATTATTTTTTATAATTATTTAGTCTTTTATTTAGTTGGTTGAGATCACTTTTAAATATGTTTTTGGTTTCTACATAATTCACATGCTAAATTTGTGCTATTTACTTTTCTGATATGTGGAAAATACATTAATAGTCATGATAAAGAACGATAAGTTGGTCCAAACTTTTGACTAGTGTATCAACACTTTACTGGTTAGTAACAAGGACATGGAAAAAGGAGACAGATTTGTAGGAATGTACCATGAGATTTGTAGTAAATTTTTTTCTCAAGATAGATTGCCAAATGCCTTCAGATTGTTCCTTCTCTGTGTCCTCAGTAAACCTTTCGAGTGAATGCAGTGCATGCAGACAAAAAAAAAAAAAAAAAAGCTGTTGTGCAGCAATGACTGCAAACTTTCTGAAACTCTTTCCAGTGCTCGAGTTCTCAGGACAGGTGCCAAATTTGAAAGGAGAGAGGGAAAATAAAGAATCAGTTGAATGTATTCGGAAGAAGCGATGGGAGAGCAAAGTACACTGAGAAACATGCATTAAAAGAAAACAAGAACAACAAGGCGAGTCTTCAGCTGGTCCTCCGTGAATTGCAGGCAGCATGAGAAACTCTGTTGCATGTTGGGACCTGCTAGAGGAAAACAGTCATGATGTCATACCTCATGTGATTGGACCAAAACACTCGTACTCGAGAGGATAGAAAGAAGAATGAGAGATTTCAGATGCCCCCTCTTGATTGATGTCTTCAATATAAAAAGAATTCCTTGCCAACATTAGCGGCCACAGTAAATATTGGTAGGTCTAGATGATTAGAACTCCAATCATTAGATCAGATATAATTCAGGGGGAATGTTGAAGCTCTGTTTCCCACAATAGTTTCCGAACATATACTAATGGACAATGGACCAATACAGGAAATCATGTTGGTTATTGCAAACATTGTGCAGCTCAAAGCAGTTAAAGTTTTCAGTAGGAAGTTTGTTGGTCAAAATAGGCTTTGTTATGAGGCCGGGCTTTAAAACATTATTTGACCATCATGATGGACCTCTATGATCTTGCTTTATTTTCACCATGGTTTAATTTTCTAAAATTGTTAAAAGCTGGACTCCAAAATATTTACGTGGTCTGTAGATTTTATATAGGCTTTGTAAGACAAATGTACAACTTGTTTTGTTCAAATCCATATTATTATTGTTTATGTATTGTATATTTTGTCTTGTATATGAATTTCAATGTTATGTCTAAATTATATAGGTATAATGTTACTCCATGCAGGACTGTTTATAGGCATATTGAGATGGAAAGAGAGGTGACATTAATGTATTGACGATGGAATAATAATTCCGGCAAACTGAATTGACATTAGCGTGAACGCTGCATAGTTAGGCAAGTGATGGTTTGTTCAACTAGTCTGGGGCTAACTGGCCCTGAAAAATATCCATTTGATGATCCAAAAAAAAAAAAAAAAACTGGGCACATCTAAAATATGAATAGTTTTAGATAAGACCAAAGGATAAAGTTTCATTTTGAAGGCATTTGAGTAAAATTTGACTGTAAATTATGTGACGCATCTAGCTCAGAGATCACCGATAAAGGCCGTTCAAAAGAACAGAATCTCCTGAGAAATGAAATAGTAGGTGAATCAATGCGGCGCCAACAATGACAAGCCACTCCATGACATTCTAGAGAGCTGGAGCGCAGGGCCAAAGGGGAAGGAAGGGGCTGAACGCACTCTTTTGTCCCTGCAGGCTCTTTTTTTTTTCCAGAGGTTAGTTTTACTTTCTTTCTGGGAAAACATAATTAGGGTCCGGCTCGGATGGCTAGAGTTACCGCTCCTAGTCTTCTGGCCTGGCAGGCAATGAAAAGGCTGTATGAGGTTGAGTTACAGACATAGTTTTGATGGCCATGATTCCAGTAAGAGTCCTTAAGCTTATGGGTTTTATAACAAAGGATATACAGTTGATGTAGTCCGGAATCAGTAAAACTGTGTTTTTACATTTCTGATTTGGCATTAAGACTACAAAGCCTGATGGTTACATGTAGTCCCCCCCCCCCCCACAAAACATAAATGTTATCAGCCAGTGTTCAAAAGGAGCAAATGTCTGTAAGACATTTTTTAGTTCTGAAGTAATGCAAAAAGACTGGTGTCTTTGTTTTAGTTTAGTATTAACTCTGTATCAAAATACTGAGATTGAATATCTAAGAAATTTTCACATATCACAGTCTCAAAGCTCCTGAGAATGCCTGAACCCCCCAAAACATATGATAAACCAGTTCTGAATTGTGTTTATCCTTTGTGTATTATACAGAGACACTCATTCTTTGTATACTTTTGTCTTCCTTTTGGACATTTTCCAAACATTAAGTTCACCTGCATTCCTTAAGATATTTAAACAACTAGATGCCACAAGACTTTCAAGAATAATAGCCGTCTAATGTAGCATCACATCGTAGTTTAACCCCCTTTTGTTTTCTTTTCCTCCAGACCCAAACCACCACCACCTGATGGTGTCAAATCCAACCCCTCCAAGCGGCACAGAGACAGGCTGAACAGCGAATTGGATAAGCTGACCAATCTTCTACCCTTCTCAGAAGATGTCCGTGCACGGCTGGACAAGCTATCAGTACTTCGACTCAGTGTTGGATACCTGAAAGTGAAGAGCTTCTTCAATGGTTAGATCACAAATTATCATTATGTTTGTCAGTCTTGAATCCTGATAGCATTTGTTTCAGTTTTCATCTCTGTAAAAACTTTTGCTTTTTTGTGCAATCCAAAATTCCCCAGTTTTCCTTTTCAACCTATGACGTGTTCATATTTTAACTAGTCCTGTCAAGCAATAATTAATCAATCCCCACATCGTGTAATTAATTAGATAAAAAATGAATTAATCGCAAATTAATTGCATATCAAATTTGGCTGAAAAATCTCCCAAAAGATCATTTAAAGTCATTATTATGTAAAGCATCAAATTAATAGACATTACAAAAAGTGATTTTATTCAACATAGATTTTATTACTCATGAACTTTTGGAGCGTGGAGATTAGTAGCCTAAATGACTGAATTTTCATTTTGGGGTGAAATGTAAGTTTTTTTTAATAATTATTATTACTATGGAAATATGTTATTTTTAAATTATTATTAAATGAAATGTAGCTTGGAGACGAACAGTTCCGCTTTGTCTTTATATTTTCGTTGGCAAAATTGAGCAAAACAGATCGTATTGTGTCTAAAATAACACAATAGGCCTACTAACTTCTTATGTATTGAACTATTGTTTAAAATCAGTATCACATTTGCATTCGCCACTCATGTGATATAGCTTAACTAGCCTATATCATATGATGTAAATATTATACAAAATCTCAAACAGGGATTTGCATATCTTGCATTTTAGGGACGTTCTAACTACATTCTATAGGCTCCATCACACAGTGAGTTGTTGCCCTGCTTCTTATTCGTCATCAATCAACTGTATGAAATATCATATGACCTACATAAGCCTGGGGGCGGGGCAAGTGCGTTAAATGTGTTAATAATTTGAACATTATATTTCACCATGATTGATTAATCTAATTAACGTGTTAAATCGACAGCCTTAAATTTAACTGATTGTTGGGCTTGTGTTGTTTATGGTCAAATTAACACATTAAATTGTTTGACTTTTTGTGCTGATAAGCAATACTGTGTTCATTAAGCTTGATGTAAAATCTGCAACAGGAGAGGAGAGGAAATGATGTGAAGAAGAACACTGTTAAGCTTCCACTCGGATAAACGGTCACTGATTAATCGTTGCTTCCAAGTGAATACGAGTTAAATATATTTATTCATAAGTTCACCATCGCAATTGTTGTGGTCCTTTCTACCGGATTAAAGGCAGAGGATGTGGCTATTGTTGCACTTTTTCAGGCCAAATGTATGAAAATGCTTCTCAGAATGATCAGTCTCAGTTTTAATGGTATTTTCCCATCATGAGCATCATGAGTAAAATTCCAGTGAATTCTAATGAAATTTCTAATGAACTGTTGTTCACCCTGTTGAATCCAGTTTACCGAAAGGTCCATGTCACATGGATGATGTGCTAGAAACTTGTGACTTCAGCTGACATGTTTATTATCTCTGTGAAAACTCACAAGGGAACTGAAAGATCACATGCTAATCTGGTTTGGGGTCCTTAACTTACTAAAACTTACTTGACATTATAAATTATGCCTGGTTTTTCTTTCATTTCACTTTTTTCCTGGCTTCGTAAATAATCTGTATAGACTTTTGTGAGTTTCTGCGGCCCTCAGATCTTCAGCCAATAAATGCTTGCTTGTTTGCATATCTTTAGAAAAGGCTCACAAAAGCATCTCAGCACGACCTTGCAAGGAGTGACGTAGGATCGTCTCATGGAATTAATCAAGTTTCTAAGAATAATATAGAGGGGAAACCTCTCAACGGAAGATTAAATCAGTAGTTCCCAGAACAAGACCATCCATAAGGTCTGTCTAACTGACACTGGAGATTATTTTATATAGAAATTCATATTTAGTATTGTTAAGTTTGTCATTGAGGGATTAATTCTAATTTGTAGCCTGGGTTCTGAAGTGGTGTTGAAGGTAAACCGTGTAAAACGGCTTTATGAGTTTTTAATTACTCTTATTTGACTTCATTCTTCTTGATTTGCAAGTCAAAAAAATCCTAAATATCCTCTAAAAATGATTCTTCGACAGAAATACTAGATGAGAATAGGATATTTTTCTGTGGAAGCAAAGCTATTTTGCCGATGTAGTCAGTTCTGGTCATATGTAGATGGTAGGATGTCATCATTTTTTTGGGTGACAGTTTTTGGCTTTTGAATTTGAAGAGCTTATCCATATGTCACAAATAGCTTTTGCATTGTCTTGGGTAAACACTTACATATGAAGAAAATAGGTCAGAGGACAGATTATAAAAGAACAAGACGCTCATGAACTTCGCCCGTGTGTCTTTTCACAACACGTTTTTAATACACAGTCTGGATGTAGTGTTAGATTTTGCTAACATAACCCTGATGGTGGCTATAGGTTTTTAGTTGGGTGTTTGTGAAAATTATTACAGCAGACGTGTACATTGTTTAAGAAGACTTGTCCACGTTGACCTTTCTTGTACCCAGTTTCAGGTCAGAATTCTTTATCTTAGCCTCTGTTATCTTGTTTTTTTGAACGTGATAGTGGCAGCAAGCATGTGTCTTTTCATTAACTCTTTGCTGAGGAAGCGTGGCAGCTATGAGTTGCATGCAGAGAATTCCATTATGAAAAGACAAAGGGCCTTAAAGGAAATATTTTGGGAGTCATCTTAGCACCATCAGAGGTCAAGGAAGACAAACAGGCAAGGTGTTTGGCATGAAGAGTGCTGAATCAGACAAAATGTTGAGTTCCTGGCAACATCCTGGATTCCGTACCATGTTCTGTCATGCTGAGCCCGTCCGAAAAACAGACATGAAAACAGACTGTTGGCAAGGGACTTGCCCAGTCTGGACGGGCATTCAAGTTTCTAGCTCAAGTGACAAGTGAAGGGTGTTTTTGCAGGACAGAAGGTCTTAACCAGTGTCATCTCAAAGGTCTCCGACCTATCATCATTTCACTTCCAGACTCGAACTTCCTTTTCCTTTGAAGAACTGTTTGTGCATTGTGTGCAAATTAATCAAGTCTTTTCCTTCTTCTCCACCGCCCTTTTTCATATTTCATTTGAAAACGGCCCTCCAAACAAGCAGACCACCTTATGGCTTGACAGAGCTCCAAATGTGCCAGCCTTTTGCCCCCAGCTAAGCTTCCTTTTATTGTTCTACTAAAATAGCAGCAATTAGAAACAGGCATTTGGGGGAGAGTAGAAGAGTGAGTGAGAACGAGACCATGCAGGAAAAGAGAGCTAAGCATGAAGCAGACAGTCCACAAGAAGAGAGGTTATTTTTGACCTGCCCACAAGATTCACAGCTGCGCAGAGCCCTTGTCGCTCTTAAAAGACAGGAGACTAAAAGGATCAAATAAAATGTGTCTCTATGAATATGCTTGTGTGCAATATCCCTAGTAACCGCAAGTGTGAAGCAGAGAAGTGAGGCCCTACAAGTAGATGGTGTCTGGCATTTCTGCAGTATAAATAAACTGCAACAGACAGGAAACACAAGGCATTGCGGTAAATCAAGTCATCTCAAAAGTTGGGAGAATTTGACAGACATGTCTAAACAGTGGTGCTAGACAAGTGCCCCATTTTCTTCAAACTGTCTTTCTGCCATCTTATCTGCATTGCGAAGTCCAGTCAGTTTCTCTGCCAACTCGTCAAAAGAATTTATGTTTGACTAGGGATTGGGTTATTTATTTCACTATCCATAAATAATTAATGTAATATCAGGAAATGACATCTTGGGAACTCTCGAGCATTTTGGTGCAGTACAGTGGAGCTTGAAATGGCCCAGTCCACACTATTTTCAATCCATTTGCAACAGAATTAATTGGATCAAGGCTACGAGTACAGTAACTCTTTTATCAGCTTGTCTATTTTCATCACTAGCTGTGAAATGCAGAGAGAGGCGTGCCCAGGGCTACGGATTCCTCCACGTCTGGCTTCTTGCAGGTCAGACAGTGCCTTTGCAGAGAATGGATCCTCTGTTGGTGTCCTCCCATCATCTGAAACCGTAGGGACTGATGGAGACGGAAGGATCCAGAAGTTTGCACTGAGAAAAACCACAAGATTTGATCCCACGGTGAGATGCACAAATGGGACATTGTGTGAACTGCTTTCCCAGCATGCACTGGGGCCAGGGCATCGCTGTGTATTGATGAGGGTCGGGTCTGGAGGAGTCGCTACATAGAATGGTCCTTGTCTCAAGTGTAATGTGGTGTGTCATTGGTCTAGCTGGGATTTGACCTTAGGGATGAATCGTTTGGCTACTTTTGCGGTGCCTAGAGTATGATGGAAAGAGAGACAGACAAAAATTCCTGGAAAGAAAGGTTCATTGTTCCTCATTTTCTCCTTGCTTTTCATCTTTGGCCTTTCAATTTTTAAACAAGTTTTTATGCATCCACCCTAGCTTTTTCATGGTACCAAAATTTCAGTAGTCTGTACCACTATCAGTAAAATTGAGGTTCTCGGTACAAATTTCGGTACAAGAACAAAATCTGTAGAATTAAATACTTTAAAAAAAATGTGTCCTGTTTTATCTTGTCTTTTGGTTATCATTGTTTCTGATTCAGTCATGCATTTAAATATAGTTGTCAATGCAGCAATTGTGCAGTGTACTTAGCAGCATGAAAAACTAAACTTCTATTCAGAAGCTCTACTAGAAAAATAATGGAAAAGAGAAAAAAGCTTTCTGTGTGAACGGAAAGCGTTTTTCCATTAATGCCATTATTTTTCTAATAGAGCTGCATGATTGATCGTAAAAAGATTGCAATCTCGATTGAAGCACCCACACGATCTTATTTTATTAATGACAACAATTCGCTCTCGTCTATTAAACCTTTGCCAAAATCATACCAGAACATTCAAATCTGTTCGTGTTGCCGCGCTGAGCAAGAGCGAGCAGTTTTGTACCACACAGTATTTATTTCTGTTACAAATCAAATGATCACAGAAATTCTGAGAGAAAAGTTTAACGTTTGGATATAAACACTGATATCAACGATAGCGATCAAAATAGAGCAAATCACCTTTTGAACCTAACTTGGCGCTTCAAATAACGGTTGTATCAATTACGTCTTGACTGTTTAACAATGTATTTGTCATTGAATTGTTCACTTAAAAGATTTGTCAAAGAAAAAACGATTACTCCACCGAAGAAATAAATATTTATTAATGAGTCATTGAATTCATTAAAAAATGTAAATAATACGTTCAAATTAATGAAACATTTTTCTAGCAATTAAAGTTTAGCAATTACTATGTTGTCAGAACCTCTAGTAAATAACATGTTATTTTGTTTTGCTGTATATTCAGAATCGTGAGAGAATCGTTTTGATCTCTATTTGCAACCAAAAAATCGTAATTCTTATTTTCGAATTTCAACTTTCACACGCAGCATCGCTCATTAATGTCAGTTCCAAAATAGAGGACCAATCAGAAGAACTTGGAGGCGGGTTATAATTCTTGTGGTTATAATGAAAGGATTCGCCAGTGTGTGGTGTACGTTGAAACAAAACAAAACCTTATGTGTGTTTCAGCGGTGTTCTGTTTGACTAATTTACTGACTAACACCACTGATAGGCCATTGCGTTCAAACGCTCACAGGCATGATTGTGATTGCCAGTACATTTGACAAGGCCACTCTACCTTGTTCAAAACGTTTAGCCATTCTTGCTGCGAATTTCATTGCCGTCTCAATCTGTTTTTCTGAACTGCAATTTCTGTGTCTTATCTAAGTAGAGATCACCATGTTCCTGACGGTAAATAGGGTGAGGGTGGTAGAGCTGAGGGAGGGAAGGGTTAGCGCTCTGGCATTCCGGCACGCTATGGGGGCTCTGCAGGTAGTGAAGACCTCAGACCACTTGGGGTCTCTCTTATTAAATCTGCCTTTAAAAAAGCGGGAACTCGCCTCGCTTTTATCTTTTTATTTGAGTGTGTCTTGAGCGTGAAAATAAGTGAGCCAAGGTCACACGTGTCGCAAAAAAGTTGTATTATTTAGTATAAGTCACTGTTTTCCTCATCGTTGTTCAACTTAATCTTTCTTTTGTGTCCTGATTGGCCAGTTAAGTGCTTTCTGGGACAGGAAGGTGCATCTTTTTGGAATGTTTTTGGTCAATCTTGAACTTGATTACTTGAACAGTCTTTTGCTTGCTCATGCTGGTTTGTCTTTAAACTTGCAAGAGGAAAGCTGGTCCTAGTCTAAAAGGACAACTTCTCTTCAGAGAAATGACCCTTTTTATCAGACAAACTTTGAGAAATAGCTTATTTTCAATTGTATGGTATAGATTGAAGTCAGATTGTCATTGCAGTGAAAATACGTTGCGCTAACCTTGCGCTAAAGTTTTTTAACCTTCATCCGCTGAGTAGGTTTCTTCTGTATTGCTTAAGGAATGCAAGGGGTTGCCAAAACTTTGGTTTCTGTTTTCCTTCTTTCCTTGAATATGACAGACGGAATGCCTGAATAGCCAAGAAAATGGAACAAAAATTCTTCTGTTTTTTTCTAAATCTCAGCGCTCCTGAGGCCTGTCAACTCTAGTTGGACCTCCGGTGCGAACACCTGATTTCATTTTTTTTAAGGGTTAGTTCACCCAATGAAATGAAAATTCAAGTCATTAATTACTCGCCCTCATGTCTTTCCAAACCCGTAAGACTTACATTCACTGAGGTTCATTCTCGTGCAAGAGGTTTGTTCTCACACATCAAGCAGGTTCTTTTGAGCTTCTGTTTGTTTGCTGATCAATGTTTATATGTGAATAAAAGCCTACATTAAATCTGGTTATCATATAAAGTGATCAGGTCTCTTTAGAAAATTTGGACTAAAGCACTCGATTCATATGGATTAGTTTTACGATCTCTTTATGAACTTTTTGAAGCATAAAAGTGGTAGTCTCATTGCTTTCTATGGAGGGACAGAAAGCTTAATTTGTGTGCCGAAGATGAACGAAAGTCTTACGGGTTTGGAACAACATGAGGGTAAGTAATTAATGACAGAATTTTCATTTTCGGGTGAACTAACCCTTTAAGGGCATGAAAGCAGCATACACTATTGTCCTGCTCAAGGTTTTGTTTTCCCTGCCCTTATTTGTTTTGGATTTTTTTTTTTTTTTCTGTCTCCTATTGTCCTTGGTCAGAAGAGTTCGCCTGCCCTTTCTTTTGTTGATGGGAGACAAGAAAGATGGACTCTGAACATCAATATTTGTGTTGGCATAAGTAAGTAGAGACTAACACCAGAGGCTTTGGAACTGAGACAGGAAAGACGAGAGCTTCTCTCACTCCCTCAATTCAACTCCACAATATTCTGTTCTTCTCACCGCCGGATGACCTGACCTGCCACGTGCTTTGGTCGGTCTCTCTTTTTTTGCCCTTTGATGTGAACGTTTAGTCATCAGTCTCACCACAGAACAACAATCCCAGCAGGGGTCTCAATTCTGAGCTTGTACATGCACAGGTTTACATTACGCCCTGTTACTTTGATGTACTAATTTAAGAGATAAATGCATTTATCTTGTTTTTTCAGGACTACAGGCCTGATTTAACTTCAGTAATATATTCATTTTTGAAAATTTTCCAGCAAACCACACTAGGGAACCACAAGATATGAGGTATTGTTGCGCTCGAACACGCACATACACACACCCACACACATGCATATATTATATACATATATTTTTTCTATGGGGGTGCATACATCAAGATTCAATACACAGCGATGTAACTTGATACAAATTACTCAGCTATGCAAGATAAATAAACCATAGTGCTTCAGTTGTCAAACTAGTGCTTTTAAGTAAAGCCAATGTGTTTCAAAACTTTTTCGACTAAGTTTTTCGTTCACCTTTTTTAACGCTTGCGGAGGCACACATAGACATCTCCTTGACAACGCTATGCTCCCTGAGACACTCATCTGAAATACCGTCATAATAAGGCTCTTTGTAGCCATGTTGCCTAAGGTAATTCTCATACAGGTGATGCTGTCTCTATTTATATCCTGGCACACGTAACTTCTGTTACCTTGTAGCACTTGCATGCAAACCAGGTCACCCACTAATATGAAAACAGCTTTTTCATCATTCAAATTCACAGCGTTTCTCTTTTGTGGCCATTGTTTAGATGCATATCTTTCTAAAGCATGTCTTGCAATCATGGCAACTTTTTTGCCTGCCTAGCAAGTCACAACCACATGTGGTTGAAATGCACTGTTTTTACACCCACTAAAAAAAGGAGAAATAGTAAAGCTGCAGTGCTAATTTCAAGGGGGGCTCGCAGGCTCATAACACGAAAACAAGTGCTGCAGTGTTCCCCCACACTTGAGGTGGCGATAGCATCAACAAGCATGCCTATCAGCGACACAAGACGGAGCTTTTAACATCATCACAGTCAAAACACCGAACTTGGCTACTCAAGTGGAGACAGGCCCAAGAATGATAAAGAGCCATCATGACTTCTTCTTTGCTTTTGAGAGAAAAGGTTGGAAAAAGAGGGGCCGTAATGCCTTGGTAGTCCCCGTATTTAAATTAAATAAATACATAAATGATTATTATTTACTAAATATTTTGTTTATAAATTTCAAAATATATAATATACATTTTAAATTAATTTGTATTAGAATAAAAGTGAACAAATTAAATGTAAATACAAACAAATGTAAATTCATCTCTTCCGTGAACACTTGATCCCCTCATAAAAAAAAAAAAAAAACCTTTCCTTCCCTTTTCCCTTCCTACTCTAGCTTATGGTACCGAGCAATGTATGAAACTTGTATTGTGAGCACTTCCTGTGTTATTTGCCAATTCATGAAGAATCGCTTGTTTGTTTTCCTCACTTGTAAGTCGCTTTGGATAAAAGCGTCTGCTAAATGACTAAATGTAAATGTAAATGTAAACAAAATATAACGGTTGCATTGCTACATTTTTAGCATTTATTGCACATTCTTTTTTAAGTTTTAGCATTGATTTCATACCAAACTAACAGCACTTTTGATATCCTTCTTCCATGACATTGTTCAGAAGTGATTAATGTGTCAGCAGTGATGAGCAGTCTCATAATTCCAGGTTGTAGCGCTCTTCAAACAGAATGTATCAACAGACCAAGAGCAGTAATTTCACTCGTGTGGTATGCTGTGCACGGCACCAGACAGCTTGTTTTCTTCGTAGTGTGGATGAAACTCAAGTATGAATCACTGGACATGAGAGTCGGTGTAGTTCTGCCACCAGATGTTAGCGGCTACGCGCTTGCGGCTACTCCTTGCCTCATGCTGGGATTTTCATGGTTTTTCCCGCTAAAACACGACACCACACAGCAGATTTGGGCCCGCTCCAGTAGATGTGAGCCAAGGTTAGTAGGGAAGTGGCTAGATTGAGGTAGGGTGGGGGGAAGAAAAATCATGAGCCATCTCCATGTTATTAGTCATTTTTGCTAACTGAAATGCTAACAAATAGGAAATGACTAAACCAAAAATGTAGGGTGGTTAACCCTCAGCCTTATGAAAGTTTACTGTAGTAGCCTTGCATAGTAACCATATACTCTGGTTTTTGTTGTAAGATTTATTGTTTTTAGACATGTACCATATCAAAACTATAGTTTATTAGATTATTATTAATAACTTGGAATACCATACCATGGTATGATTTTTTTTTTTATAGGGTACCCCATGGTACTTCCAAGAACACCATGAAATTGTCATTGTACATGCTCAAAATACCAAGGTGTTACCACAGTACTTTCTTTTAAAATACTTACAAAAAGTGTTATGATTCCACCATGGTGGTTGTTACCATGGTAATACCATGGAATTTTGGACATGTACTATGCTATTACTGTCACTGCCACATTACTTAGTTGTAATGGCACTAATAGACCTATGTAGTATTTCCCCTCCAAAATACCATATTATTAATCATTGTTACTATAGTAAATTTCTACAGTTACGGTGGGTATCGGGTCCGAGACGCGGATCCGTCACTCGTCTTGCTGCACCTCGGCGTCGGACAAAGAACAGAACAGCCGTAAGGATTTCATTGCCTGCTTTATCAATGCTTTATGATAACTCTCTACGTAGCAGTTTATAAACACAGCTGACAATTTTACAAGTTTATTTGCTTTATTGGCAAGAGCTACTTATGTCAGAGAGAGAGAGTGAGAGAGTTTCTTGAAGTCAATAAAGAAGGAAATGGATGCTGTTTAATTACAATGGCGAATCCATCATGACGGAGAAAATTAATTGTGAACGAAGGTTTTAAACACAGGTTAGAATTGTTGATCTGTGTTTGAAATTAAGTGGTGCAACACAACTCGATTTAAAACAAAACACAGATCAACTGATCCTTGATTAGCTCTAAACTTTGCCTAATTTAATCCTTATTGGTTCAACCCACCCATAGTGTGACAGTAGTAAAGCCATAATGAATTTGCATGAGGCTGATGTACTCAACTTTCAAACTTTGTCATTTCCTCATGTTCATGTGATGAATCTTGAAAGTTTGGGGCTTTTTATGATATGCCGTGATAGCCCAAGGTTATTAGCCTGACAGCTTTTTTGATTCTTAATCCTGAACTTTGATGTGTTTACACATGTGTTGGAACGTGCACGGTTTGATCATTTGGCATCCTAGCAGGGTAAAACCTGTTAAACGTGTTGCTAAATTTCCTCTGTGTACACAGGAAGTATTCTTTGTTCAAAAAGAGAAGGTGAGAGAGCAAAAGAAACTTAAAAAAAACTTGAGCAATCGTCATTTGCTTAGCAAACTAGTACTAAACAGTACTAGCTCTGAGGTATACAGTATAGCAGGATTTTTGTAGCACTGTGTTTGCTTGACTGCCTGTTCTCTTCGTATCGCCTGAAGGCAAACGTTTGTTAGTGTTTGCGGCAGTCCGCCATACATCTGCACTCGTCAATCCACAACTTTTCTTCCTCTTCTCACCTGCATGCTACCTTTCCACTCATCTGTCTGTGATCCTGCCATCACAACAATGTTCTCTTTTCCTTGTCTTTTTAAAACATGCATACAAATCTCACCTCATCCATTTCAAAGTCACATGGAGAAAGGGACCGAAAGAGAGACCGGGATGGGAGGTGGAAGACAGAGAGAAGGTCAGAGAGGAAGGGGAGGTATTTTGAGGGGACGATCAGCATTATCTGGGGTTTTCAAAGAGGAAAAAGATGTTTCCTGATACTCTTCCACTTTGGCTCAGATGTGAAATATGGTCAAGACACTGTTTTTGACCAAGTTTGAGAGTTCCCTTCTATTTGCTTTCAGAAATAAGGATGTGATTCTCGAGTTGCAGAAGCAAAACTGTTTCAACGCGATGAAGAAACAAATATTGTCTTTGATTCACCTTCCAAGGGTTCTGCAATAATCGCATGATGGATAGCTGTGTTTTATAACGTACGAATTGGTTTCTATCTCTTTCAAACTGGTCATTAGCATGCCATGTACAAGCAACCTTGGACCACCAACATACGAACTTATGACAGTTGAGCTGGTTTTTGGTACATAATGGCTGGTCAAACAAGTCGTCACATTGATTTTGGACTGGCTAGAATTTTCCAAAACACAGTTTCCAGTTTGAACTAGATTTTCCAACAGGGGCTAGTCGGTGAAAGTGCAGTTCTGCAGTTATTAGCCTACATGTTTACTTATTGTTTGGCGTCATCATTGCTTTTTATCTTGAGCAACCTATAGGTTACTAATTGTAACAATGTTATCTCTCAAACGCCGTTAACGGTGGTCATTGACAACTGTCATAATATTTAGTTCTTTGACATTTCACCTTTTTCTTCATATCACTGTTCATCAGGAACTGATTTTTCATTTAACAGGAGCAGAACTTTACCAGGAACAACAAGGCATATGACTGATTTGGCAATTTTTGTGTTATTGCAAAAAAAAAAAAAAAAAAACTTTTTTATTTTGACAAAACGCACTATTCCACATCCTGTCCAATGCTGACCTTCAGACAAATATGTCAACTGGATGCTTTGAAAACATATATAGTGAATATATCTATGCTATGTGTAAAAGAGCTGCAAAGCAAAAGGACAGTTTAAATATTGACGTTAAAAATAAAGATATAGTAAAGAAAAACACAAACTCAGTGTTAACAAGAGGAATGTTCTGCAGGAACACACACACATTCAATCTGCTGGAAGTTTTCGTGAACGATGGGCAGACGCAACTAATCGATAATGACATTTGTTGTCAATGATTTTCATTTTCGATTATTATTGATTTTATCAATTTGTTGTTGCAACCCTATCCATTGACTATCATCAATTTCTCACACCGTAAGAACTTGCGTGCCAAAACAATATGCCATACATCAATGGCATCATTGACAACAGTACATCTGTGTATATCTGTTAACCACTAAGCTACATTTGATAACTCTCGATTTTGCGCAAACTCAAAGTTTACATGCAAAACACAAGGGTTATTGACTCTTCTTGTAATATATGTGTTTTTTACACCTAGCCTAATTTTTGTTTACAGCCTCTTGTCTTTAACTTATCAGGAAGTGATCCTTCATATCGTGGGAGCGGAAAATTACCAGACATGTCAACGCCCCGTCCCCACAGTTGACAGTTTACAGAAGAAGTTGACAAGGAGATTTTACTGTCTGTTTATTTGAGGTGACAGGCTCTTTGGCATATTGTCAAGAAGATTTTACTGTTCTTACATTACCACCCCATTCCTACCTGCTTCCTCCAAACGTACACATTGCAGATTATCAAGACTTTTTAATTTCTCATTTTAGGCCTTAGCTCCATTTTTCCGACTGGTCCAAACCAAAATAGACCCTGGGTCTTGTAAGTCTTAAAGAGCAGACTTCCAGTCAATTCTCTGGTTTTTCCTTTTGCCAGGTGCCGATATATATAAATGCATTCCTCTATGCTATTGGGACAAACAACTATGAAAGACAGCAGGGTTGAATGACACTAAAACCTAAACCATAAAAAGAGACTCCCTGTGAGTCTCCCTGTGGGGAAAACGCGAGTGCAATATCAGTATTGTAAGTCAAGACGGATAAAGAAAGTCCTGTGGGTGAGAGCGGTTTTCTTTGGACCCCTACACCATTTCCCGTCCGCTCGGACCTGAGAGGTCATTGGACGCCCCAGTGGACGCACTGCAATCTTCCTCTAGAGTTTTCTTCAGCACCTTTCTCCCACATTGTTTTCACCATTTTGCATTTTCACCGGTGCTGCGATGTGCACAGGAAGAGATAGACTGTATTTCCTGTTTACAGAGTTACATTAAGGACAACGGTTGTATGTGCACGTGTTTTTCCAACTTGTAGCTGAAGTTAACATATCGTTTAATGTTTTTGTGGTGAAATGCATGTTTTCGGGTGTTCATTTATCCTTGTGTGTGCATGTCTGTGCCTGAGACCTGTGAGTTGTATATGCGGGCAGGAAATTTTCAAGTGTGTGTGTGTGCGAGCACACTCAGGACGTTCAGTGTGTATGTGTGTGTTTTCTGTTGGCAGTGAAGTGTCTCAGGGGAGGCAGGGCTTGCGTGAGAGCACTGTTGCAGATCTGTCAGTAAGAGGGGGCTGCTCAAGGTCTGGCGGAGTGTGTGTGTGTGTGTGTGTGTGTCTGCGCCGGGCTTGGATTGTTCCCCCATTGGGAGGGAGGGAGGGAGGGAGAGCGGGTTAAGCCAGCCCCGTCTGTCAGCATGGAGCTGCCGTTCTTATGTGTGTGTATGTGTCCTGTGTTTGTCTAGGGGCCCGTGGAAGGTACGATTGTGGACATTTTGAAAGCAAGAAGCTAGGTGAACCTTCTCATCAGAAAACAAAGAGGCAGAATGGCCGGGGAAATGTGTGTGTGTTTATGTACACTCGTGCTTGTATGAGCGACTGTGTACTGTGTGTGTGTGTGTGTGTGTGTGTGTGTCCAGCTAGTGTTATCTTGACGCTGTCCTCTTTCTGTCCTCACTCTCACAGCAGGACTGTCAAAACTTCCCTTTTCTAAGAACCACACACACGCTTAACTAAATGAAGAAAAAACATAGACTTTAATTGTGTTTATATAAAAGATCATTATAAATTGAGGGTGCTTCATATAGGATATTGGCTGGCAATATTAATCATTTTAATTTATTTTTATTGAACTTTTATGCATTTATATTGTTTTATTTCACTTTATTAAATACTGTACACAAAATCGGTCCACAAAATACTGTTTAGTGAATTCGCATTCTTAGATTTGAGACTAGAGAGTAATGGAAAGTTTTTCTGCGCTGCAATTTTTCTGCCACCAATGGTTTTTGACTCATGGGCAGACTTTCTGAACCCTGGAGCTATGTCATTGACTCACTGACTGACTCAGTGTTCCTCTGTAGGAGGAATAGTAATCTGATCATTTCCTGTTCTTTGGTGTAATGATGAATTCAAGTAGGTTGTAAATAAACAATGCAAGGGTGTGTGTGTGTGTGTGTGTGTGTGTATAATGTTTGCTAAACAGATTTCGATATCGATTTCAATATTACATTTGCTTCAACTCAAAGATAAAGTAAGTAGTGCTTGTCCTGCAAAATTTGCTGCCACAATGCTAAGATGTTGTAAATGTAAAATGTAAATGTATTTCTCAGAATTCTCATTGCTTGATACCACCATGTACCAGGATAGAAACTTAAGACCATACAAGGAAAAAATATGACGCCAGTCCAACCCAACAGTTCATTCTTACCCGTCAAAAAAATTCCTGCATGTTGCTTTTTTCTCATGGATTTAAGTGACAAAACAAAACTGGTATAGGACCTGATGTTCTGTTTTTCTGTTGTCCCTGTGACAAGTCCCTGACAAGAGCTGCCGCTCAAGCATTAGTCTGTGTCGTGGATAAAACACTTGCCTACCATCGTTCTTATTTTTTGTATTGCAGCAAGTTTTCCAATGTTTTACAAAGCTGTCATAACCAGTGTTAATTTCATCATTTTTGTCAACATTTTTTCGCAGACAAAAATAAGACTAACCAGCTTGGAATGACAAAAATTATGGAGAAAATCTATTGACATTCTCGTCAACGAATAAAAATGAGATGGAAATGTTAGAGAGGGATGATTTGGAAAGAGATCTAGTCAAAACTGATGTCCTGCGTGGTACATTTGTATTGTAAGATGCGGATCTATCTGGTGGGACATAAGTTAGAATACACTTTGCGCGTCTTCTGCAAACGTTCAAAAAATGTAAACATCTGCGTGAAAGAGGAGCAGACATGCAGATAAATCTGAAAAAGCTTGACTACACAAAAGAGTACTTTATTCGGTACATTTTTGTGTGTGCGCACACCCGAAACTCACAGAAAAGCCGCCTCAGCGTACAAATACTGAATTGAGTTCTCTTTCACGTCTTTTGGCCTGAATGGACAAATACACAGAACATTACATCAATACGTTTTGGAGAGTATTCACTTAAACACAGTCTAAATATGTCTTAAAAAAATATATTGGATGTGCATCAGTGGATTGGATCCCAGCGTTCGCTCTTAAAGTGATAGCAGCCTAATTAACCTGCTGCCATCTGTACCCTTAATATTAATCAAACAACAAAAGACAGAAAAAAATCACTCTCTGCTCTTTAATAGCTTTAAAGGGGACCTATAACGCCCCTTTTCACAAGATTTAATACAAGTCTCTGGTGTTCTCAGAATGTGTCTGTGAAGTTTCAGCTCAAAATACTCCACAGATCATTTATTATAACTTGTCAAATTTGCCCCTATTTGGGTGTGAGCAAAAAAAAACGCTGTTTTTGTGTGTCCCTTTAAAAGCTAATGAGCTGCTACTCCTGGCCCCGATTTCCAAAAGAGGAAACTTCAGTTTCTTCAGTACTTCAGTTGCTCAACAACAACAAAGCTGGAGAATCTCAAGCAGCCAAAATGATGATTGTCAGTAACTGTGTTCAAACCGGAGTCGGACACTGATGGAGAGACTCAGGAAGAAGTTACAACTTTGAATGCAATTGGACATTTCTGAATTATTAGTGGAAAAATTCATGTAGTTGCTTTTTGTAGTTACTCGTCGACTAGCATGTGCTGTCGTTAATCTTTTAGTGCAAATCCATCATTGAATTGACCCTCGTTTGTGAAGCAGTCCGGCGTAAATTATGGCATGGGACCAACACTCCATTAGTTTATTTATGGCTAAAACTAAATAGCATTTTAGTCAAAAGACTATGACTAAAACTAAATCAAAATTTGCTGTCAAAATTAACACCGGTCTTAACTTTTAACTTAAGGTTAAAGTACCTATGTAAGTCAAGAGCAACAGAATAAATGGCTTGTTAATTCTGTACAAGCTGACAAAGAAAAAAGAAACTGACATTAACCAGCAACCCCAAACCAGAAGCCTTCTCCCAAACCTCACCTTAAAACCTCAACCCAGCTGGTTCGCTTCAAACCCCAAACCAGGCATCTGCACACATGCAGGTCCTGTGGTGTGTATCCAAAACGGTCTGTGCTTTTTGTTTACTCCAGCCATTTGGGTCTTAAAAACTATGCTTGACCTCATTTGAAATTTAAACAGTCAAAACAAGATTCCATCTGTGGCACTTTGCATTACAGCAGACAAATACACCCAGGGTTGGGAATCGAAAATTGGTTACGATTTTGGTGATGCCACATGTAGGAACTGCGTTCCCCTCTGCCCTTCCCAGCGACAGGTGGGACAAATTCAAGTAGAATCGTGACCGTAAGTGTTAAATTGCTTGCAATTCCCAGTTCAACATGTGCACATGGACCTTCAACGCATATAGTAATGCCTTCGCCTCTTCCCTTCCCAATGGGCAGGTGCGCCACTCTAATGCATTTTTCGTCAAGTAGAATAAGCATTAAATTCCTTACGATTCCTGTTCCTATACGCGCCCCAGCTCCTTTTAAGAACCGTATCCCCCTCTATTTTTTTTTTTCTTTCCAGCAGCACTAATGCAATTTTGCCCTAGTTCTCCAAAGCATTCGAATGTGTTGGTCAATCACCCGCTGCCCCACCCTTGATGGCACCTTAATCCAAGAAGGGACAAAAAGCTCTCCCAGTGATTGTGTTGCGATTACACAACCATGCCATTGTTGTGCTGTTTTTGGTCTGAGGGCATGGCAGGCCTGTACGAGCAGTTTTCCAACATGTCTGGTCGGGGGTAGCTGCAGTCGCCCGCTTTCATGTGCAGGCCTGAGGTATGTAAACAGGATACCCTGAGCCATGCACGAAGAAAAGAAAGGCAAGGAACTATGGTGAACTTTAAAAGACTTGAAGCAACAGAGAGTTGCCTGTGGAAAACCACGCATCTACATAATTCTTTTTCAAACAGTGATGATTACCGTGCTTTTAATTATCTCTATCTTTTTGCTCTTTATTCACCCACTACGGTTCAGAGAACAGCTGAGGCAGCTTGTGAAACAATAAATGACCAGCTGTTGGACAGATATAAACAGCAGTCGAAATATATGGCCACACGTTTTATTTTTGGAAGCTCCAATTATTGTTGCCTAAACGAAAGCAGACAGCCACTCAGTGAAATATGTGTCACGTTCCAGTGCCCAGAAATAAAGCACACAGCCCTACCCTGTAGCTTAAACAGGCCTTGTTTTGCAGTTAACAGACTTTCTATTGATTGTCAACATCTCTCGGCACAACACTCACAGCTGAATCAATGATATATAAGAAAGCTTTTGGTCTTTATAGACAGCGAACTTCATAAACGCCTCTAAAGAGACCCTGTTCTTACAGCGCCCACCTCCATACACATAACGCAAAGCAAAACAAGCACGCCGCAGACACAATGGCGCTGCTAGATAGCGATCAGCCAGGCTAGGGCGGGAAGCAGGGTTTAGGTTGTTTCTTTAAGAGTAATGGCGAAGATCGCTTTTTCTTTCTTGTTCTCTCATTAAGAGGTTAGGGATGGAGGAAGGGTGAAAAATATGCATACAGATACATTTATGCGCGTCCTCACAAGCCATTGGCTGCAGTAATCAGAGTGACTGTGTGTACAGGGCTTCCCAAAGCCCCTGCGTGAGAGGGGAAATCTGAAGGCAACATCTACTGGAACTAAATGTTTTCAGATTAAGATAATATTCCCTCTGCATAGCTGGCGTGTTTTAATCTCTCTCTCTCTCTCTCTCGCTCTGTGAATGGCTATGGCCATGTAATCTCTAGCGTCCAGATGTGTTGTTTTGTTTAACAGTATTTGAGTGTTTTCCGTTCTCAGTGTGTTATCAATCCATGTTTAAAAAGTCAAGCCGATGAAAAAACGCACACACAAAAAAGTAAAAAAGATAACATTTTTAAGTATTTTTAAATGTATTAAACTAATTCACCTTAGATGCTGTTGTAGGTTGTGATAAATTGAGAAAAAACTAAATAAAATTTTGTTTTCTGTTTCTTTCCTATGTCCTGTGATGTGATGTCACCTGAAATGGCAACAGGTAAGAAAACCGTCAACGTCAGTGATGTTCACTAGCATAATACATTAGCCATGAAAATTCTTCCCTTACTACAGTAAATAGTCCACTCTAAACCATATTTATCAATATAGTGTATACTAAACTGCATAATGCATACTAACTGTATACTAGCCATGTCGCACATGTTAAAGTCATTTACCTGCTGTTTATAACCAAAGTTAAAAACCAAAAAGCAAGCAGTTTTCAGCTCAATGAGTATGCTAAGTGTTAGCATAGCCATTGTTAGACATGTAGTGTACGTTCATCGTGCAGACTTGCGGTCTTAAAGGGTTAGTTCACCCAAAAATTCTGTCATTAATTACTCACCCTCATGTCGTTCCTAACCTGCAAGACCTTCATTCATCTTTGGAACACATATTATGATGTTTTTGCTGAAATCTGAGAGCTCTCTGACTCCTCAATAGACGGCGATTTAACAACCACTTTCAAGGTCCAGAAAGGTACTAAAGACATTGTTAAAATAGTCCATGTGAATGCAATGATCCTTCTACACTGTTTACATTCAGCGCTTGTAGGTTCTTCATTGGCCAACACCGTTCACAAAGTATTCTCAACGCTGAACCACTTCAGTCACATGGACTATTTGACGATGTCTTTAGTACCTTTTTGGACCTTGAAAGTGGTGGTTAGATTGCTGACTATGGAGGAGGCCTATCACTCTCAGATTTCTTAAGAAATATCTTAATGTGTAATGGGAAGATGAAAGAAGGTCTTAGGGGTGTGGAACGACATGAGGGTGAGTAATTAATGACAGAAATTACATTTTTGGTGGACCAACCCTTTGATGTCTGCTGGTCACTTCCTGATAGAAGCAGCCAATTTAAATGTAGGTCAATTGTGTAACCTAAATGTTTCTTGCTGTTATTCTGCTAGCCATGCAAAACACTTTTTTTTCTTTTGCTTTCAACTTCATTTTTATAATGGACAGGTGCATTGTGGTACTTGTCCTGGTTCTGACTCATTATCTTAGCCCTTTTAAAGGACCCCTTTAAATATCCACCCAGTAACTTGTAATGAAGGACAGCTGTGCACGAATGCAGGTTTTTCAAGGGGGAACAGAATTATTTCTGTGTGTATTAAGAGTAGCGGCATTTTAGGAAAGGCTTGTTTACATATGTCTTGTTTCCCTTTCTGTTTCTCTCTCACCCTCTCAGACACACATTTACATGGCCGTGCTTATTTAAAGCAGCAAACATTTGAATGTCTGAGCAGCAGAGTGCAAAGCTGCGTGAAGCTTTACGAAATCCCACTGACCGATGGGGAAAAAGTCTTAAAGGAGCAGTGTCCCGTGTCCGCAATGTAATGATATTCTGAAATGGCATGAATGTGGAGCAGGCATGGCTTCCTATTGGTCTTGTTGATCATTGCATAGTTAACTGACATGTACTAAACAGAGTTCAGCTGAATTATTCAAACATGTTTCAAAGTCACCGTTCACTTTCACTACACCTGATTGTTCCTTCCAAATCCTCTCCTTTTATGTAAACATAGTAACACCCACAACATGTAGTGTTTCATAATGATTTGTGGAAGTGCACACACCTTTTCGCAGGCCAGGAATGCGGAGAGTTGAGTCGAGGGAGGGGTCGGCCTTGTTTTGACGACGTGTGAGAAGTTCACACACCATTCCGCCTTAGAATGTCATATAGCTACATTTTACTTTCAGGCTGGAGTGCCTCTACCCTGTAATTTCAGCCTAACTCCTCGTCCGTGAACGCGCACGTGCACCAGACCACACGCAGTGACGAGTGTGTGAACGCGCCCGTGGCGGTTAACGCTCCCCAGACAAACAGATGCTGCTGAATCATTAGATGTGCGGCAGATGCACACTGTCGCTCTGTTTAGTTCAGCGTTTGATAAAATAAACAGACCAAACGGCAAAGGAAATACAAAGCAGAACCTGCCAGAAGTGTCAAGGATGTCAGCATTATCAGTTACAGACCAAATGTTATACGTTGAATTTGTTGTCATTTACTTATAGTGGTATTATTGTACTTAAGCATTTGTAATAAGTATTTTGTATGTAATTAAGTTACTTTAAAAGTTAGTTTGAAATTGCATAGTGTATTTTTGTTAAATATATTTATGAGTAAAGATGTATTATGTATTATAGTGCTGCACGATATATCGAAATATTGCAAATGCGCATATCACAACGCCATGAGATGTCTGAATGATTTTAAAAGGCTACTAAAATAAGTTCTCACTAAGTCCTTGCGGTCTCATCCGGTCTGCTGTCTGACACACAAACCCGAAGACGAACGGTTAAAAAGACACACTGCTATGTCAAGTTTTTATATAAACACAGTAGGTTATATCTAAAATGAACTTAAACTGTTGGGAAGGATATCAGATGTGAGTCTATAGGATTTGACAGCACTAGTTATTTTTAATGCATTTTAATGATGCATATATAATAACATTATATATATATATATATATATATATATAAAATATATTTAATAAACAAAAAAAAAGTTTGGTGTTGTTGATTGAAGAGTTAGTATTTATTTAGAGTTCAGAAGCCTGTGGAGATTCATATAACTGGTTTATTCAAATTTGACACGTATACACTAAACCGTTTTAATGTGGTGGTATAACCTTTGTGCTGTGGGATGAGCAGGTGAATGTCTTTGTTACCAGTTAAAACAAAACCTCTTGGCGACTATGTCTTGTTGCTAAGTGTGGTTGCCATGGAGACCTTTCTAGCCTTAGTTGCATCACTCAGGGGAGTTTGAAGCGGCGGTTGCTGTGTCTCTGTTGTTAGAAGCGTGCCATTCTGTGTATGTGCGACCGTATTTGTGAACTCATGCGTTTGGCACACGCCGTCTCGCCGGTTCACTAAATCTGCCGAACCACAGTAGGGGAAGCCCCTGGTTCCTTCTGCGGTCTGGGCCTTTACTTTCAGTGCAGGGCACAATGTGGTGGTGCCCACACACGTGGCTCCTGCCCCTTCTACGATGGCACTTCCACTTCTACTTAACGCCACTTCCGTTAACAGTGTATTTATGCTGACACACAAAACCAGCGCCCAATTTGGTCTCATCAGCAACCTCACACACGTACACATGCATTCCTAGTGACATCCGAGCATAAACACATCAAACACAAAGCTTTAACCCCAACCCACACCATGCTCTTGTTTCGAAGAACCGTCCTATTCTGTGCAGTGAATTTCTGACGTTATACCCAAGTTTTCCATCTGACACAGGAAGTGACCTGTATCAGACTGACATTTAAATTGGTAACACTCGCAACCTTAGCAACAAACCCACATATGACAATGGAAAATTCTGGTTAGGATGGAGCTGTAAGAGCTGTAATGTCATCAATGCTGGTCATTTCTTTGCGCGGGTTCGCGTAGGATGCGCAAATATTTCCCAAAGCAAAGAGCCACTCGAGGTTGTACGTTACAGTGATTTGCCACGTGAAAGGAGTCCTCTTACGAAAAACAAAAAGGATTGTTCAATAATCAGTAGTTTATTTTTTTTAGTTATTTATTTATGTATATACACCAACATGACCAAACTAAATTTTGTTATATTTATTCATTCACTTAATGTTAAAAAGTTAATAATACAATAAAATAAAAACAAATGTTTTGAATATTGGTTTTAAAAATAAATACATTTAAACAATACTAGTTATTAAACAACTAACTAATAAATAATGTTCAATTCATAAGTTTATTTATACTATTGTTCAAAAATAGACCAGTTTTGAAAAATTAATAAAATAATGCAATAAAATCAAAACAAGTGTATTGAATATTGGTTTTATATAAATAAATAAATAATAAATACTATTTATTGAACATTGGTGTAAGAAAATAATGTGTAATAAAAAGCAATATTCAATAATAATTTTAAAAAAAATTAAAAATAAATAATATGAACTATTTATTAAATATTGGTTGCAAGTAAATGCTGTTAAATAAATTAAAATATTCAATATTTATTTATTTATTCATTTAAACTATTAATGGAATAATGTTTTTTACATAAATACTATTTATTGAGCATTGGTGTAAGTAAATAGTTAAATAAAATTAAAAGCAGAACATAGTAAATAGCTATTATTTTCTATCTATTTATTGACTTTTTTTTTTCAATTTTAAATAGTACAATAAATATTTATTACATTTTTTTGTATTATCAGTCTATCACAGCTGTGTTTATTTGCATTTTTAAGTATCTTTGAATGTAAATTTAGAGAAACTCTCCATTATATGATTACTATGTTTTGACTTGTATTTGCTATTTCTTGACCTTACATGCCTCTTTAGTCCTGATTTGCATGACTTAGAGCTTGTGTGAGAGAAAGTGATTCAGTCTTTGGAATATGGCAAGATTGTGTATATTTAACAAGTGACCTGGTGTGCATCTCTTCACTTCATCTATAATAATCCAGGACGTTTCAGTATTCGGCACACCACCCCTGCTCTCTAGAGACTTCTGGGAAGCGTTTCCACAGCGTTCTGCATTATTAGGAGGAACTCTGGGTGTGTAGTCAGGATCCAGACTACTTTGCAACTTTGCGGTTGGCGTACATCCTGACCATGGTAGCCTTCACTAGGCTGAAGCCCACCAAACCAAACCACACCCCCCTACACACACACACACACACAAATACACATGTTCTCAGGGCCTGGCAATGAGAAAGCTGTGTAAAAAACATCCATGACGGTCATTTTGCGACGCCTAAGCAACAAGAGGTCGAGTGCTCTAACGCTTCGCTCTGATGGATGATGTGGTTGGCAGATTCTCCTGAAGTCTCTTTATTGCCAGTAGCATTGCGTGTTAAGAGTTTATTTAGACGGAGAGGTCGAGGGAGGAAAAAGATCAGTTGAGGGAGGGAAATTGAGAGGGGGTGTTTTCGTTGGGTGAGATGGATGGATTGATTTTAAATGTGAGTTTGTTATGAAACATAAACACTGTTTATGCATTTAGGATGTTGCCAGCAACTTGATGATCTCACCCTGGCACAGTTCTCAAACAGTTTGTACGGTAATCGGAACTTGTCACCGGAATGTTCCGTCACTGCTTTCCTACAAATTTGCTAAATTACTAAAGGCTTTGTAAATATATATAAATTATGTTAGTGCAGGTTTAAATTGTGTGACAGCATTTGAGCTGTTGTATAAACTAAAAAACACTTTAAGATGGTTCAGTAAGTTCTTAAAAAAAAAAAAAAAAAAAAAAAAACCTGATAACACTTCCAGTTTAGATTTTCCTCTTTATGCCAAGTACAATCATGCTTTTTCTTACTAATCTGATGTAATGTTTGTTTTAACATTATTGTTTTGTTTTTTGAAAACATTTGAATTGCACAAAAAGCATGACCAGGAAACCGTTGGGGAAAATCACCTAGGAATGAGGAGTGGGTGGGTAGTTTATCTCAATCAGAAAATCTCTTTGCAAAAGTGAAACTTTAAAATCCCCTCTCTACACAACTCCATGAAATTCCAGTATTTTGTATTTACGTACATCTACTATGGCTTTCCCCTGACATATATATATATTTTTTTTTTTGCATTACGGATGGGTGAGTCACGATCTCTTGATCTTTCTTATATATATATATATATATATATATATATATATATATATATATATATATGTATATTTATATATATATGTATGTATGTGTGTGTATGTGTATATTTAATTTTTATATATATATATATATATATACATTATTTATATACACACATACATATACATATACATATATATATATATATATATATATATATGATTTTATATATATAAATAAAATTATATATACACATACAAACAACATACACTAATGGTAAGAAAACCAGACTGATTATATCATCAGAGATGGCAGAGAGAATAGAGAATCACAATGCGTTTTCAGTGAATTATTTATTCTAGTGTGTGCTTCGCTTTAAAACACAAGCTCTGTTATACTCTGTGATTGTTTCTGAAGAGTGCGAGCCCTCACCCAGGTGAAAAAAAGTACACTTCCAGTATTAAAATTTGTATTTAAAGTGCTCTATTTTCGCACACTAATTCCGCACTTAATATACTAACAATTCTTTTGTAGTATGTCTGAAGATAATCTTCTCTGTGCTATTGAGATATTGCTTTGGTGTACATACATTTAGAAATTAAATGGAGTACTTAAATCATTTGGTTATTTCATGTCCTTTTGGAGTCCTTTTTTGGAAAGACACCTAAATTTCCCTTGAAAAAAGCTTTGCAGAAAACAAAATTTTTTGTGTGAATCACCCTTTAATTTGATGGTTTACTTTGCTGGATATAGAAAATATATTTATGGTTGATCGACATAAAAGACAGATTGGTTTTAGGTTTTAGGTAAACTATTCATTTAACACTGCAAATGCCCTTTTGCACAGCCATATTTTGTAGTATAAATTGAAATCAGCAAAAATAACAATAATACAAGGTTGTTGGTCAGAGGCCAAAGATGTATTTAATGAACACTTTAATTTTTACACTAATAAGTTAATATAAAAAAAATAAATGCAAAGCTATTTATTCAATCTTAGCTTCAGCATTATTTATGTTTTTAAGCCAACAAAAATTACTGTTGACCAGAGGTGAAAAAAGCATTTGAAAAATTGTTATTTGTGTCGACAAGTATCCAGGTGAAAGAATGAAAAGATGCTCTTTTTATCCTTTCTTCTCCTAATTAGCCTTCATTTTCTTTGCTTTCCCCTCTATCCCAGCATG
This sequence comes from Opsariichthys bidens, assembly GCA_037194245.1. Classification (NCBI taxonomy): domain Eukaryota; kingdom Metazoa; phylum Chordata; class Actinopteri; order Cypriniformes; family Xenocyprididae; genus Opsariichthys; species Opsariichthys bidens. Next base: position 14,823,419 of record CM074291.1, read on the forward strand.
TCTTTATTAAACAGGTCAAGGCCAGCTCCTGCAACAATGAGCTGCTTTGTGTGTGTGTGTGTGTTTACCTGGCTGGCAGCTGCATGGTTGCAGCCGGGCCTAGGAAGAAGTGTGTGTGTATTGGCGGCAATAGTGTGGAATTTACTGCTTTTTTGAGAATGGAGCAGGACGCTGTGTGTGTGTGTGTGTGTGTGTGTGTGTGAGTGTGAGTGAAAGTGCTGAGTGAGAACTTAGCAGAGCCCGAGCCTTGCGTGAGGAGCGAGCGTGCGAACTTTCAACCCTGGCAACCACTGCTGAAGTTTTTGGGACGGAGATCGGCCAGCGAGGGAGGAGAACAGATAGAGAGGGAGGGAAAGGAGGCGGTGGAGGAAAGGGGTCGGGGAGAGAAGGGTTTGGTTACACAAGGATATGGAGTTTGGTAATTAAGAGCAGCAGGGAAGCGAGTGGAGAGTGAAGCTGCCAAGAAAAAGAGAGCTTGCTTTTCAGCCGCATTTTCCATTTCGACGTGCGGTCAAGCAAATTTTCTGGCGCTCTTTCTTTATCTCTCCCCATTTTCGTGCCACGAGGTGATTTACAGTAGAAAACTGCCGTCCGGTTGACTCAACTCCTGCCAAAAAGGCAACGTTCACTGCAAAAAATGCGACCGCTTATCAGACGTTCCCAAAGAAATTCAGGAGAGATATTAATAACACGCAAAAAAACAAGACCTGACTCAACACCTGTGGATCGCAGCATTTCTGTTGGGTTTCGTTGACGGGAAGCCAGGATTGATACACTCTTGGCCGCATCCCAATCCAATATCTGTCCATCTCTTGCTCTCTCTCTCTGAGACGCAGGCCGCTGCTTGCCCTGGTTTTGTTCTCTCGCCCGTTTGTGTTGGTTTGATGTTGGCTTTGGCTCGCAGCCTGAAGTCTAATGTTGGCCCTTCATTACTGAGTCTGATGCGCATGTAAACTTACCTCCAGCTATGCTCACGCGTAAATTCATAAACACACACATCCAAGATACTCTTGTTGCTAACGTTACACACCCGTCGGCTGGAAAATGGTCTAGTTTGGACTAATGTCTAAATAAACGGTTTGGTAGGCGATGTTAATTTGGACTTCTCTTTGGACAAATTGACAGTTGTCTAGTATACTCTTTGTCCACATGATTGCATCTCATTTTACTTCTGTGATATATTTTAGAAATAATTATGACACACATGGTGGAATCTAATATGATGGTGTAAAGTTGACTTATCCAATGGGAGAAATAGAAATACATTTTTATCACATTGATAGTTTAAGAAAATATAGAAGAACAATAACATGCAGCAGTGATTGTGTTTCCAGGAAACATACTGCAAATGCAATTTAATCAATGTTTATACATTTAAAACGTATTGCTAAATATAATAATTTGAGCATCTTAACTTTGCTCGGCCAGTGCCCTGATTTTGAGGTGGATCTGCATGTTTATTTTGTTTTATTTTATTAGCAGCTTATTTATGTATTTAAAGTCTATGGTGAATCTACTTGTTTTTTTATATTAGAAAAGGTATATTTTAATATTTTTTCTTTAATATCTTACTTTACTTCTACTTAAATATTTTAATTAATCATTTTATTTTATAAACTTTTCCTATTTTATTTGTTTGTTTGTTTGTTTATTGATGTATATTATGTTGTATTTATTTGTTTAAAACCTATGGTTTTTTTGAACAAAAGAAGAAATGCGAACATTGTGTAAATATGCTTTATTTTATTTTAGTAACAATTCCTTTGTTTTGTCTGTTTATTTGTTTGTTTATTATGTTATGTTTATTTGTTTAAAACCTATGGGGGATCTACCTGAAAAGGCATGCAAACATTATGAAAACCTTTTTTATTTTATTTTAGAAACAGTTCCTTTTGTTTGTTTGTTTGTTTATTATGCTGAATTTCTTTGTTTAAAGCCTATGTAATAGTTTAATGAAACATCAGACTATAGTAGTGGATCTTCAAAGCCTTGTTTTCAGTTTTCAGCAGAAAACTTGTCACTTGTCCATTCTTCCTTCCAGAAGTCTCGCCCATTTTTTTATTATTATTTCTTTGTAGAACTGAAACAAAACCCCTTGTTCTCCCTCCATTTGCTGTCCCCACATCTCAACAACAGTTATTGTCCAGCTGGCTGTCTCCTTATCAATGTAATTGCTGCGAACAAATCTCAGGATGTGGTTTTTCCGCTCTGAATGTTGAGTCACCCTAAGATCTCTGGATGGAAGAATGCCGCCCTTTTTTATTCTTTACACACAGATTTCCTTCTTGACTGTTTCGGCGCCCTTTAGGCCTTCCCCTCACTCGATGCGCAGCACAAACACCAACGCTGTCGACCTTCTGAACGAATCACCCGACCATATCCCACCTGACCTTAAACAAACCATGTCAGTCTGTGTACATTTTGTTCTTGTGAACTTCTGCTTTTTCAGTTGTCAAAGTAAACGCCCAATTTCACTTCTCTAGTGAGTTGTTGATGACTTAGGGCCACCTTATTTCTCAGGGTTGAATAGGGGATGGGATGATCAAAAACTTAAATATATCATTTCGTTTTTTTATTTTGTTAACAAAGAATAAACAAAGAAGCAAAGGAACAAATACGATAAAGATACAAATGAAATAGATTATGTTTTTCAGGTACAGTAGGTTTATTTGGCATGTATACATTTAACATCTTTTGTTGTTTTATTAACATTAATGACACGGACAGGTATTTTAGGCTGCTGTCACTTTCAGACCGAATGATACATTTAGTTCCTTTTTTCAGAACTTACTGCACCTAACAACTTAAGATCTTCGTTAAATGTACACATGCAAGTTAATGGATATCTAATTGTGATTGGACGGTAATTTTGTTCTCCATAATATACTTTGACGAGATTTGCTACCTTTGATTGGGCTTTTCTCACGTGAGAGAAGACTACTACTCGCTTTTATGATCATCTAGCATGATCGTTTTGGAAAAGAAATATGGGACAAAACATGATTTTTTTCATAAGTCGGAACACTAAAGAAAGAGCTGAAATACGGGACTGTCAACCTATGTTGACAGCACTTTTGACATAGTTTTGTGTTTGTTGTAACGATTAGGGACAGAAGCTGTTTTAACAATATTTGAATGAATTGCACAATGTCAACATACAAGCTTGAGAAATGCCTCCATAGACTCTGTATCGTTCAGGCTTCTGGTTGTTTGACCGCTGGGTTGAATTTCCTCCAGCCTGCCCTTCATTATGGCACGGTTTCAGCGATAACAGCACATTAAACAGACATCTCCAACGCACACAAACACAACGCCAGAATATAAACTGTGCGACATCTCCCAACAGCACCGCTGGGCCGCACTCCGTCTCTAAAGGTCAGGGGTCAAGTCTGTTTGTGTGGGCATGAGCAGAGTTCACAGTGGATGGAGTGGGAGGGAGAGATTGAGAGCAAAATATGTTTCGCTTTTCTCGAGATATTTATTTTTAGTCATAGTGTTAATCAAGATTTATTTATAAATATATATATATATATGTATTATTCATAATGAATACATTAATTAAATATATGTATGTATAAATACATTAAATATATGTTAATTATGGTTCATTTTTAATATATATTATATATAAATTTCTTAATATACTCTAATAAAAATACATTAATTTCAGTTATTTCATCCCTGGGCTAAAATGAATGGATATGACGATGACATAATTTACACTTCGGTCGACAGAAACATTCCTCACATTCAGACCATGCTCTCCCAATGTCTTTACGACAAAGAGGTCCAATTCAACGTTAATGCTTTAACCTGACAGAAAACAGGCTATGTAAACAGTAAAGCAGTTGTTGTACAACAAGTCTCATGATCCCCCTCCACCCCGTCTCTTTTACACATCTCTTCCTGCTCTGCTCTCGGCCTCTTTTCATGCTCACTGTGGTTATCCTTTTATGTGTAGAATGACAACATACTTTATTGAAAGAGTGTTGAAAGAACAGTACAAAAACAACAATACAAATCGACAGTAAAATATTAGAATACACTGCTATAGTGTACTTCCACTACTACCATTATTGTCATTACTACTACTACTGCTAGTGAGATTTATTGGCTATTAAGGCACGGTTTGATAACGCTTGTGACAGGTATTTGATTGGTTGAAATACCAGGTCAGTTCTTTCTCAAGACAACATCAGGGTCCCACAAACATGTACAAGCACAGGTCATGACCTTTCGTAATTCTTCCAGGGAAACGGATAGAATTTATCGCATCGTTTCAGCCGAAATAACGCTGTTCTGTGAGTATTTCAGTATTTATATATATTTATTCAATTGATTTAATGTATTTAAAATATATTGTCATTCTTTTTAGAATTCTTTAAAAGTATTACCTATTAAATAAAATATAAAAGTAACATTTATGTCATTTTTAGCACAAACATGCCTTCTTTCCGTGTAAATTAGGTCAATTATAAATTGCAACTTTTCACAAAACTCAGCTCTGAAATAATACTGTGCTGCATGTTATTAAAATGTTTCATTGTAAATAATTAATGTTTATTAATTTTAATTCAATAATTTCCCATTTTTCAGCACAATCATGCCTTCTTATATTCACAAAATTCAGCACTGAAATAGCACTGTGCGTTGAGGATATGTACATTTTTTATGTTAACTTTTAAATTGTTTAGAAGAGTTTGAATAAACAAAATATTTTTTTTATTTATATTAATTTGTCTTTTTTTCAGTATACTGTAATAGGGTGCACTCGGCATGTTTGGTTCGATTAAAACGAACCCTGTTGTGATTGCTCTGTTAGTGCGCCTCATTTGAACATGTGTGACGCCGCCATCTGAACCCTGGTGCACACCAGACAAGCAGAGTCTCGGTCCGCTTCCAAATGAACTCTGGTGCGGTATGAATGATATATGAACACAGCACGGACCAAAGACGTGTAAACAAACTGGAAGATGAGACCCTAAAATGGACACTCACGTGTATCGATTTTTTTCTCGTCATAGACGTGATGTTGCCCATCACAGTTCGGTACATGCGTCAGAACCGCTTCTCCTCGCAGCAGATCATTTGTGTGTGTGATGGAGGGAATCTTGCCCCTGTTTTATCTCCTTCACACATTTTGAAAGCTCTTCACGAATTCTCAGCTGGTCAAAATGCCACACACATACAATGAGCGCATTTAGCTCAGCACACAGCATCGTTTTAGATGTAAGTTCCTTCTCAAAATAGACAATAAGTCATAAACGGCGACCAGTCAGATTATGAACGTGTCCCTGTGGCTTTAGGTTTGGTATCTTTTGGTTCGGTGGTAAAAAAAAAAAAAAAGGCAATCTGAACGCTAAACGGACCAGGACGAAATGTTTTTTTTGGTTGTTTTTTTGGTCTGGACCATGGGCGGCGCTAGGGGTGAGCTAAGGGGCCTGGAGCCCTGAATGTGTTTTCAAAACCCCTAAATCTTTCAGGTTCAAGGTTTTTCAAATTTTTCGATTTGTACACTGTACATGGGTTGAAGCTCTTAATTTTAAGCTTTCCACCAGATTGATGAATTTAACCTTAACATGAACAGAATTTTCCTCAGGGTGGGCATGCCCCCGGACCCCCCTAGAGGGGCAGAGGTACACCCAACATAGTTCCAGCACAAAAAAAAAAAACTTGCTTTCATATCAGTAAAGCTGTTAACGGCAAATTAAAATTGGAAAAAATAGATTTTGGCTAAGCCCCGGTCTGGCTCCGCCCCTGATCCGGATCAAACGAACTAAGTGATCTGAACTACAAGTGTAAACACACATCCTTAGACTCATTAGAAATTTTGTTTTTTCACAAAACTCAACAGGCAATTTTGCTTGCTGTAATTAATGTTTTGCTGTTCCCACCCACAGTAATCAGGTGTTATTTTCTGTTAATTTCACTTGATAATGACATCTGTTATATATAGCAAATGATTAAGAGACCCATTATAACCAGGCTAATATCCAGACAAATTGTCTTCTGCATTGTTTGCAAGCCATCACTTTCCCTCAAGATTGGGACTTGTACTATGCAGCATTTGCCTTCTTTTTTTGTAAATGTACATGTGTAAATAAGCTGTGGCATCAGTGTCATATTAATAAATTGCCCCCATACACTTTTAATTAGTCCTGCTTAGAAAACGCTCATTTGGCTCACTGTCAAGAGACAGAAACTGCAGAGATATGTGAGAAAGGAAGACTTGGAAGACACAGATACCACAATCCTCATACCGTCAAGTCTGAACCTGCCCCCCACCACAGAGACAGAGAGAGAATCAAAGTCAGAGTCAAGGTTTTTCTGACAACGTGAAAAAAACCAACAATGGCTCAATTCAGCACTGGGGTTTCAAAGCCTTTAAAATCCCGGTAGGTGGGTGCAGTCGGTGAGTTTACGTACAGAGGCTCATATTTTGCCAGAATATAAGACGAGACATAACTGTCACACAAACTCATTGAATGCTGCCGGCTTCTATATGTTTAATAAAAATCAATCGACTGCGTTCGCTTTGCTTGGCAGATTTTCGTTCGTCTGTAGCATAAACAAACAAGGCAATAAAACAACTTGGCAGCATTTCGCAAAACTTCCCCCGAAAATCATGAGGTGTTAAAACACAGATCAAGCAGTACTGATACCTGACTGGAGCGTGTTAATGTTAGCTATGTGTTTTGTACATGCAGACAAAGACTGTTTGTTCTCTCTTAAGATTATATAGAAAATGATGTATTTCTCACAGCTATGAAACTTGTCTTCACAGATTTTACCTAACAGCTGTTTGGGTTTGCGCCGGCGTATTTAGTACAGTATAGTGTAGCATTTATTATTGTGTGTGTTTTCACATTGCATTTAATGTTCTTTCAGAGTTTGCGTTTTTTATGAATTTCATTAAATGGGAGGATTGGTAAATGTCTGGGAAGTGGTCCAGTTTATTAGCTAATAGGGTTCAGGTGCTGTCAAAGATGCAGTCATTCTCAGCACGCGAGGTTATAAAACCACAGGCCAAATGAGAGCCCAGTGGGTTTCCCTCGCTCGCTCGCTCTCTTGAACCCTCAGGAACACACAGTGTGCCTCCCTTCGCATTTGTAGCATACATTATCCAGACACTAGCAGAATGTGTTGTGTATTGGCCTTCAGCTGCTGGTCCAAAACTTATTTCTGTTTGTATTTAAAGGGATAGTTCACCCAGAAATGAAAATTATTCTATGATTTACTCACCCTCAAGCCATCCTAGGTGTATATAACATATACATATATGATATATATAAAAAAATCCTTAGTCCTCCAAGCTTTATAATGGTTGTGAATGGAAGCCCAAGAAAATGAATCTATACGACTCCAGGGGGTTAATAAAGGCCTTCTGAAGCGACTCGATGAATGCTAGCGTTCAGATGCCATGAAGTTCTACGCCATGACGTACATTGCATAGTATGTCTTTTCATTGTAAACTATGTCGTGGAAGTTAATGCTTTTTGAACGTACGTCGAATGCGTACAGCTGTCGCAGTGGAAGCTCGTTATTTTTCTTTATAAAGTTTTACATAAGGATATTTGTCTTACACAAACGCATCGATTCACTTCAGAACCCTTTTGGAGTCATATGGACTCCTTTTTTTTTGGATGGATACATTTTTTTTTGTCTTTAGAATTTGGGCTTCCATTCACAGCCATTATAAAGCTTGGAGGACTAAGGATTTTTTTAAAATATATATCCGACTGTGTTCTTATGAAAGAAGATAGTCATATACACCTAGGATGGCTTGAGGGTGAGGAAATCATGGAATCATTTTAATTTTTGAGTGAACTATCACTGTAAGTATCATAGAGCTCTAAGGCGCATACAAAAAACTAAACCATTATAGCGTCTGTGTTAGCGGCTAGTACATGACACTGTGTGTTCTTTTTATAAACAGTGTTTTGCATTGTTTTAGGTTTCTAAAAACTAAAAGTTAAGGCAGTGGTCTAGTAGCAGGTAATGTTCTAAAGGTAAAGGTAGTGTTGTATTGAAAATTTTGGCAGCTGAAACAGAAAAAAAAATGGTTTTGAACGAAATAGTTTTGAAGGACTTGAAATCCTTTTTGGTAAAAAAAAAAAAAAAAAAAAAACATTCCGTGCATCACTAGTTCAGGGTTTCAGTAATAACAGCACTCAAAAAATGCTATCATCAGGATAAGTCAAGATGTTCTTGAAGATGTGCCTAACCTTCTAGTCAAAAAGCCTCCTTGCAACATCATTGGTATTTGAAGGAAGGATGTAGTCCTGCACAATCAACGGCAAGCTTGCATTCAAATCTGGTTTAATTTGAGCTCAATTACTGAGAGTTTTATGTCGAAAGAAAGAACAGAACAGAACAGAACAGAAAAGATGAGAGGCAGATAAAAGATGAGCTCATCAAGCGGGAGGCACCAGAGCCTAAATTGGGCCTTTCAGTAGATTTAATGACCCATACTAGACAAGTTCACCCTGTTCCTGATCACCATCCACACCAGACCTCCTACTTCCCCCAGTTACACACGCCGAGTGGAGAACAGGTTTAGAGATTGCGGTTGAGAGATCCCCAATACGAAATTGAAGAGTATAAGGGAGACATACAAGAGAAGGAAAGAGGGAACACGAGAGAAAGGGCACGTCGTGGTTGCATTGAGGGGCCATGTGTGTTGAATTACTGTAATGGCAGATGAACAGACGGAAATAGATTGGCGGTTCTGATTGTGTGTGTGTGGGGGGGGGGTGTCCAGCTTATGACCACTAGGCCACTGGACTATGTCATTTTATTTGTCTCTGGAAGCTGGTCAGTGGAAGTTAGTGCAATCCATAAAGAAGAGGTGGATCGTGATTACATAGATGTTCCACGAACCTCCATTTTTAATAACAGGCACGATATGCTTATGAAAGACTGAAGTTTTAAGTACAGAGTCGGAACGGGACCACACAGCCAATAGGCTGCCAATGTTTGACGGACCTGCATGCCAGGAACATCCAGACTTTCGGAGAGGGTTCAGCAGGGGCAAAGCCAAACGCAAACTCATTTTGGCTGGCTCACAATTGTGTGTAGTTCTGTCAATGAGTTGTAGTGTGTCAGTAGACTTGGAGACTCCGGTTGCCTCGCTTTGTATGCTTGCGCTCTTTAGCTTCAGAAGCCTAGCAAGCACTAGGGGCCAAGTGGTCTGTTTTCCTCATCAAGCTGTCTTTGCTATCCGTACTGTAGTTATTTCTTTGGTGTGGTGGCAGAGTTTGTATTACACCCTTATTTACTTCTTCATCAAGATCTGTGGTGAAGGTCTCTGTCTTTCTCCTTTTTTCTCTTTTCCGTTGTTTTTTTTTTACATTCGTCTGCAATTTAAACTGCCAGACCGATCAGCAGTCCATGTTTAAAGTGGTTTGCGTTCACCTCGGGTTTTCTCCTCGCAGAATAATCTCTCAACATCTGCGTCCTGTGGGGAGATATTTTTGGTCTTTAGCAGAAAAATTCAGTTCTTTCCCCTCCTCAACTTCTTCTTCGTTTTTCCCTCCCTTCTTTTTTTTTCTCCTAGGGTTACGATAGAGAGCGTTTGATAAGGTCTAGAAATAGCACAGCATCTGCGCCGGTCAGGGAGGAAATGGCTTAGCGAGCCGCACCCACTGGCTTATGTTAGCTCAGTGTTAGCCTAGCGCTAGACATTTCCACACACACAAAACACCTCCCGACTGAAGTCTAACATGCACTACTTGATGATAAACATGAGAGATGTGATTTATCAGTTAGTTTATCATTCATTTACCGACGGGAATTTGAAATTACACTTTACTGACATGTGTTGCTGCTACTGAATATTATGCAAAATTGTTTGTCTGCGCTATTGTTATTGATGTTAGTTGAGGTTCTTTTGTACACTTTTAGAAAACTTTTTTCCTCACACATTACAAATTTCAATATGTGAAGCGAGAGTGTTGATGTGTGTGTGTGGGCGGGTATTCCCTACATTATGGGGACCAAATGTCCCCACAGGTATAGTAATACTAGTAAAATTTGATCTTGTGGGGACGTTTTTTTTGGTCCCCCATGAGGAAAAAAAGCTTATAAATCACACAGAATTATCTTTTTTGAAAATCTAAAACAGCAGAACATTTTCTGTGATGGGTAGGGGTAGTGTAGGGGGACAGAATATACAGTCTTTACAGTATAAAAACCATTACGCCTATGGAATATCCCCATAAAACATGAAAACACAACTGTGTGTGTGTGTTCAGATGTCCAGGAAATCCATGTAAAAATGTGTGTGCTGTAAAAGTGTTCCAATTTCTCTGTCACAAGTGCAGTGTGGTCATTTTTGAGCTTGAAGAAGTGAACTCAGATTTTACATCAGCGTTTACCACAAAGTTTACCTCATAATACCTTATAGCCTTACTTATTTGTCAATTCATTCACATTTACCGCAGATTTTGCCTCATATTCTACCTTAATTCTCCACAGATTTGACCTCAAATTAATCTCAGATTTTATCATCAATTTACTTCACATTTTACCTTGCAGGTTTGCAATAGAGCTTACTTCACATTTCTTTACAGTTTACTTGAAATGTTGCCTCTGACTTTAGTTTAAAGTTACTTTAGATTTTACCTCAAGTTGCTTCATATTTTATATGGTTATATCTTCACTTTACCTTAGATTTTACCACAGGCTTTGCCTCACATACTTAATAGTTTACCTCAGTGGTTCCTCATTGATATCGTAACATGTTAGCAAATTTAGTTGGCCTTGGACATGATGTTGAAGTTGTAGCTTGTGTAACCAAAACCAAGATTCAAATGTTGCGCAAAAGAAGCTTTAGCTCATAAACAATTTGCTTCCTTGACTAGCACATTGTAAATTTGACTATAATGGCTCTTGTTTTCAAACACTTTTTTGCTTGGTACATGTTGAGGATGACAAGGCAAGTAATAAAAAAACACAGTACAGAGTTCAAGCCATCTAGAGAGGAAACTGTTTATGACATTGATTGATCATGTTGGTCCATGTTAGTGAGTTCAAAGTCAAAGGGTAGCAACTTTCTGCTTGGTCGGGATGTTTTCGTAGATTTTTTAGCAAAATATAGCTGGTGCCAACTTTACTTTTACATTTTTGTAAACACATATCTCAAACTCTTGTAAAGAAGTTATTTGGCCTGTCTCCATCCATGGTAATGGACTATTTTGAAGTAGTGGATTATTTCATATTATTTGTCTTAAATAATAGTTTAAATCTTTAAAAAAAACAGTCTCCTTATCAAACTGGCAAAGAATGATATTCATGGTGGTAACCTTTTAGCAACCATACACACTCTCACTCTCTCTCTCTCTCTCACTCTCTCTCCTTTAGCCACAATCAAAAAGACAGGAGGAAACGGATGGCTAAATGACCGGTCAGGGACATTTGGAGGGAATGGACAGACAGCCACCAGTCTGGATGGAGTCAGTTTCTCAGAAGGGGACCTGTTGTTGCAGGTAAAACGCATGGAAATGCACCAATTCCTTGATCTCTTTCCTTGAGAATTAGCAGCAATCTTCATACCGACCATACCGACTTGTTTACATACACACTCACACTCAGCATAAACACGTTCTATTAACACCTTGCACCTCATTTTCCACCTAAAATGGCCGAGATCTTTGTGTGAGAGAGATAAGAATCATCTTCTGGGAGGTTTTTCTCCACATCAATCTTAGGTCAGACCAATTTGTTATTTGCAAGGGTCTTAAATCTGTTTCTAGCAATTCAGCAAAAAGTCGTGACCAGGGATTTGTCCACTTTTTAAATCATCCCTCACTTTTGTATGTCCTCATTTGCTCCATCTTTATTCATTCATGCAAAATATCACTCTGGGCTGTGCACAAGAAGTTGGTAATTTCCCATTATGTTTGTGTGTGTGTGTGAATAGCAGGTAACGTGTAAATGTTTCCTGATTCCTTGGAAAGAGATTAAAATAAACAACAGCCACGAAAGACCAACTCAAATAAAACAATTCAGCTTCCATGTCATAAACTCATGAAGGAAAGTTGGGTTGACTTTTCGTTTATTGTAACTGTTGTCACGCTTGGTGAAATGGAATGAAGTCTGAGCAATCGAGATTCTCTGCTGTTGAGCAATGTTATCTTTTCTTGTAAACTATATCACATGTTGCTCTCCACCTACAAATATTGTGAGTTCCTTTTTCAGCCACAAATCCGTCTCTCTCTCTCTCTCTCTCTCTCTCTCTCTCTCCATTGTTTGAGGGCTGTCGGTTCCTGTGCGTGACTAGCGGCGATATTCACCCCCTGTCTGTTGTCATGTTCAACACCTTAACAAAAGCCTGGCTAATTACATGGGATGTTTACTTGAAAAAAAAAAAGATGTAAAAGAAGAAAAATGGCCCCATTACCCCCACCCATCTACAGTCTTACACACTCACAATCCCAGGCACTGTGTGTTTAACATAAAACAAACCAAAAAAGTCTTGTTTTTGTTAATAAAATATTCCGATCCATACAGCTTTGACTTGGCGTGCAATCTGTAGTTAACATTTGAACACAAATCTTGTCTAATTTTGTTTTCAGGCCCTCAATGGCTTTGTGCTGGTTGTCACCGCTGAAGGTTACGTGTTTTATTCATCTCCAACTATACAGGACTACCTGGGCTTCCATCAGGTGAGTTTGCTTTAAAACTTTTCTTTAGGAAGTACTGTTTTTATTTAATACTAGTCATCAGTCTTACAAAAGCTACGCCTCTTCCCACCTTTATTTGCTTTGTGATTTGTTTATTTCTTAGTATTGTTTACCAAGAAAAATCGTTCCTAGTTTACCAGCCTCAAGCAGTCCTATTGCTTTTCGACCGGCAATTAATAAATGAGGTGCAATTGTTAAATCTATGGTTGAATCGGGATCCTGGAAACATTTTGTATCGTTCTTCACTTGTTTGTTGAGTATATCCTCACCCTGAAAGAAGTCTAATGGCTTTCTGAGAGAGTTTAACATGGCGTGCCATTTCCTACGGTCATGAATTTCTCTTAACGTCAGGATAATTCGATAATTCCCTAACCGATGCGTGAAAGTAGGTTGTGAAAAGTGACCGGGTTTGAGGTGCCTGGGTTTGATTGTTTGTTCGGAAAGATTTGCTTACTGGTAAACAACTGTGGCATCAGTGAGGTTTTTTTTTTTTTTTTTTTTCTTAAATAGTGAACAAACTAGTCAATGTTGTTCAGATCATAGGTGTTCTTCCTGGTCCTGTTTGGAAGGCTTATTCAAATTTTTGTAAGCTAATATTTGCAAATGCTTAGCGATTAAGTGTTTTTTTTTCTTTCACCCTGTGATGTGCATATCGGACATAGTTTGGTTTTGTTTATAAAAGAGGAGAAGCTCAGAAAAAGATCATCAAAGAAAGTCAAATTGAATGTTTGGATACTTCATTAAAGAACTTGCAAAACCTGTTCGTCTGTGTGTGAACCCACAGCCAGTTCTGTAAAAGATTTTATCTTATATGTTCCTGTTGTGTATTGTATGTATAGATTGGATGTATAGGTCATATTAACAATAGCTTTTTCTTTACTATATCCAACAATGATAGCAAGTAGGCTATACATTACACAATGTCTACTCAAATACACTTTCTTGCTCTAAGCACAGGCAAATATTACAATACGGACAGTATGTGCATACTAAACGAATGTGTGTATATACACAGCTGTATGATTTGTGAATAAGACCAGTGGTGTCATTGTGTTTGTTGATGTGCATCTGTACATAGGCCTATAGTGTGTGCTTGTTTTTGCGTACCTGTTTTTCCTCACTAAATCAATTTCCCTAGAGTGTGACGTTCCCTCTCTAGCATGTAATGTAAGTCCAGGTCGCTACGGTTACGCAGTCAGGCAAGCCTGCACCACCTGCACACACAAACGCATAAATGCATAGCCACTGCCACAGCGGTCTGAACACCTGTTGTGACTTAGGTTGCTTATAACTATTCACATACTTTTAATTACATTATTTAATTATGCTGGTTGCAGAAATTGTTATTCAAGAGAGTTTTAATAGTCCTGATTAAGTGTTCTTTGGTTTTACTCCTCAAAATACAGTTTTTAATAGGGCTGAGCAACATTTTGTATATGTATGATATACTATCATTTTGTTGATTGCATAAAATTAAGAAACATTGGGTTGGGTAGATGGGTTGTGTGATTCGATTATTCAAATAAATGTAGGATATGTTGTGCATGCATATTTATAGAATATATATATATATATATATAAATTAAAATTAAATAATTTTATAAATAATATTAAATAATATAATATAAATATAATAATAAATTAGTATTTTACCATCTTAAGATGTTTTAGAAAGGCTCTATATTATTATCCAAATTTGTGTGGCTTTGTGCATGAATTATTGTGTACAGTGGGATTGTGTATACTTGCTGTATATGTAATTTTTTACAAAGATATATGTTTAAATATCTCAAAGATATACATATTTTTGAGCAATTGATATACAGCCCTTCTGTCTACTCCATAGCCCGTATGTCGTCAACCTTTAAATGTGCGTTTGTTGGTACAAGTTGTCATGAATGTTTTCTGGACCTTGTCTGGTTTTCATCCCCACCATCCAGCCTGCAGCAATTAGCACGCACACACAGCGCAAGCACTTAGAATAAGCTTGTCTGTTTTCACTGGTCTGCTGAGAGAGAAAGATTGAATATACAGGTGCTGGTCATATAATTAGATCATCAAAAAGTTGATTTATTTCACTAATTCCATTCAAAAAATGAAACTTGTATATTATATTCATTCATTACACTCAGATTTTTTTTTTTTTAATGAATGGCTTCTTTAAAAAAATAATAATAATAAACAAGCTGCAGTTACTATGCCAAGCCTCTAGAGGGAAGCATCAATTTTTTATATATACATTAAATACACCCTAAAATAGACATTGAGATCTGCTCTTAAAGGGATAGTTCACCCAAAAATTAAAATTGTCCCGTGATTTACTCACCCTCAAGCCATCCAAGGTATATATGATTATCTTCTTACAAACAAACACAATCTGAGATATATTTAAAAATATCCTTAATCCTCCAAGGTTTATAATGGTTGTGAATGGTAACCCAAATTTTAAAACAAACAACTAAATGCATCCATCCATAAAATATAAATAAATAAATAAATTAGGTTAATAAAGGCCTTTTGAAGTGAAGGGATGCGTTTTGTAAAAAAATTATCCATATTTAAAACTTTATAAATTCAAATAACTAGTTTCTGCCGAACGACCGTAGTTGACTTGCGCCAAACAAGTAACTCATGACGTGATATAGGACGCAGGAGGTGGACGTATCGTAAGCTTAGATACCTCTCAGTTTAAACAAATAGGACTGTGCAACAAACTCAAGCTCCTCTTCTCTTATTTTGAAATTCTCAGACATTTCACTTTAAAAATTCCCATTTTTGACTTCTAATAGTGTTTTGTTTTCTCCTCTGCACCTTCATTTTTTTTTTTTTTTTTTTAATGGATGGCTTCTTTTAAAAAAAAAAGGGATTCCCATTCACAACCATTATAAACCTTGGAGGACTAAGGATATTTTTAAATAGATCTACAATTGTGTTCGTCTAAAAGAAGATAGTCATATACACTTAAGATGCTACGCTCATAATGAGAAGGATTATTAGGTGCAGAATATGTCCTGTGATCATGTATGTTTTTATTAATGTCCCCCCCTCTCTGTCTTCACAGTCAGATGTGGTCCACCAGAGTGTATTTGAGCTTATCCATACAGACGATCGGGCAATGTTCCGCAGACAACTACACTTCGCTCTCAATCCCACCTCGTGCGATGGCAGTGAAGGATCAGATGGTTAGTAGCAACTCACCCAGATAGGGTGGCCAGATAGGGTCATTGAGTTCCTGGTAAGATGTCATCAGCTTTCGCTGCAGTGCCCAGCCCTGAATGTTTTGTGAATGAGCAGATTTGTGTTATCCTTACTGAATCAAGGAGGTATGTTTTGAAGAGAACAAGCTGTCGGAGGATCAGTTCAGATTTATAAAATGGAGCCTTGTTTAAACCCAGGATGATGAACACTGGTAGTGATTCACAACCAATTACATCACTGTTTTTTTCTTTTGTTTGGCACAACCAATTGGTCTTCAGCAATGCAGAGCAGCAGTGACATCACCAGAGACATGATAAACTACAACCCTCAACACATCCCTCCAGAAAACTCATCTTTCCTGGAACGAAGTTTCTGCTGCCGATTCCGTTGCCTCCTTGACAACTCATCAGGCTTCCTGGTAAACACCCTAGATGTCTATTACACCTTTATGCCAATCCAAACCAGAATCGATATTTTAGAATTCATTTTGGGATGAGCACTTTGTGCTATACTCAACAATGTTTGATTTTCTGTGTATACAATGATGCAGTAACAGCAACAGCTGTGTAAATAAATCTGCTATGGATTGTTTACTCTCTGTGTCGGACCCTCATGGGGCTGAAATGACTTTCATATCCTTCCCTTTGCCCCTAAGGCCCTGAACTTCCAAGGGAGGCTGAAATATCTCCATGGGCAAAACAAGTTGTCGGAAGATGGGACCTTGGCCCACCCTCAGCTGGCTCTTTTTATCATAGCCACACCTCTTCAGCCACCCTCAATCTTGGAAATCAGGAGCAAGACTCTCCTTTTCCAAACCAAACACAAGCTGGACTTCACACCCATGGGTATCGACACAAGGTAGCTTTGATTTTGAAGGAAAAGACGACATCAGATTGGGCCAACAAATTTTCGGGAAGTGGTACAAACATATTGTTAACATTTTTTCATATCGATTTCTCATTTTGCAGAGGGAAGGTGGTACTTGGCTACACTGAGATCGAGCTGTGTATGAGAGGCACCGGTTATCAGTTCATTCACGCTGCTGACATGATGTACTGTGCTGACAACCACATCAGAAGTGAGTTGTGTCAGACCTTGACCAAGTATTTAATATTAAATCAAAGCCAAGTCCATTCTTAGATGTTCAACTTGGATGAGTCGAGTTTATGAACTCCACATCAGTTAACTCCATCAGTTTAGTTTCTATAGAATACCTTTTTAAAATATGTATTTTCTCTTACTTTCTCTCATAGTGATAAAGACAGGAGAAAGTGGTTTAACCGTCTTCAGACTTCTCTCGAAAGGGGGTACATGGATATGGGTGCAGGCCAATGCTAGACTTGTTTATAAAGGAGGAAGACCAGACTTCATTATTGCTCGACAGAGAGCACTAACGTAAGTAAACCCCGCTTTTTAATGTCATTGTCAGGCTAATCTGCTTGTTTTTCTAATTAATATAATGTCTGTATTTTGTAGTAATGAGGAGGGTGAGGAACATCTCCGTCAAAGAAAGTTGCAGCTACCGTTTAACTGCGCCACTGGTGAGGGTGTCTTGTATGAGACTGGGCCTACACTGGACAGCATCACTGACATTCAAAATCAGAGCAAAGGACAGAAGATGCAGAGGCCTCCATCGCTGGATCCAGATTCTCTTCTTGGCTCCATGCTGCAGCAGGATCATTCAGTCTACAACCAGAACAATGACCCCAATTCCCAGTTTACGCTTGACAAGGCTTTCATGGATAGCCACGCCCTGCTCAATGTCCCTGGGAACACCTGGCAGCCGTCAGCCCCAAACGCAGTAGCAGAGATAAAGGAGGAAGGTGTGGTAAAGGACATGATGGAAACCTTGCAGCAGATTATCGGGGACAGCACTCTTTGCGAAAGCCTTCAGGATTTTGATATGGACAAATTAGAGCTTAAGGAGTGGGAGAACACTCTGCTCAGGATGCAGTACAACAACAATATGGATCTTAACAAAATCATCACCAATGACATCCTCTCCTATGTCGAGGATGCACTTTTCAAGGAAAATGGTGTTCAGTTGCCTGAACAGCTAAAGGATCCATTTGTTGAACTGCCAGAGTGTCTTCCAGAGATGGAGTTACAGAATAACGTTGCTGCTAACCAAGCATTCAACTGCCAGGCAGAGATTCTTGGTGAATCCCCAGGTCAGGGTGGGTTCATCAGAATGAACATCCAAGACGGAGTGGATCCCAGTAGCCCTGGAAGAGGGCTGGAGAAGCTCACCCATATGGGGCCACAGATTTTACCTGGCGACACTTTCGTCCAATCATTCGGAATAGATCAGACAGCCCAAAATATGCCTAGCAATAATATCATGTTTAATCCTTCTCTTGCCATGCAGTCGAACCAAGTCAGGCTTGGTCTGCAAGGTCCTGTGCAAGAGAACGGAATGGTGCCATGTGGCCAGAGAAACCTACAGACTGGAAACCACCCCCATCCTAACGCAATGACTCTCCCTCTTCAAAGCCCTCTGTTGCAGGGAACTTCCACCATGCCGATGGGCTTCCACAATCAGAATTCGCTTCCCCAACAACCATCAGTCAGTCAGAATCCTCAGTGGATATCCGACAGCAACAATATGGTGGATAGCCTGTTGAACTCTTGTGGCAGTAACGTTTCAGGTTCACAAGATGCAGGACTGCGTTCTGGCCCAACTACCCAGTTACAAGGACAGTTTTCTCTTCACACTCAAAACCCTGCCAATCCAGGACTGCCTGCCTGGCAGCCATCCCAGCCTACCCCTCAGCAGGTCCCTAAATCGTTTTCCAGCGGGCCTCAGAATATGACGGGCTTCATCGGCCAAGTGAAAGACTTCCAAAGAGACCCGCTTGGACAATTGATGTCACACACAAACGCACAAGGATTTGGGTCTGGCCTCCTTCCCCAGACAACTGCAAATAGCGTCTATCCTCAGGAGACCACCAACAGCTGCATGTTCACAAACACTCCTCAACCCTTGGTGAATGGGATGCAGTATGGTTCTGCAGATCCAGTATCTTCGATGTCATCCTGCCAGAGGGCTAAAGGTCTGATTACCCAGAGTCCCACACAAGCATCCTGTTACTACCAGAGAGGTCTTGAGGTTGACATGACGGTCATCCCACAGGAGAATACCAATATCAGCCCCATGGCCTGTCAAGTCCCACTTGGATTAACTCCAGATAACATGCTTGCTCAGCAATATCTCTCCTGCAATGGCCAGACACAGGTAAACTGTACTAATTGAATCCATGGTATAATTATAACTTCAAATTAGCATGCTCTAGTTCAACGATCAAAGCAACAGGTGTGTGCTCGCTCCCTATTTTTAGATTGAGTCTTAAAGTTTGTTGAGAAAGCAGAACTGCCCTGTTTTCACTCCAGGCTTAATGTGTCATTACAAATCCAGGGCTTTTTTTAACAGGTTGGGTTATCTCAGCTCTACCACTAGTCACAAGTCGTTCTGGGTAACAACACTTTTGAGATTTTACTTTTGTCACCTTGTGTAAAGAAATATTTTTGAGGAAGTCTAGAGCTTCGGAAGTGGACAGAAACTCGAGATGAATGTATTCACAGTATGCTCAGTCATTTTGTTTCAACTTGTGGAAAGGAAACAATTGAAGGCAGTTCAGAGTAGGCCTGGATGTCTATACATATTTCTGGATGTAATTCAATTCTGATATACAAGCTCTCGAATTTGATTAATTTCAGTACACTTCAGTTCAGTGCTTAGATGTGAAGAAAAAATGTTAATACTCAAGTAGGGGTGTAACAGTACACAAACATGACGGTTTGATATGTACCTCAGTATTGATGTCACTGGTACAGCAGGGGGGACAAAACGAAACAAAATGAAAATAAAACGAAAAATTGCTTTTTTAATTAAACAGTGGTTTATTGAACATATTGTGTCTCTCTCTTTAAATAAATTAAATTACAATTAACATTTTCTTAAGGATAAAAAATCTATCTCACGCTTTCTTGCACATTACTATAATATTAAAGTTTACAATCAACAGCAGAGCCCAAACTAATAAATTCAGTAGCTTTTGATTTTTAGATATAATAAACACTCAAATAAAAAAAAATAAAAAACAGTTGCTGTCATGGCAAGTTTATTTAAACATATTAAATAATTTAGACACTATTACCAGGTAAAGTAAATATAATGAATATATAAGCGAATATATTGCATATATTTAGTGAAATATTCCCCTTTTTGCCTGTGACAGACTATATTGGTCATCTGACTGCTGCACTGAACTGTGACTTTTCAGGTTGAATACATGTACCGTGTAAACCCCTACTTTTAAGATGTTGTCTTGGACAAGACAAAACTATTGTCTTAGTTAAAGTGAGTTAAAGCGGTGTTTTCATAAAAAGTAAAGACAGTATAGGGAAAAGAAATAGTAAAGGAAGCCATCAAAACTATTTTTCAGAAACCACAGGCTGGGCGCAAACATTTAAAATGGAGAGGGTTCTGCTTTAAATTCTATTCCATACACAACTTAATGAATATCATGACATGATTGCCACGGAATGGACAAAACATTCCTTTTAATGGTTTCAATTTTGTCCTTTCACAGATCCCAAGCCGTCCACTTGAGGAGAAGGGAACATTCCTCTTTCCTTCAATGACCAATGGAACCACCTACTTTTCTGAGAACAACCAAAGCAATTGCTGTGACTATTAGTGGTAGATCCCCACCCAATGCAGCAACTGACACATCAACAGCGCAGTACCTGTTTCTAGGGAAAAAAAATCACGCATAAATACAGCAACTGGTTTGTCCCTCGAGAGCGATGCATCCGCTTCTGATGACACTCTTGGCTGAAAACCTATGAGATGTTACTAAATTTTAAAAGCAATTTTTACCACACATTTTTTCACACTTATCTACTTATTCACTTACACACCTCTCTGATGAGAAATGAGCAGTGACAGAAAGTTCCTATTTATTTTTTAAAGCACATCCTTTTGTCCCTGATGGATCTTGTTTTGTTTCGCCATCCCTGCAAGCAAATAAAAGAGTGAGATAGAGAGTGTAATGGCAAGGAGAGGTGTGTGAGCAAGTGTATGTTTGTGTGTACGTGTGTGTGAGGAAGCCTAGAGTTCGTTTATGAAGTACGCAGAAGGAACGGAGGAATCTTTTAATTACGGGAATGAGATTCTGAGGAAATAAATTCAAGGTGCACACAAGATGCTATTTAGTGGGCAAAAAGGGAAAGTCTATCATTAGAGAGTGCAATGGCCTCAGCCAGGCCCTTTTATTTTGCCACCAATGCACTTAAGAAGGTGGATTTGACCACCTGTAGACCTTTAACCTTAGGTTATCAGTGTACCCCACTTTAAGACATCATTTTGTCTAGAGAAATGAAAACTCTACTAATGACCTCTGAGGCGTCAATGGACTGTCGTAACAAATCAATGATTTGTTGACTGCAAAACTGTCCCAGAAGTTCCCTGAAGCTCAACCTTCTTTACGGAAAACAGCTATAAGTTGTAAAGTTGCCGAAGGCAAACTTGGGTAAGAAAGATGCCACCGAAATCAATGGACCCAGGAAATATGCCCCTTATTCTGCTACACAACACTTTTTTTTTTCCATTCAAGGAGTAAAAATGAAACAGTAAAGCCTTTAGGACCGTCTGCTCTTGCCACCCTTTTATGGTTGCCTTAACCGTATGTTTCATGTGTATTACAACAATATCTGAATGTTATTTCTTATCATTTATTTGTTCATTTTTTTGTTTAATAATTGTCTTTTGTACTTTTGTATGCATATAATCAAAATTATGGAAATACCATTGAGCCATTTTCGTCCACTTTTAATTTGCTGATTACACTCTTGCTTTCTATTCGCTTATGGAAGAATTATAGGAATTCTTAAACTGTGTTGCGTGCCATGAGAATCACAACAGCCAGTGTATCCTGCCTCCAGAAAAAATGTCAAATATAGTGACAGAAAAAGAGTTTTGAGAGGACTAGTCATCAAGAAGGATCCCAAACAAAAGTAAATGTTAGCCGAAAGAAGATTTGATTCATTTTTTTTTTTACGGCCCCTTTACGGAAACTTTACTCGTCTATAGTATCGTTGTTGGTCAATCAGGAAGTACAGCAGCAGCCAAAAAGTTCAGACCAAGCACAACATATGGGATGTGCTTAAGAACATGCAAAAACCATTTCTGTGAATCGTTCGTAAAACAATTTTACGCACGGAATTGAATGCAATTTACACAGAAATGTGTTTCGTGAATGAGGCCCAAAGTTTGTAGGCCCCTTTGTGCCTTTTTTTTTGAAGAAAAAGAAGAATTTAAAGCCATTTGATTCAACTGTATCAGCATTTTGAATGTGTAAATATACCAAAACATATTTGTATGAGATTTCTCGTAGCTGCGGAAATATGACTGATTGGTTTAATTGTGTATATATATATAAAAAAAGATCGCTACCTACTTTTTGAAAAGGCTTTTTACCTTAATTGTTTTGTAGAAACTTGTGTTTTAGACTGCTGTTGCTTCTGAGATTAGTTCTTTCTCCCTGCAGGAAGAACAGCGCATATGTACAACCACAAACTCATGCACCCGTAGCCTTTTCCTTTCATCATCTCAAATGGGAACACTCTGCCTTAATTTCTTTCTCCCCAAAGGATATTTCACTTATTCCCTCCCGTTTTCGCTCTCTTTGGATGAAATGATCATGGTTTGCAGTGGAGAGAGGAATTGAAATGGCAGCTATAATTGAATCGGAGAAGCAAAGTTTTTAACAATTGCTTGTTGTTAGCATGGACGGAATCGATTTTGCTACTTTGCTGAGTGTTGTTCATAGCCTCACAGTTCAAAAGTTACCGGACACGTTCTACCCATTTGTCGTCTTAAGTGCCTTAAAACAGCTTTCGTTTTCCAAGATTAGTGACTTTTTCCTCCCTTTCTCGTTTTGTTTGTACTGAAAGCTAAAGGAGTTGGCTTTGTTGTGACGTTCTGTATTTTATTGCCAGATGTCTGCTAGCTATGAGATGAGGTTAGTAAATCGCTAAATGATTGCTTAATTGATGCATGATCACTTGGATGATTGATCCTTTTTTCTGTTTACAAAGTTGACAGATTGATTACGCACAAATAAAAGCGATGGATTTTTTTTTTTTTTTTTTTTTATCTTTTACGCCACGTCCTAACCAAGCACGATGCAATAAAGCTCCGTCCACAGTGATATATATTAAATCAGTGGTTCTCAAATGGTTTTGCTGCAAGACAGATTTTACAGTGGCGTTTATCATACAAATGTATGGCAGAGATACCGTTTTAGTCATAGGAAGCATGTAATGTATCTCAAACAGGCTACTTTACAAGTAAATTTTTTCACACTTGTGTGAAATTGAAGACACATTTTTTTTTTCATTTTTGCTTTGCTTACTTAAATGCCCTTAATAGGGTTTTGTAAAGATGTAAATTTAATATTAAATAAAGAAAAACGAACTGTTTAAAACACGTGTGGTGTTTGGGTCATATTTTCCCAATCAAAACAGACCTGCGACCCACCAGTTGAGAACCACTGTGTTAAAAATCAGACATTTTTAAAACGGAAATTTGGCTTTCAGTGACAATCGATAGATAACTTGTCTCTTGAATCCTGTCGATCTACTTAGGAAACTGTATTAGACAGTTTCATATTTATGACCGCATTAATATTAGTGTTAATATTCATTTGTGACTAGACAAGGTTTAGTGATCTGGAGAATTACGCTTTTATTTGCTGTGCCTGCAAAGTGCCATTAAATAAAACCGGTTTAGTGGACAAAACAATAATAATCGACCTCTGCATTGAACTCCCCCCGGTGCCAAAAGATCATTCATACTTGCCCTCGTTAGGACGTCCTCCCCTTCGCCATCAAACTACGAATCCTTTGGAAGAAACAATAGCACTTAACACTTCAGAAGCCTATTTCTTGCATAACGACGTTTGTGAGGCCTCTCTTTAAATGCAGTATCTTTGTTTATTTGTTGTATGTTTGTTTCTTTCTTGTACCTGTGCACCCGGCATTGTAAATGCTTTTACATGTAGGCTACCATATTATTTTGTAGGCCAACTTTGTTCCACACAACTGTAAAATCTATACGCAAATGGATGTCCCACAAATAAAAGTTATACACACACTTCTATATTATATATATATATATATATGTATATATAATATAGCTTTTGTTTTTGTATTTGTATTATCAACTGATTCATTTTATGTTGTGCCTCTCATTATTGATATCTTTATAATATTAAATGGAGGTTGATGACTCAATGGCTTTAGCTTGTCATTTCATTTGATGGCTGTTTCAGTGGCGAATGCAGAAAGTGGAAGATGGGTGGGCCTGAATTATTTGCATCTCCCCATGTTTTTCAACTGGCTTAATTTTGAAGAGGTCGCTGTGCGGCACTATAAATGTCCAGGATTTAAGAATGTAAGATAAAGATGAAAGGGTTCACCCAAAAAGGAAAATTCTGTCATTGATGACTCACCCTCATGTCGTTCCACATCTGTAAAACCGTCGATCATCTTTGGAACATCCTTTTGAAATCCGTGAGCTTTCTGGTCTCCGATAGACTGCAAGTTATTCCAGCTCCTCGCGCGCTGCTCACGTGAACCGCGTCGGCTAATACTGAGTCGGTGTTCTGACATAGAAGCTGGAAGTGGCACACTGTGTGTCACACTATGTGAACAGACATGGAAGAGAAAAACTAGTTTAATAAAGTCATTATTTTTGATTGTTTCTTTGCAAATAAAAAGTATTCTCATCACTTCATAACATTAAGGTTGAACCTCTGTAGTCACATGGACTATTTTACCAATGTCTTTACTACCTTTTTGGCCCTTGAAAGTGGGAATAACGTTGCAGTCTATGACTGAAAGCTGACGGATTTCATCAAAAATATATTAATTTGTGTTCAGAAGTTGAACTAAGGTCTTACGGGTTTGAAACGACATTAGAGTGGGTAATTAAAGGGGGCAAACTCTTTCGGAAAGACGAACGTTCCAGTTTACAAAGTTCCGATTTTTTGACTATATCCATTGTTGTTGTTTTTGTTGGTTTGTTTTTGGATGACCCACTTCATCTTGTAAAAGTGTCCCGTTTCTGCGATCTGCATTGTACGCTACACTTGGCGAAACCAAGTGTAGCGTACAATGCAGATAGCATTTCAATGCAATAGTTTCAAATGTTCCAGAAACATCTCAATGCAATAGTTTCATCTTTACATCAAAATAATTATATGGTATATTTTACACCAGTTTTCCTACACCGGCACTTCCGACGCCACGCCCGACCTTCTTCAAGAACACTTGCATTCTTGCAAATTGAAATTGGGTCTCTTGAACCATGTGGTGTAAACGTTCCCAGAACGTTCCCTGAGGGTTTTTTTTAATTTATTTTATATTAACATTGCAGATGATAGGCCAATCTGAGATTAGTCTTGGCGGTAACCAAGGGTCGTATATACTGACCCAAAAGCT
Organism: Opsariichthys bidens; assembly: GCA_037194245.1. NCBI lineage: Eukaryota > Metazoa > Chordata > Actinopteri > Cypriniformes > Xenocyprididae > Opsariichthys > Opsariichthys bidens. Next base: position 14,848,807 of record CM074291.1, read on the forward strand.
TATCTTGAAAACAAGGGCCAATCAACAATTTTAAGCATCTTTTTCTTTCTCAATGACCCAGAATTAGTAAAGTTTGACTACATTTATTTCAGCAGCATTTTGGCTGCAGACCAGTGTTGACAGATGGATGTAGTTCACATGTGTTTACCACATGGGGGCGCTAATGTATATATTTTGAATGTGTGCCAGACAGGCCTACTATTTCAGCAGTAGACCTGTCCGGTGAACGTGAGTACACCTACTTTTTCCTGCATCAACATCTGTGTTGATCATGGAACAACGTTTCAATCAACCAATCAGATTTGAGGAGCAAGTTTACAGTTCATGACAAGTTTAGGCTTGCAACACGGTTCAGGGGCTTCAGCACCATTCTTATTCACCTATCATTTCCCTTTGATTTTAGGGATAAGTTATGGGTATTTTCGGACAGGAATGTTTTATTTCTTAATTGGAAAAATCACGGTGACCCAATTTCTTAAATTGTCAAAACAACAAAGAAATAATACAGGTTTGTAACTACAAAGTATGGTTATAGCCACAGTTTTATAGTGTGTCCTAGAACAAAATTGGGAAGACATACAATCACTTTCTAAATTCATATTTTATTCATTACTGCAATTTAAATGCAGGCGTATAAAACAGATGTGTGCAATGTGACAGTCAGTAGCTTGCATGCAATAGATTGGATTTTGCTGTGGTCCATAAACAAGTAGGCCTATTATATAATACCGTCATTATAGTCAATAAATGCCAAACAGCTTTATAAACATTTCTTTAAACAATTTATAACATGCCAGTTTTTTTTTTTTTTTTTTTGTTTTTGGCCTATCATAATCACCATTAATAAAAGGGTTAAAATACCCTATATCTTTTAGTAGTCTAACATTTTAAAAATGCATAGACATTTATTATTTAAAATATGTATTTATCCCTAAATTATTCTTACATTATCTTGAACATCCCATCCCTGAAATTAAACGTAATTTTTGTTACAAATCCTGCGAGGAACTCCAATGTGCAGGATTCTAATTAATATTAATCAGCCTCGCGAGCGTTTCTTGGCAACCTTGTAATATCATTAACAAATTCTTCCCCATAGTATGATTCGTTGCGCCCACCAACCAATTTCAAAGTCTTTCAGGAAATCCATTACGCTCATTTCCACATTAATATTCATACGCGAGAAATAGTAATTTTGAACTCCGTTGACCAATCACAGGAGATGTAAAGTCTGACGTCATGTATCCTAGGAGATTTTTCCCCTTTGCCTTTAATGCCTTGGCCTCTGATGCTCTGCGCGCGCTCCTGCGCAAATCTGTGCCGGTTGCCTGGTCGACCAAATGCGCGTGCCCCTGCAAGCTGATGTCGGGGGCGCGCAGTTGGGGGACTTAGTGGAGCAGCTCGGCCAAAAATGAATTAGACACGAAGCTGGAACAAATTATGATTCTGGATTTGGTTTATTTTGCCCGTTCTGTGTAAATATAGATTATAATGTTTTAATTTAACCAATCAAATGACTTTGGAGGGCTGTTTAAAGAAACTCAGGAGCGTTGAGGCTATATGATAACGAGGACCTGCTGTCACTCCTCCTGTGAACGCTGAAATATATTTGAAGAGGAATTACTCTTTTTGCATCTCTATTTTGGCGTTTTGAGTTTTTATGACTGATATTAAATGCAGTTTGGGTGCCTTTTGCACAATTTATAAAATATTGCAGCCTATTTATTATAATATTTTTTAATATTAACACCCATGACCTGTACGAGAAATCTGTTTTTTCTTATTTAAAGCTAGAAAGAGGGGGTTTTCGGGATTTTATCTGTTAGAAATTCATTGGACCCGAAGAGTTGGATTATACTGACGCCTTAAACATGTATGCTGGACGAAAAC